>ML793389.1:182165-210005 GCA_009831015.1 Picea engelmannii
ACTATAGGTGGAACAACAGTAAGTTGGATTTTGAAACTGCAAAAGGTTGTTGCACTTTCAACAACAGAGGCAGAGTATGTTGTTGCTATAGAGGCTAGTAAAGAGATGATTTGGTTACAAAGGTTTATGGAGGAATTGGGAAATAAGTAAGAGAACAACAAGTTGTACTGTGACAGTCAGAGTGCCATTCACTTTGCAAAGAACTCAACCTTCCATTTGAAGACTAAGCATATACATTTGAGGTACCACTTCATATGATCTGCCTTGGAAGATGGAAAATTGAAGCTGGAAAAGATACACACTAGCCAGAATCCTGCAGACATGTTAACAAAGGGAGTAACCAGGGAGAAACTGAGTTCTTGCTTAGTTTCAGTTGGTCTTCAAGAATGAAGATGAAGATGAGAAATTTTTCAGGTCCAAGAAGGTTTAGAGTCCAACATATACACCAACGGTGGATTTGTTGAGATCAGTCTCCAAGTGGGAGATTGTTGGTTGTGGAGCCTGATTATCTTCCTGATTCAGAGGTCCTTTCTTTTAGGCGTGTTTATACCCCATGAAGTATTTACACCCCATAAGTATGTACACTCTTCCACGCAGGGGAGTGCAGAGGGGGGTACCCCCTCTGCGGGGTCTAGGGGGGATATTGCCCCGGCTGGGGGGTCTAGGGGAAAGCGAGCCCCCAGCGGGGGTTCAGGGGCAGCATCCCCCGATGCAAAAATTGCCTTGTAAAAGTATATTGTAATTTCATTGTAAATCTGCATCGTTCATTATAAGGTCGCAGATCTAATGGTAGAGATTATGTTAGGATTTTTTTCCCTAGAAGACAACCCTCTTTTATGAGGGTAATGTATTACGGCTATGGATGATGGTGAATATTGTATTCTGAGAGAGGAGACTATGAGAGAAAGAAGAGGAAGTTACAACGGGTTTTGTTGTAGGTTGTATCCCTTCATTTGTTGGATAATAATAAAGGACCTGGCAATTTCTCTAGTGGACGTAGCCCACACTGGGTGAACCACATAAATCTGTATCTCTCTTGTATTGTGTGTCTTCTTTGTTTTGTTTCTACATTTGTTTTATTTTATTGCTCCGCGGTCCTGTTTTTCTAACAAATGGTTGAATCTTTGTGTTTTTTTGTAGCTAGTAAGCTATAGGATAGCGTAATTTCTTTTTATTCTTATGTCTCTCTCGAAAAAAAATATGAAATGTTATTTGGAAATGATGTCACTAAGAATTGGATTTGTAATGTACCCAACCCCCAAGTCAATTACCTTCATTAAAAAAATGATTTACTAAATACCAATCTGAAAGTGTCTCATGCGTATAAAAGAAAAACAAGGGTAGTAGGGCCACAAAAATGAAAACAAAATAACTTATTGATTTACCCATGCATCTAATAACACAATAAAAAACATGAATGCATGCAAACCCAACAAACATAACATCATTCAAATTAAAATTTAAACAACAGAATAATCGTATTAAAAACAACAAATAACTTACATATTAATAAAATAGCCAACTAGCTACTGACAAAGGATGAACCTCCCATTCATAGGAATTGTTGTTCACTTTCTCTCAACAACAAGCCACCCCTAAGTTGAGGCTATGAGTACACAATGAGATATTTTCATCTATCTATCCACTCTCCAAAACAACAACCCCAATACCATGTTCAAAACTCTAGTTGTAATTCCAATCCACTAGTTTTCTTCTCCACAACCTACACAACCCAAGGAATGTGCCCCCTTCACTTCTCTCAATCCATTGAGTTGTACCATTCATTTACCAGGGATTCTACTGCAATTAGTTGGCCAAATTTATATTAGTTGGGGAATATAGAAACTCTTATCTTCCTAAGGATTTCTCACATCATCCTTCACAAGGATCTTGAGTCATTTCCTCAACAAGAAAATTCACTACAGGCTCACAACTTGTTTTACAAGCACACAAGCCAAATTTCTAGCATAAAACACAACCCAAAAGTGGTTTCCTTCTGTAATGACCCTCGTTGTTACGACAACATATGACGCATAACAAGTGCAAATAATTTTTTTTTTTTTTTAAAGCAGGGAAGTAACACGACAACAGTCAATCAATGCAACTCGATGATGAACACAACGCATGGAATCCAGAAAACAGACAACATAATGACCTATCATACTAGCACATCAGGCAGTGGGAAGCAACATATGGCAATTTAATCAGATGAAAGATAAAAACAACTACTCTTCCGTCCTACCCTGCAATGGTTAGGACCTCTAGGACACATAAGCAACGCTCAAGCCCAAGTTCCCATCGATTTTGACCATTTAAGGTATCAAGGCTGGAAATTGTTATGAGGAACAAGGAGGTGTCTACATCCCACAAAACACAAGCAAGATCGCATCTACTAAGAAAAGGGCAACATCAATCAATCCCAACACAACCAACATCAAGCGACACCGATAACTAGAACCTTCACAACAAGCGAGGAACAAAATTGTATTCAAGCATTACTGAACATGTTATAAAACATCAAATTCAATCAACACATCATCATCAGTGGGAAGGGTAAGAACATGACCCCAATCCAGGTTATCATACCAACTTATCGACCAATGCACGTAATGAATCCAATCACAAAGAATCATGCCACCATATGGAGACAAGCGCAAGGGTAACTATGGCGTAAAAATAAACAAATCTAAACCTTCAATCAAGATAGATAATCCAACATGCTGAAATCCTAATTTAGCTTCCATACATTATACAAAATCCTGAGACAAAACACCCTAATCCATTATGTTAAACATCGTCGCAGGGTAACCACATTCATACAAATAATTATTAAATGTGAAAGGGACTGAACCATCAAATCAATCAGAGCAAGAGGCCAACTAAACGACGAGTAAAAAATATAATTATCTGTGCACAAGAGATGAGCTCAACATAGTTAGGAGGAAAAATTAATTAAGCAAAAAGATCCTTCCTCAACATATCCTAGCAACCCATTATAATCTAGTCAACACAATAATTTGAATTACAATTTACTAAAATGATTAAACTAAAGGTGATTTGTTTTAAAGACTTGTTGGAGGCATTCCAAAGTGAAAAAGAAAGGCATTTTTGGGAAAGAAAGCATGCACGAGAAAAGCAACAACTGGAAGGAAACACAACACGCACACATGCAAGGAAAACAATAGCTAGAAGGGAGAACAACACACACACATGGGAGGAAGACCTAACGATGGTAGGGTTAGGGTTTTGGTAAGGTATTGTAATGTCTTAAGATCCAAAAAATTTTAAATATAGATACCAAGGTATTATAGAGGGTTTGGTTTGTTATTTTTTAGTTCCTTTAATTATCATTGATATAGTAGTTACACATGATTTGATGCGATATGTAATGGTTTTTGTTGTACCACCTATTTTCTATAAGTTGTTGAGCTAGAGAGGATGAGGGAGGGTAGATATTGAGGGTTATATTGCAGGCTAGGGAGCCTAGTGTGTTCTAGTCCACCTCATATAGATCTTACCCGACTAAAGTTGTAAGCGTGCGACGTTGTAGATGCGGAAATAATACAATAAAAGAGTTGAGAGCCAAATCTTTGTGGACATAGCCCCAGGAGGGTGAACCATGGTAACATTTGTGTTATGTAATAAATTATTGCATATATTTATTGTCTGAAGCAATTATTATTATGTTGAATGAATGAGTTATTATATTGTCTGTTTAAGTGCTTTTGCAATAATGAGGGAATAAGCTATTGGAGTTACTGCATAGTCATGAATAACAGTATGTTGCATTTACAAGGTATAATAATGGTTCAATATTTATCTCTCTTACCTCACATAAGATCCTAGGCTACAAACACCTGAGTCTTATAGCCACCCATTAAAGCTATCTCGGGTGAGACTGTGCAGCGCATTCTGTGTGTTGTGTTTCTTTCTGGTTTACTAGGAGGGCCAATTGTTTTAGAGGCTTTGTTGGAAACCCGACAGAAATGAACCCTGGGTCAATAAACTCAGACATAATAGAAGAGTAGTAAGCCAACAAATGGTTTCATTTCCATTGGTAGGAACAGGAGAGGATTGAGTAGAGGATATAATCCGAAGATCTGTCGGAATCGGATCCAGAAAAGGTTAGGGAAGAGACCAATGATCCATTAGAAGGGAATGTTGAGACTATGAAACCCCACAAAAGTAGAGATCAAAACTTGGTTAAGAACTAAGGAGCTAGATTTTACACAAAAAGACAATAGAAACCCTAGACTAACACCTCTCAAATATCTGGAGAAATATGTGTTTATTGATTTACATGATTTTTCTATGATTTTCCACATCTATTGCAGTAGTGGATACTAAGGTTGAAGGATAACCATGCAATGAACCAGATTTGAAAGATAGAGTGGACCCCAGTACAAATTGAATAGTTACAAAAGGTGAACAACAAGTTCACTCGCGCAGTAGACTTTTGTCTTGACAGTATTGTGGCAGGTTTTATAACAGAGTTTTTAGTCGACACAGTGAAGTTGTACAGTGCAATAGAGAAACAATTTCTACGTGGACCTCGAGGATGATAAATTTGATCGTTGTATACTTATATTAAGATACCATTATATAACAAAGGAGTAATGACAATGGAGTTAGATAGCTAAAATTCCCTGTGTGCATGGGGGAGGGGGGGAAGCACTAACCGAAAGAGGAGAAATGGAAGGAGGAAAGGATAAGGGAAAGCAGGAGGAACCGTTAGACCTGATCATGATGGATGACGAACAAATCAAGTAGACCATACTGACAACAAAGATGCGTAGTGAAGTACCCTACCAATACAAGGTGAATACCAAGAAGAGAGTCATAGCCATGAGGAAAGGCCTGGAAAGTGATGAGGAAGAGGTACAGGATCTTTGGGTTCTGGAGAAGATTGAGGAAATATTTCACGCAACATATGAGAGGAAGACGAGAGTTCCAAGAATGGGAAGATAAGGCAACGATCCTATCCATATTAATGTCAGTGTGGAACCCATAAACCCATGTGCAACTAATACATCAAAGATAACACCACTATTTCGACAACCAAAATTTAGAAGCAGTCAGACAGTAGGAAGTACATCTATGTAAGGAACACCAACTAGAGGAGCCAGTTCAGGCAGTACTAGTCAAGTATCTACACCACGTGGATGTAGTAGTTCAACATTCAGAATGGCAGGACATGATCCCATCATCAGGTTACCATAATTTTGAGGAGAAGCAGTAGAATACCCTGAGAAACAATTGTTCATTTGCGTGAAGAAAAACATATCACTGATGAAGATATCAAACTTGCATAGTTAGAGATTATGCTAAGAGACTGTGCACTAGACTGGTACATGATTTTAGACACAAACAGTTCCCCTAGGATGAAAAGGACACTGGCAGACATTAATAAGTTACTAGTAAATGAGTTCCAGAAGCCGATCTCAGAAGATCAGTACATGAATGAGATGATTGAAATAATACTGAAACCATAATTGTCTATATGGGAGATTGAAATAAGACAGAAACCATGAGAGTCTAAAGGGAAAGTTAAAATTTCTCATGACCAAGATGCAACATCGACACTTATTTGTCAATTCACTACTCCCACACTTAAAATATCCATTGTGACAACAAAAGTTCCAAATGCAGACAGAGGCTCTGCAGACAGCCTTGTAACTGGAAGAAAACCAATACCAACAAACAGACCCAACTATTGAAGAACTAAAGGAGGACCTGAAGAATTTAACGTTTCAACTAAACCGGAATAAGAACAAAGAAAAATGGGAAGTTGTTTGGTGTACCACATGCAGGACAGAAGGACACCACAAGAATGAATGTCCAACATTTGCGTAGTATATGGAAGCAGGAATTCCAAACCCGTTACCCATAGGAGGACCATGGTGTGAAGTCTGTAAGAAACAGGGTCATGACCCATATCACTATCCAATGATGTAGAAATACCAGACAGTCCCAAAGAATTGATACTGCACCTTTTGCAAGTCAGTGGGCCATGATGACAAAAATTGTATAACTATGGATTTGATGTGAGAAAGGACATTAGACACATATAGAGTGCAGGAAGAAATGATGATAGGGCAAGCCGCACCACATTTTAACCCATCTCCAACTCCATACAACACTGCGTAGCAGCAGTATAATATTTCGCAACAACCATACAATAAAGAACAACCACAGTACAACGTAGCACAACCTCAGTACAATACCGCACAGTATAATCAGGTGCCTCAATATAATGTGCCGAGAGGAGATAGAGAATGCTACAGAGGTGGAGGCTATGAAAGAGGAGGTTTTGGACGAGATAGAGGAGCAATAGTGTGTCACAATTGTCAACAATCGGGACATTATGCAAGGGAATTTCCACTTCCACCAACATGTTGTATGTATTGTCGCGCATCGAACCGTGATACAGAAGAATGTCTGACACTCCTAGTAAAGATCCAAGAAAAGAGTAACCAAAACAAATAGAATGTTCAGTGGATTTTCATGGAAGAAAGGGATTAAGTACATAACATTAATATTGTTACTCTCAGAGGAGATAAAACTGGGGACGACATTGTTCGACAATATCCAACACAAAATCAATGGGTGAAAAAGAACGTCGAACCAAGGAAGCAGTGTGACGCGCAGAAGGAAAAGGAGATATTTAAGCAAGCCCGACAAGAATTCTAGAAGGAATATATTGTGACGACTTCAACTATGCAACAAAGTAAGGAAGCACCTGAATATGAAATGCCTCTGTTATTGGATCATACCAGCGAAATAAATTCCATGGGATAGGTAAGCACAATCAAAGGCTTTTTGCAATCATGTGTAAAGGTATTAAGTGATCCATAATCTATGAAAATATTGCAAAACGTACTATAAAAATGTAGCATCGAGATGGAAGGAATACTAGAACCAAAAAGATTTAATCACCTACACACAAGAAGAAGAACAAGTAGGGAATTTAGACTGAATGCCAACATTGGAGATTTCAATATGGGAGACATCATACTAGATCTAGGATTTGAAGTTAACGTACTACCAAAGAATACATGACAATGCATGGGAGAGTCCACATTAGGCTATTCACTTATTCAATTGAAACTGGCAAACCAATAAAGAGTCCTACCAATAGGTAGACTGAAAGGATTGATAGTAGACCTAGACGGAGTGCGCACAAAAGAAAATTTTGAAGTCATTGAAATAGTGGATGGCACAACACCTTACCCAATGTTTCTTGGTCTGGATTGGGCGTTTGACAACCAAACCATAATCAAACTGAAGACCAGGAAGATGACATTTGAATCAGGAGAATACAGGGCCATTGTGCCATTAGACCAGTCGGAAGGGGAGACATTTGTAGAACCTACTTTCCTAGAATTAGAGGAAATCATCCAGCTGTACAGAACAACTGTGTGCGATGAGGATTACATAAAACAAACTGCAGACGAGATACTCAGTTGGCGGAGAATTAATTCATGTGAAACAGATTCAGATATCAGTTTAGAGAAATGGAAATAAAGGTTACACGAAGTATCCACGACGAGATGTGCAAGAATAGACTGTGCAGTAATATGGGTAGGCACCGAAATCAGAGAACCACCCAGCTTCCACGTACTAAACAATTTGGAGAAATTCTTAGCAGAGTATGAAGATGAAGTTTTAGAGAACTAGAGACTGGTAGCACTTGATCTAGCATTCAAGGCCACACCTGCAAGATGGTGGGGCGCACACAAGGAGACCATCACATACTGGTACTAATTTAAGTGGTTACTGTGCATAAGGTTTGGCGCAGAACAAAAAAAAAACAAATAATAGAAGTATGATGGACAAAGAGCACCAGCATAGCACTTGGAGGAGTGTATAACGTTGTGGAAAATGTCACCCCCATAGGAATGGCCTCATCATTTTATACACACTCTAGAGGGAATACCAGCAAACTGGTATACAAACCAAGAATTGCGCAAAGGAACTACAACCTGGATGACATAGCAACATAATTTTACAGTCACTTTCTCATTTGAGCATGAGAACCCCAACATAGATTCCACTCTTTAAACGATACAAGAAGTGATAGTCATCCAAGCACCCTAAAGAGAACTTATCACAAAAGAGAAGCAACGGAACAAACATACAGTCAAGGAATTGTTTTCATGTTACCATGTACAAGAGGACACACTGGATGAAGATGATCCATGCAATATTCAGATTGAAGAAGCAGAAGGAGAAAGAGATGTGGAAGGTCCACCCATAGAATCAAAATTCATTTATGTTCCGATCAAAGTAAATAAAGTCAACATTGGGACAATCGAGAATCCGAAAATGGCTAGCATTGGAGATTACTGAGATGAGCAAATAGTGGAAATCATAATAGAGTTATTGTGCAAATACAACAACTTGTTTCCCACAACATTTACAAAGATGAAGGGTATAGTGGGAGCGTTAGGAGAAATGAAGATACCACTCAGACCTGAAGCAGTATCGATCAGACATTGACCATATAGACTAAACCCAATATATAAGCAAAAAGTCAAAGATGAGATTGACAAAATGCTTGAAGCTAGTATCATAGAACCGATTGAAGAATTAGAGTGGATAATATCGATGGTAGTATAGGACAAGAAACAATGAGGGATAAGGATATGTGTCGACTTGAGGAAGTTGAACGATGCATGCCTACATGACCCATTCCCTACACCTTTCACAGACAAAGTATTAGAAAACGTAGGTGGACACGAAGCCTACTCATTCACTGATGGATTCTCAGGCTACCATTAGATCAAGATAGCACAAGAAGAAAGATACAATACCATGTTCATGACAGAATGGGGATCGTATCAATAGAAAGTCATGCCTTTTGGACTGAAGAATGCACCACCAATCTTTTCCAGAGTAGTCATTGTTGCATTTAAGGAATTCATCCACCAGTTTATCAAAGTATACCTGGATGATTGGATAGTCTACAGTTTGTTGAAAGACCATGTATAAGTCTTACGGCTAATGTTGGAAAGATGTAGATAGTGTTAGATATCACTAAACATAAAGAAATGCATATTTTTAACACCATTTGGGATACTATTCGGCCATATAGTATGAAAACAAGGTTTACTCGTAGATCCCGCAAAGATTGCAGTCATTGTTAACTTACCACCACCAAAAATAGTTTTTGAGCTAAGAGCGGCATTGGGACACATAGGATACTACCAAAAATTCCTTAAAGGTTATCCATAGATAACTGCACCTATGGAAAAGCTGCTAAAAAAGGATACAAAGTTTAAGTGGAATGATGGGTGTCAACACGGTCTAGATACCCTAAAGGAAAGGATGGTCACCGCACCAATATTAGTATTTCCAGACTGGGAGAAGAAATTTCACGTCCATGTAGACTCATCAGCCATAGCACTCAGAGCTATCTTAGTGCATCCAAGAGCGGGGGACTTGGATCACCCAATAGCATTTTCAAGTAGGAAGTTATCCAACTTAGAACAAAACTATAACACGACAGAAAGAGAAGGCCTATCTATGGTCTATGCACTGCAAAAGTTCAGACATTACTTATTGGGGAAACACTTTAAGATGTTAACAGATCACTCAACCCTGAAATATCTAGTCAACAAGCCAGTTTTGGGGGGGAGAATCTTTGATGGTTGCTCCTTTTTCAAGAATTTGACTTCGAAGTAATCGTCAAACCCGGAAAATTGAACACATGACCTGACCACCTATCAAGGGTCACAAATGGAGAAGAACCTACGAATTTAGAAGACAACTTTCCAGATGCACAACTATTCTCAGTCTAAATCATCGATGAATACTTCACAGATATCATTCAGTACTTGAGCACAGGCACTGCGCCGCAAGATTATAATACAACGTAGAAGAAAAACCTAGTAGTCTGCTCTGCTGACTATCAACTGATTGTAGGACACCTATATAAGATGGGCACAGATAGCATCTTGTGAAGGTATGTATTAGAACACGAAATACCACGGGTGTTAACAAAATCTCATGAAGGAATAGTAGGGGGACATTATGCAGGAAAATCTATCTTGAAGAAGGTATTGCGAGCATGACTATGGTGGCCAACAATTCATAGAGATTCAAAGGCGTACTATCAAATATGTGATGTTTGTCAAAGGTTAGGAAAACAAAACAGAAGGGATGAGATGCCATTAAGACCAAAAGTAACATTACAGGCATTTGATAAGTGGGCAATAGAATTTGTGGGACCAATCAACCCACCAACAAAAAGAACAGGAGTAAGGTACATTATCACTGCGATAGAATACCTAACAATATGGGAGGAAGTCACACCAGTGAAGGATTGCAGCGTAGAAATAACATCGCACTTCTTATTTGAGCAAGTGATCAGCAGATTTGGGTGCCAAAGATTTTTTATGAGCGACCAAGGAGCACACTTCATAAAAATCACCATCTGCGCTATGACTGAAGAGTTCGAAGTCCATCATCAGAAGAGCATACCATATCACCCACAGGAAAATGGCACAGTGGAAGCATTCAACAAAATCTAGAGAACGCGCTAACAAAGATTTGTAATGTCAGTAAAGACGAATGGGACCTTAAAGTACCAACAGTATTATGGGCATACAGTACTACGCGCAAAATGTTGATAGGTCACATGCCATTTAAATTGGTTTATGGCCATGAAGTCATGGTGCCATTGGAATTTATAGTACCAATCTTGCGCGTAGAAGAAATTACACAAATGACCGAACAAGGTGTAGTACAGGAGAGGTTGAATCAGTTAATAACCATGGAGGAAGAGCGGAGCCTAGTAGGATTCCACCAACAAGTTCAGAAAACAAGAGACAAATCCTGGCATGATAGACACATAAAGAAGAAAACTTTCAAGGAAGGGGATCTTGTACTGATGTATGACAGCAAATCATTTCAACACCTGGGAAAGATATGAATGCATTGGCTGGGACCGTATGAAGTAAAATTGGTCAGATATGGAGAATATATACAATTAAGAGATTTATCAGTCACATAACTCAATGGTATGATCAATGGGAGCCAAATGAGGTTGTATAAGGAAAATTGACCAGCCACCGCACAGTAAAAAAAAAATAGTGTATCGAAAAAGAATCAAAAAGAAAGAAATGAACCAAAAGGGGCACAATGCACTGGAGAAATAAAGAGCACACACACTTAGGAACACAAGTTCGTAGAGGAGAAGGACAATAGTCACATACAACGGGAAACAAGAAGGAAAAGGAAAGTCGACAAAAGTAGCACAACATGATAGCACTAGGCAGAATTAAAGGATGACAAGGACTGATGGCACACCACATTAAACACACCAACTGGAGACGGAAAGGAATAATAATGCCAAGTACAAAACCATTGAAGATGCATTGAACCCATAGTTAACATGCATTAAACCCATCATTAAGGAAGTGTCATCGACAAGCTTCATGGAAAACCCATACAACACACGGACATGGGAGAAAATAGTCTATTCGAGAAAGAAGAGAAGACAGAGAGAAATAAAGGTCAAAAAGCACCGAGCGAGTTCACAGAGGTCACAAAGACCATTCAAACCAAGAAAACTTTCGATACTCCATGCCATGGCACCACCCAAGCAAATAGAAGCAAGCCAGAGCACCATACCCACTAGAGTTAAAACTAGGTCACGAGGAAAAGTGGAAGAAGGTGAACAAAAACCACTGGATATCATCAGTATCGACAAAATCCCATCCCTAGACACAACACCGGTGAGCTCTACACCCATACTGGAAGAAATTCAACATCCAATGCCAGAGGGCACGAGTATAGGCATACCGATAGAAGTATAGGAGCAGTCGAACCAGGACATAGAAACCCTAAAGGAGGTGCAACCAGATAGCACATAACCAACTCCAAAAGTCAATGGGAACGGTTGAAGATATCATATCATATCATACCACCCACCAAAGGGAACGGTTGAAGATATCACGGGTCAGCCGGAATGGCATACCGAGGAACAACCGAAATTTGTTAGAACTTCGAGCCAGCCACCACCATCGAAGAAAATACAGATACCCAGATCACCTTGCAAGAAACCGACAACAGAAATTGTTCTACCATGCATACCAGTTGGGGTACAAGTAGGACTAGATATACTGGGTCATATAGGGAAGCTCAAATACTCATACCATGATGTAGCAGACGAAGACAAGTTCCCGAAACTTGCAAAGAGAGTATACACTCCAATGGGAAATAGGGTTGGAGAAGACAAGAAATTTAGGTTTGGTGGACCTACCACACTTTGGCAGGGGTCGGCACACAACCGCATGCGTCAAGCAGTTTCTAGGAGTCACACATGGCGGGGACATATGGTTTGACAAGCTCATGTCGATAGACGTAGAGCTTATCGTGAACATAATAGGATTGCCATCTCATGGCATGGATCCCACGCAGTTTCTAAATGAAAAATCTAGGGAGAAGGCACTAGCAGAAGATATGAAAAAAAAGTATGGCACTGACAGGGGGACAAGAGTGATCGTTATCAAGAGGATCAAAGATGTTGAAACATAACTGGGTGTGAAAATCTTAGCCTACAAGTTGCTCAGAAAATTTCACAGGGAGGAAGTTCCAGATGGAGTTGTTGTAGTTGCAGCTCAATGTGCAGAAGGAACCACAATGAACTGGGCACCATATCTCTTGAACGTATTACTCGATGATTGCAAGGATCCACAGGATCTAGGAACAAATTTTCACTATTCATGGCTGATCACATTAATCGCCTTCATGGGATGGAGAGAGCCAAGGTATGTATTTTTTGGTACCAGAGTCAAACCAAATCAAGGAGAGAGATATTTTTTGCTTAGATCCAAGCCAAAGGATAGGAACAAAAAGGTAAACAGGGCCCTCTTTGAAGGATAAGTACGTGACCTACAGGAATCCATATCCAAAAGGTGGAGAATAACACTAGATATCGTCACGTGGTATAAATACATCGCCAATTTCCAGGCCACACAACATACAATGTGCATACAGGTGAGGAAGGACCTTGATAAACATTGGCTACATATGTGTTATTGTATCATAGAGGGCGACATCGACATGGTCATGAGCAAATGGGACGATGAGTGGAAGACTTTTGTCCTTACTCATGAATTGCCAGAAAGACCAGTAGAAGAGGAGGTGGGGTAGGGAGAGACCCAACCAAAAGAAATTCAAGTTCCTAAGAAATGAAGAATGGGCTAGGGAAAAATAACACCAACAGATGAAGGGCCAACGAAGATAGGGACCCAGAACAGAAAGAAGGATAAGATGCAGCCAGCCAAGGAGCAGCAACAACAGGCTGAGCCCGCACAGGAGACTGCAGCAGGGCCCAACCCATAGGAACCAGGGACAAACAAGAGGCCAACCATGTAGATAAGAGGTGTGTGCAAGAAATCAAAGACACAAAGAACATCGCCAGAGTATACGATCATGGAGGATGATGGCGAAATGATAGCCTGAATGATATAAGATTTTGTATCTAAAGATTTTGACCATGCTGCGCACCACAAGGATAGGATTGAAGAGAAATTGGTAGACATGCGACATCTCCTCAAGAAAATCGAGGAAGGGTAGACAACAAGCAACAGGGGAATAGAACCATCAACACTGCAGATGGGGGAAAGAGTGGAAATAGAGGAATGAGATCCAGTCCATCAATTACTGCACCTGGACACAACATTCCACATCACACCCAGTATGTTGTGCATGGATGAGATTGTGAGGAAGACACCCCTGAAGGACTTAAGCCAAATCCAACTAGTGTTGACGTGGATTCCAACCAGGGCACTACACAAGTTGCAGGTTAGCATAAACCATGAGGTACAGTCTCTTGCACACAAAGACTTGGTCGAATTACAGCGAGCAACAGAGAAGCGGGACGCACTAGAAATAGTCTACGAGCAGGATAAAATTGAGACCCGGGAGGAAAAGGAGCACCTAAAAGGATTGGATAAGAAAGTGGCAAGAACTTACGAGAAGATCCACAGGCCGCACAGAGAGACAAAATCATAGCAACAGAAAAGATTGATCGGAATGCGTAGGCAATCAATCAATATCATAAGGAGATTGAGAATCTTTGAGAATAGCTCATACCAACCACTCCACCAGTAGTAAAGGAGAAGATGAAGCAGGAAGAAACAACGCAGTTGCATGAGATAGAGCAACAGGTCAGCACAACAACTGACTTGTTCGATAAAGAAGCACAATTTTGGACTAAGTTAGAGGAGGATCAACAAGTCCAAAAGTGGGACAAGGAAGAAGAAAGGATCAAAGAAACTATCCAAGAACTCAAACAGAGGTAGAATACAATGCCAATTATAGAAGGCGTCAAGGGAATGCAGGAAATGAAGAAATTGCAGACAGATCTCACCATTGCGGAGACACAGAAACAGGAGCGGAAGGCTCAAATGGAACCATTGCAAGAACGGGTAGTAGAAGTCCTGGCACAAGCAAAGAAAGCCAAGGCACATATAGCAAAGACTTAGGCAGAGTGCATGGAACTGATGAGTGAGGAAATTGCAGTCCAGATAGTGGACACACTCAAGGAGAAGACTATGTAGGTGCAGACACAGGAAGCGGAGCTCGGGGAAAAGTTCCAGGCAATCACCAAGAAGATTGAAGAAGCACACAAAGGATAGGTAGCTTGCGATGAGCCACATGTCAATGTTGGCGGCCTGTTGGAGGTAGAACAAAGTGGAAAAGAAAGGAATTTTTGAGAAAGAAAGCATGAACAAGAAAAGTGACAGCTGGAAGGAAACACAGCACATGCGCATGCAAGGAAAACAACAGTTGGAAGGGAGAAAAACACACACAAATGGGAGGAACACCTAACGACGATATTTTTAGGGTTTTGGTAAGGTATTGTAATGGCTGAAGATCCAAAAATGTATAAATATAGATACCGAGTTATTATAGAGGGTTCGGTTTGTTAGTTGTTAGTTCCTCTAATTATTATTGATATAGTAGTTACACATGAGTTGATGCGATATGTAAGGGTTTTTGTCGTATGACCTATTTTTCATAAGTTGTTGAGATGGAGAGGATGAGGGAGGGTAGATATTGAGGGTTAGATCGTAGGTTGGGGAGCCTATTGTGTTCTAGTCTGCCTCGTATAGAGCTTACCCGATTGAGAAGTGTTGTAAGCGCGCAGCACTGTAGATGCGAAAATAATACAATAAAAGAGCTTAGAGACAAATCTTTGTGGATGTAGCCCCAGAAGGGGGTGAACCATGGTAACATCTGTGTTATGTGATGAATTCTTAGATATCTTTATTGTATGACGCAGTTATTATTATGTTGAATGAATGAGTTATTATATTGTCTGTTTAAGTGCTTTTGCGATAATGAAGGAATAAGCTATTGGATTTACTGCATAGTCATGAATAACAATATGTTTCATTTACAAGGTATAATAATGGTTCAATATTTAGCTCTGTTATCTCACATTCAATCCTAGGCTATAAACACCTCAGTCTTACAGCCACCCATTAAAGCTATATCGAGTGACACTGTGCAGTGCATTCTGTGTGTTGCAGTGCCTTCTGGTTTACCAGGAGGGACGGTAGTTTTAGAGGATTTGTTGGAAACCCGACAGACATGAACCTTGGGTCAATAAATGCAGACAAAATAGAAGAGTAGTAGACCAAAAATAATTCCACCACATTTATTTAAATTCAAACTATAGTTCACGAGAACAATCCACTAAAACAAATTGAAGTTTCTGCAACATTAATTAATTCTAACTATGAATCAATAGAACAGTTTGCTCGAACAATTTAAGATTGCCACATTAATTAAATAAATTCGAACTGTAATACCATCAGAATGAAATTCTAGAACCATTTAAATAATGCCACATCATTTCATAGATTCAACTATATTCGCACCAGAACTAAAGGCTAGAACAAATTAACCGCATCTAAAATTTAGACATAACTGTATTCAGGATTAGAATTTCCATCTGGAATAATACCTCTTAAGAATTTAATAAAAAACAAATGCATAGAAAAAACTACAACATCATATTCTGAGTTATAACTAACTTAAATTATTCTAAGTCATTTAATTATAATTCAAGGTTGCATCTGAGATTAGGTTACAGCTAGAAACACCTATATGGTATTCATCTCGAGATAAGGGAAACAAATGATTTTCTCAACCACCAAATCACGGAGAGGATCTGACAAGCGTAGAGGGGATGACACCACCTACCAAACTGCTCCAACGATGCCTACAGTCACTTTTAGGGAGAGATACAAGGTCCGAACAACCCCCATTCCAATTTGACAGCAAATTGTGTGGATGGATCAGAATCTGAGTGGATGCATCTCAGTTGAGATGGACGCAGTGAGAGAGAGCATATGGAATTGATAAACCTATTACACTTTATATTAATGCCTGGAATCACGTTTTACTGCAGCTAAAAGAATAATTCCTCTAATACCCCATTTCCAATAAAAAAATATAATACATAGTTAATGTACAAAGTATAAAGAGGACCCATTCTTTTGAATTTGGCTAACAAATTATTCAACCTTTTTTTAATTAAAAATTCTACTTTGCTACTAGAAAGCATCTACCTCAATAAATCCTATAAAGATCATCTACTACTATGAATTCTATAAAATTTGAATTTTGGCTATTTTATCCCTTAGCTATAATATCTATCTACACAATTGATACGTAAAATCTACTTACTAGATATTGATTATAACCAGATAATTGCCACCAAATATACCTTAAAAATTACCACCGCCTATACCCATGGATATACCATTTCTAATTACTACCACATAATTACATAATTAATATCTGGTAAATAATTTAGATAACAATGCACATAAATATAAAATCACAACCACTCTAATTAGTTAACTAATTATCTTTAGATAATGACGCACATAAAATTAGAAGCGTGGATATTCAAAAACCATAGTTCATATACATCATGTACCAACCTATATATAGAAGCCGAAAGTAGAGTGCGAAATTGCATTGACAGTTTTTTTTAGCTTGATGGAAGACAAACAGAAGATGCATACACTTTTATATTTCAAGTTGATGAATAAACAGATTACAGTAAATTAGATGGGCATACAAAAATTATGAAGAGTTAATTGGAAAACTAATTAAAACCAATTTCTAAATCTAAATTCCAAGAACATTAAGATATCCCATATTTTATTAAACTGACTCTAATAAAGAGAAATGTATAAGCGGACATACATACAGAGGGGTGCTTACCAAGGGACTTAAATCAAGAAAACAACATAATATACTTATTAACCTTGTTGTGGGAAGATTATGATTTCTGGGAGAAACTATAAGGAAACAAAGCAAGGTAAATGCAGAAATAAGTAGTCTAAAATCGTGTGGATGTCCTTCCCCCAAAAACGCAGGGAAAAACAACACCTAAAAATGCAGAGATGCCATTTACATTCATATTTTGAGTTCTCCATTGGAAATAAAATCAATAAGTATAGTGATCATAAGGTTGGGATAACTATGAAATCTCTGAGCATAAAATGTTGGGCTCTTCAAGACAAATTCGCTGGAAAATATGAAATAAAACATAAAATAACCACCCAAGTTCACATATACTTCAACAAGATTAAACGCAGAGTACAAAAGAAATTTAACACCGACTTTCGCAAATTTTTGATGAGATTAAAGGTAGAATAAAACATAAAATTTAACACCATAGAAGTACCTTAACTGAAGGCACAAAAACAAAAATTTAGCTACCCTTCAACAAATTCATGCATGAGTACATTCACCATGATAATTATTCACTAAAGAAACTTTACTAAATCATTTTACACAAATTACACATGTGTGCCCTCGACATTACATAAATGCATATACAGAAAATTCTAACTACTATTCAATACGAAATATACACATATGTACCCTATCCAAATGCAAGGAACTGGAAGTAACTGTCCCATGCTCACACTCCATCCATCTCCAACTTGTCGACCGATGAGACCTCACCGGTACCTCCCATCCAATGCTAGGGGTACTTTTCTTCCCCCTAAGCCCCATGAGCTGCAAAGGGGGCACACACACAATACAAGAGAATGCTAGCACCCATATCGCCTCGCAAGGTCGAGCTACCACTCGTTACCCGAGTTGGGTATCCCAACTCCCACAAGAGAAAGTTGTGTAAAGATGCAATTTCGGCAGTGTAATGTTACACAAGCCAGATGTGATCCATACTCCTCCTTCACCATCCTTTTTATAGAGTTTCTTAGTCACTAGTTTCCCAAACCCTCATTAGATTCTTTTTACATTTAATTAATTAGGAAAAAACTCCCTTATACACATGTCGCCCGATACCCTAGTTGCACTAGAAAATCAATTTATTAATTAATTAAATTTGTCTATTTTCCACACCCACCTAAAATCGTTCCTAAAAATGCTCCTCGGTGTCTCATTATTCCCTTACAGTTCTTAAATGACTTACACCTTACTTAATTCCTAGTTGAGTTCATAAATAGAAAGTTCCAAAGGCTAGATTCCTTACTAAGTTAGACATTCCCCTTTTTCCTTAAGTTTACCATTTTCTTTAAGTTTCCCTTTTTATTTAAGTTTCCCCCTTTTTCTTTTTAACTAAAAATCAAATTTAGCAAGTGTAAAAAAACAACCATTTACCCTTTTATTAAATTTAATCCTTCATTATCTTTTTTACTTTAATAATTAAAGTTTGAATTTCTTTACCCTCTTCTTGTTATATGTCTAATTATATTTTTGATCAGAGGTTCTACTTAGACCTAGGTTTTAAATTCACTAGGCTTGGAGACAATTCTTAAGGGAAAATTTGTTATTAAACTTACTCATCACATCATTCATTTTAAGGCCAACCAGGTCCTAAGTAGGCATAGTTTTCTAGGCACTAGGTTTGTTCACTTACCAATTAATGTCACGGTGTTCCCTTCAGGACGCACTACATGCTCCAAGGGTGCCACTCCCCTCTTTCTGTTTTATTTGCGCAACTTGCCCTTCAAGATGAACTACGTGCTCCAAGGGTGCCACTCGTCTCTTGACTAAATTCAGTAGACGTCAAACCCCCAGAGTCAATACTCCGTCAAGTGATCTTGTGGGAGACTAAGGGCCTCTAAGGAATAAGGAACCTACCTTATTATGTGCCCCTTAGAATCATCGTGAGAGACTGTCACAGTCTTCCCTCATGGCATTGTGGGTCTTCTCGAACTAGGTAATCGTTAACCTACTGTTCGATCCACAACGAGAGTGCTCATAGGTTGTGGCAGGGTTACTACCACACCTCTCCCTTAATGTATCTGGTTTTCGTGTGTGACCCCTTTATTGCAAATGTGAGTCTAGTCGGTAAGCTATCATCATTCTACATCCATCAATGAATCATGTCAGCAATAACAATCAACATCATAATATCTAATCATATGTACATATGTCACATCAACAACATTTAAACCCCAACAATCCACTCCTTGACTCAATTCAAAGTCCCAAGAGTTTCCTCGATGCCTCGACATCCTCAACATCCACTATCCTACACACTCAAGAGAACCCAGTCAATAGCACTTGTCCATGTAAATACAAAAAAAATAACATATCATCAAATCCACAATGTCTCATAATCATAATCAAAACAACCAATAGTATAATGACCTGGATCACTTGCACGCAAGTGTCCTCAAAGAACAAGTTCGCTCAGTGCACGCAATAGTGGGATGTTACACCTTCAAGAAAAACATGGTTGGTGCTCTTCCCAACACTCAAATTCTCTCTTTCTATTAGAAAAAGAGGATCACAGGTAAATAATATAAAATGGATATGAAATAAAAAATAAAAAATACACAATACAATAGAGACACAAATATACATGGTTCGCCCAATATGGGCTATGTCCACTAGATAAATTTCCATGTCCTTCCTATATAATTATTCAAAAAATGAAGGGATACAACATACAACAAACCCATTGTAACTTCCTCTTCTTTATCTCATAGTCTCCTATATTATAATGCAATATTCACACTCATCATCACAACAATACAATTCCCTCATACATAAAAGAGGGTTTCCTTCTAGGGAAAAAAATCCTAACATAACTTCTACCATCAGCTATGTTGATTAGTAACCATATTAAATTCATTTAAATGATCGGAAACAGACCCACCTTCTAACATATTCATATTAAATAATTGCTTCATTAGAAATACCTTTTTGGAGGTCGAGGTTTTTTCATATAGTTTATCCAAATCCTTAATCGGATCCTTCGTTGTCTTTTGTTTTGAAATGTTGAAGCCCACTGACACTACTAGACACAATCGTGTCATTCGTAGTGCCTTTTTGTCAATAACCTCCCATTCTTTGTCCTTCATACTCATCATTTGTTTTGTTTTTTTGCCCATTGTAGGAAAATATCCTTTTGATATATATAGTCTTCCATTTTCGTCTTCCATAACTGATAGGTTTGGTCATTAAATTTCTCAACCCTAAACTTTCCATTTCCCTCCATTTCTTCCTCTCAAACCAAGAACCATTTTTTCCTGCGAGTTACCTTTTTCTTTGATACTAATTGCTAGAAAAGGAGGATTGCATAGAAATAATATAAAATATATTTGAAATAAAACACAATCGATGCACAATACAATAGAGACACATATATACGTGGTTCATCCAATATGGGCTATGTCCACCACAAGAATTTCCATTTCGTTCCTATATTATTATCGAGCAAATGAAGGGATACAACCTACAACACACCCTCTGTAAATTCCTCTTATTTGTCTCACAGTCTCCTCTCTCATAATACAATACTCACACTCATCCTCACCGCAATACAATTCCCTCATACATAAAATATGGTTTCCTTCTAGGGAAAAAAAACCTAACATAACTTCTACCATTAGATCCGCAACCTAATGATGAACCGTTGAAATTAAATATGAAATTACAATATTTATAGGTCATATCTCCATAAGGTGTTGTCGCCTCTCTAGACCCCCTAGCTCTAGATATGTGGGGCCAACCCCCCCACAACCCCTGTTAGGAAATGGGATCCAAACATGGTTGAAACAAAACCTCTAAATCATGAATATAATCAGGCTCCACAACTAACACTTGCTTCCCAGAATAGTTATGTAAAAATTGTCCCCCTTCTGCATACAAATTTCCCTTCTTCTCCCTTGATTGCTTGAATCACATTCTTTCCAAAGATTATTTTACTTCAACCCCATGCTCCCCAATAAATATGGGATGTGACTCTCACACCCACCCTCTCACATGAGTTTAATGATTGGATTTGGGAATACTCAACAACAAATAGAAGGTTATACACAATGATAATAAATTCAGGAATGTGGGTTGGATTAATACCCATGTATATTCCCACCTTGGATCACTCTCTCTTGTGGAATCATATCCCCTCCACCCCCTCATATTTTCCATCCCTCTCGTATCGCAACCAATGATTACTACTTTTATTAATCATTTCAATGTACGAAATACATAGTTTGTCCCTCGACCATTTTAATAAATATGGGATCTTCGTCCCAACATATCGGCTCACTAGCCTAATTCAAATTTATAGCATTACATTATAATTTGAAGTAATTAAAATCATGGATGTTACAGTCCCATCCCCTTATCTTTGCATTGTCCATAGTGCACAACACCATATAGTTTACATAGAATTACAATGCTAGGGTATTTATCCTTTAATCAACATATAGGATCTCTGACATAATATCATATAGGAATTCCAACCTAAATATAAATAAAAAGGTGCCCAGGCCCATAAAACCATAAATACATTAGCACTTCAGCCCCAAAACATAGATACATAACCCGCTGGAATTCTCCTACAACTATCCTAATTTACACCAACTCTGTTTCACACACCTGCCCAACCCAAGGAATTTACCCCTTTACTACTCTCAGTCCATCAGGTTGTACCATTTTTTTAGTAGGTCCTCTTTGGAATAGGTAACTGGGAATATCACTACTCGAATCTCAAGGGACTTTTCTCTACAAAAAATACTAGGAAAGATAACCAACAACAACCTTGTTATTGTAGTGCAACTCACATAGGAGTTCACTCTTTAGGCCTGATAATATGGTTCTTCAATAGTGCAACTTCGACATAGGATTTTTCTCTTCAAGCCTGACAACTTGGTTCTTATGCAAGGATAACAACTTTCTTCTTCTCTTCTCTTCTCTTCTGTACTTTTGCTTCCTTTGTTTACTCACCCTTTTGGCTCAGGCATCCCTTTCACTGTTATATACTTCCTCAGGTGATCCATCATTTTACAAGGTGTTATTTCATAGGAGAATGCCAAATTACTTCCAACATTCCACTAGCAACTTGTAACCTATGGAAATAATTTCATGTGAATCATATGCATACAACCAATATGAGAAATAATCATACAATTATAAATTATAAATTTTCAAATTTGTTTTATAGGGGAATTGCTTTTTCCCAAGCATGTGTTTTCAAATCATAATGTTTGTCTCTTGCAACCATAGATATCAATCTTCCTTATGGGATTACATCCCTACCATATCCAAGACCATTCACTTTTCAATTTTATCACCTTCCATGCAACCAAACAAATTGTTAGCATATCATAACAATTTTAAATTATTAATTTCTCAATTCTATTTTATACGGGATTTTTTTTTTCCCATGCATGATATTTCTGCTCATTATTTTTGCCTCTTGTATATGTAGATATTCATATTCCTTATGGGATTGCATCATTTCCATATCCAAGACTACTCTACCTACAATTTCCTCAACTTTCTTGTAGCCAAACAAGTTGTTAGTATCTCATGCACAATATCATTTCACTGCAACATTTGCATTCATCCCATGAAGTGATTTTCATAGTTATATTAATATAAAAAATTCCATCACTTCTAACTATTATTCATATTAAATGAAATGAAACCATTATTCCTCACATATCCATTACCAACACCGAAAATTTTCACAATGCAGACAATCATTACCAATAAATAAAACCAATGTGCCAATACCCATGACAACATTTACCCAATGTATCCTTGCATTGACTCCCGAATACCATATATCCATGTCAAGCATTCCACTATGGTGATTTGGGAGGTCTAGCCAATGCCTCAACACATCATCCAATTTTTTCTCCACAACCTATCCAATCATTTGGACAGGTTCCTCTTCAACCCATACACAACACTAGGAATATCATTCTCTTAGTGATCTCACATGTCAACAAAAAGTTTGCAATCCAATCATCAGTTATATAGGGGAAAACCATTATTCACTTAGATGACACTATAGCCTTTCCATATCCAACCTCAACATGTTCTCATAGATAGCCATATCTAAAGGCATTCATTTCTACCAGATGAGTATGTCTCATGTCTTGACTTGGTTATTATCTCATAATCAAAATAACACAATATGCAATTAAATTTATCATAAATGCATTCAAACGTTATATATCATACATGTACTCAAGGCCTTATTCATTTTAATAAATTTAAAATATTGGAAAATTTATTCGGGGAAATTATTACTTCAATTCCCTTTATCATTTATGCATCGTAAACAACCCCAAATGCATACATGCTTAGTTTTTATTACATTAATTGATGCTACCTAATCAACTAGTACTTTATAGAATCTCCTAGGATCCCTTTACCAACCCTTGATCAAAATTTTACCATCTCCATTGTCCTCGGATATATGGTTGTTTATGTGCAACAATATCATAAACATCATCTTCTTCCATGCTATAGGCATTTCCTTGGATACACAATCCATCATTAGTCATATTCAAATATCGCGGCATCATTATTGCATAGATACGTATAACAACAGAATACCCTCAATCTACAAGCATGCCAAAAGAATGTTTAGGAATGCACATATCCAAAAACACACATCAATATGCATTGAGCATTAAATATTATCTTTCCCACTTCATGCACATGCATTCTATGTTTATCATATGCATCATGCATCACTTTTACGATGCACTCTAGTGCATATTTATTTCATCTTATTTATTTATTTTTTTGTTGTTGTAGGTGGTTTTCCTTGAATCCTTATAGATCCTCCCAATGTCTACTTTCTTACTCAATTCTAAGAATTGGGTAGAAATTTGTAAGCAATTGAATATTTCCAATTTACCCCCTTTTGTGCAAATTTTACCATAATGCAGATAATCTCAAACAACCAATTTTTCCACTTACAGAGGTAAATTTTATGGCAACTGAGGAAAATTTTATAAGAGACACAGATAATAATGTTGAGACTTAATTCACAACAAATCTCATATTTTCAAACTAATGTTCCAGACAAAATCTGCAGCAATATGGAGCTAACAACTTGCCCATTTGCACTTTCTCCTGGCTTATCAATTGTATCCATGTTCATGCATCCTTACACCAATTCCTTTGGGATTTTGACAAAATATCAACTGGTTATGTTCATGACTACCTTATGAATGACCTTTCACAATATCACCTTCATTCGGGCTCCAAGATACTAGTTACAACTTGTTGAATTTTTCATTGTTTACCATTTTTAGCCGTACATGGTACAAGTTTTCTTCTTCTCTTCCTGTACATTTTTATGTACCGATATTCCAAATTTGGTTCCATATATGTCTTCTATGTTCCATGATATTTCAACAGAATAGTCTTATTCCCCAAACTAACTTCTGATTAGGGATTTATTCTTTCTAAAAGTAAATTGGTATCCAAATTATACCTTGCACTATTTCAGTTGTAACTTCCTCATATGAGCTTTGTTTTGCGCTCATAATAGCTCATTAGAAATCTCTCCTCAAGATATTTTATTTAAGTTGCAAAGAAAAGGTGTACCAATGGTACACCTTTTTCTTCTAGAACTTGACTTCCTAAAAGTATTGTTTAGGGCCTATAAAATTCCCCACAATATTATGACATACAAAAAACAAAGTTACAGACTTAATGAGAACCGTGACCTCAAAACGAGAACTCTGGTCCAAAAAACCCATATTTTTGCATAAAAAAACATAAAAATCAGCCCCCAAATCAAAAAATGGTGTTGTCGGTAGCACCATTTTTTTTAAACGCGGTCAAAATTACAACATTTTTCAAACATGGCCTTCAAAAATCTGACAGTAGCTCAAAAAAACATTAAAATCAACACCTAAAAAAGATGTTTTTGAATTTTTTTTTCTTTTCAAAATGTTAAAAGTTTGGAGAATTTTAAATCGTATCTTTAACACTTGGTACCATTAAAACCAAAACCTTAAAATCAACCATCAAATTGAAATGTACTACAACCAGTAGCACCCATTCTAAAATTGGGGTATGAAAATGACACATTTTATAAAGTGGTAAAAGAACTCATCATTACTATAAACAAAATCATAAAATAAACCGTGGAATGTTTACTTTTAAAATCTTATTACCACTCAAATCACAAGGCAATACATAATGCCATGAAAATATCACAATATGTTTTAAAAATTCAACGTCACTTTTTAATAATTTTTTTACTATAATAAAAAAAAAGTAAATACAAGTTACATTCAATGAAACATAAATTATTTCTTAAAAGTATTGTTATATTGTCCATATTAAAAACATATGAGCTAAGTAATTTTATTATATTATACATAATAAAAAAAATAGCATTCATAAAACATAACAAAAGATTCATAACTTCATGTAAGATCATATGTAAGTTCAATGCTCATTTATAGTTACCATACAAACATCA
Source organism: Picea engelmannii (assembly GCA_009831015.1). NCBI lineage: Eukaryota > Viridiplantae > Streptophyta > Pinopsida > Pinales > Pinaceae > Picea > Picea engelmannii. Next base: position 207,922 of record ML793389.1, read on the forward strand.
TATGGATAAAAAAATGCATAAAATGTTGCATACACTTATTCATATTGACTCGTGGTTTCTGAGATACCATCAGAGTCTACATTGTCTTCAGATGAATGATTGGATGAATATTTAGATGATCCATACTCTTCTCTATTGTCGATGAATGCACCATCTGAGTCTACATGCATGCTAAACATTTCAGATGTCAAATGCCTTTCAGATCTACGACTAGGTTTATCAGACTCTCATCTTGCATTTACTTCTTGTGGCAACAACCTCTTGATAATCCATGTTGTCTTCAAGTGAATATTTCCTCTCTTTGTCAAATTGAAGTCATAAACAAGTATGCCAACATCATCTAATTTTAAGAGGTCAGTGCGACGATGAGTTGTATTTTGACCCTCTATTTTTCTCTTTCTATTGACATGTTTCTCAACCACCATCTATGGCTTGTACACACCATTGAATGGGTGTGTACTTGTTGCATACCAGTGCACTTCAATTGCCATAACATCATCATTTTCTTTCTCAATCTTTATAACCTTTCCAATCCATAATGGATAACCATATGGATCTTCAATTGCTAAAACTACAATCATGCTACCCTCCTTAATATGTTGTATTGAACCCCTATAAAGGTCTTCCATGGATTCATGTTATGCACATGACCTTTGCAAACCAATCTACATTTCTCTTTCCTCTACTTGTGTAAACTCAATAGCACCTTGAGATTCTTGTTGAACTTCAACAATGTTTGTTTCTTCAGATTCATTTAGCATATTTTCTGGAAAATGAAATGGAGTCCTCAACAATGTATCTTCATTTTTTGAGCTTGAAATTATGTCACTTTGACTATTGCAAAAAGACTCCCACTAAATAGAATCAACAACATCAAAGTACCCATATGTATCCTTCATGGAATTTTTTATTTCTTCCAGGAATTCACAATAATTTATATGTCTATTACGCCTCCATGCATTATAGATTTCAACAAATTATTGTAAAAATAATAAATTTGATGCAAATATTGGACGATCTGGAATGAACTTAAAAAATAATAAACCTTATGAAGGCCTCCATTTTGTAGTAGTTGAATACTTATTTCTCCATATAAGTGTTTTCCCGTCAATTTTTTTGAAAAAAAAAAGATGATGTTGGAAGCTAATGTCATTAAGTTTCTCAATACATTTTTATCAATGATGTGATCCCTGAATAAATCTTCACAAGTCAACATGCTCTTCTAATATAGGAAAAACAAGCTTTGGAATGTATGCTTTTTTAATACATTCAATCAATGATGGTAGACTTCCAACATTTTCCCTCTTCAATGTTACTGAAAAATGACTGAACATTTGATCAATATGATCATGAGTGTGTCCAACAAGAAGGAAACCGACTTTCACCTTTTGAAAGATTCCCATTTCAACAAGCATGCTTAGATATACAAACACAATTTGATTTTTATATTCATGACTAGTGTTGTCCAAATGTAGATAAAGAACTTCAGGAATATTCCCGACCAGTGAGTGAGCACATGATGAATTATGGTAATGCTGAGATTTGCATCATTATGAATATTTGGAGATATTAAGTAAACCCTTGGAAACATTTATTCATTGAAAACCATACAACCAACCAAGTGAAACTAAATGAAATTCTCTTCCTGTAAATTTTTTGGTGTATGAAAAAAATGTGGTAGAAGTGTTTTCTTCTAGTCCATGCCATCAATTATCATATGTAATTATTTGTTTGGAGAATCATAACACTTCTTTAGATGTTTGTACAACTTTTTTCTTTCACTTGATTGTTGATTCCAATATTCTTGAAGTGATTTGACTATGGAATCTACACATGACATAAAATACAAATATTAATCGTATGTTTTCATAGTTGATAACTATTCAATTTTAAAAAAACATAGTAAATACATACCTATGTCTGCCCCTTCAGATTTATCTCTTCTTGATTTAAGAATAGCACATATACTACAAATCCCCATCCTTGACTTCTTATAAATACAAACATTTTTGAATTGGTTCTTCCATATTCTTGTAAAATATGCATATGTAATAAAATTACCATTTCCTTCAACACCTTCAACA
>ML793390.1:0-33879 GCA_009831015.1 Picea engelmannii
CACAGGCCTCTTCGAGGGGGAAACCTCCAGTCGAGCAGTGCTCTGTTACAATAATATCCAAGCTAGGGTTCTCATACCCTCGACTCCTATTTATACTAAAAAGAAGCATCTAGAGGAAGATCCTTCTAGAAGCGGAAGCTTCTGTTAGGTCTTCTTACATCTGCCTTATTCTATTTTATTGAAAGGTCTTATTAATATTGACCTTTATTACATCCGAATACATTGATCTACCTATGTGCAGGTTAGGACCTTAACATATAAGCATAGATGCATTAATCAATAAATATATAGAAACACAATGTATTGGGACAAGAAAGAACTATTTTATTCAATATGAAGATCAGAAAGATTACAACCTTCTTCGGAAAGCGCTCCGTGAACTAGGTCTGAGATCCTCTATTGTGGCTCCAAGTGCATCATTCCCATGCTTTCCTCTCACAACCAACTGATATCTTGGGAAAAGGGAAAGGGTTGTATAAGGAGAAAGGGATGGAGGGGAATGTTGAGGCCAAATCTCAGAAAGGGATGTAAAACTTGGGCTAAGAAGGGGAAGGGATTTTGGCAGAGTTTACTTGTTCTCTTGCTTGTTGTTGTAAATGATACCCCCAAGATCTCTTTTTATATGAGAAAAAGATTGTTATTTTGTTTGGGGATGGGATACAATGGGTAAAATGGTTGGGAAACCCTCAATATCCCGTAAACTTCATCGAATTCCTTGCATTTTTATATGTTTTGTAATTTTTGGAGGTAAATGTGGGCTAACTAGCATGCAACTTGTTTATGTGCATGGGCTAACTGGCATTCAAATCGTGTATGTACACAGGATAACTAGTATGCATATCGTGTGTGTACGTGGGTTGTAGTTCATCAGGGCATGTACATGTTCCAAAAAATATTTTTAAGAAGAAACCTCAACAGTAATTTGGAAAATTATGTAAGTGGAAAGGCCAATGCCATGTATGCATAGGTAGGGCATTTTTAGACTATAACAGATGCCACCTAATGTGTGAGGTTAGAATAGAAACTGATAGCCGAAATACATTACAATATCTTTACCAGTGGGAAGGCACAGAGCTTAGTGAGCCCGAGACCAGAGTTCGAGAGTGTGCCATCTGCAAAAAAATGACAATCTCTCTAAGGCGGGCATACCCATGATCGAGATGAACTAATAATGGTTTTCAATAAACTACACTGCAGATCCATGTCATATAAATGTATATTTAAAGTGTATCCGCGAGAAATACACAATGGATCTACAACTCAAAATCATTTGAAGATATACAAGTGCAATATAATATGCATGTTCAAGAAGCATAGATGCATGCGGTTGGAGATGAGGACTTCATAGCTCGAGAAACAACTTCAAGATCTTCAAAACTCAAGTAGGAGTACAATAGTAGTGTAAGACTCACTACCCTGGGGTCTTCGACATGTCGTCGGGGAAAATACTAGAGGATCTTGATCAGTAAGCACATAACTTCATTGATTTTGAATCTAGACTTGACTGGACTCTCGGGATGGTCAACTCATGAAATTCAAGAGACAAATTGCAGAATGGTTGACTCAGGTTGGATAAAAATTCCCTTGGACAAAAGAATGAAAAATGATGAGACTTAGGCAGCGTAATATTGACATAAGTTTGTGATACAGGAGGCACCACAAACTCTCCATATGTTTGGAAGAGTAACCAAATGGAGGAGGACACATCTCTATGTAGCGAGAACAACTTCCTAAGGTCATACTAGATCCCAATGTTTGGTGAACAAATAGAAGGATGTGCTTTGTCCAAGGGCGACTATATTGTTGTTGAATAAAAAAGAATGTTTATCCTGTCCCCTCTTTTTGGAATATTTGATTTTTTTTTCTTTTTCAATTTTTTAACGAGATTGAAAAAAAATAAAAGAATGTTGTGTTACAAAGGAGGAACGAGTGTTGCGAGCAAGCAAACCAGTTCCAAGCGCATGGAACATACTAATGCTTAGGGAAAGGACACATGTGTAGGATAAGGACACTCGGGAAAATTTCTCCATGGGTCAAGGTGTCAGATCGCAAGGGAAAAAAGTGTTGCAAGGCTTGCGTATAAGGAATGATTTGAAGGTTCAGTTGAGAGAAACAAGGATCCAACATTAGGCCAAAGACTCAAGAATGAGTCATGAGATGTGATTAAGCATGAAACAACAAAACTCCTTCCATGTGAATTTTTACGAGCCCAGAGAAGGTAAGATTAGTGGTTTTTTCACGTTTAGAGAGTCTGAAAAAATGCTAAAGAAGACTCCAGGGAGTTCCTTTTGTTATGATATTTAGACACTTAGGAGTTAGTTAAGATCTACTTGGTCTAATGTGTCATTAGGTAAACATGTGTTTCTTAGTGTGTTTCCTTAGTATGCATTAGTATGCATTTGTAGTTAGCAAATATGACGGTCACGATATATTACTGACATAGAGTGATCTGACGATTCATATTCTCCTCGATCTTAATGGTCATTGATCTATGGCTTAGCACTCGATTGGTCCATGATCTCTATTTAAAGAGCAAGGAGGGTCATTTTCCGATGATCGATTGTGAGAAACTCTCTTGTAAAATATCTATGTAATCTTTTTCTTTTGCATTAATAAATTGTTCCAAGTGGTCGCGTTGGTTGGGGCTGTGGATGTTTCCCCTTAGGGGTTTTACCATGTCAAAATATCGGTGTGTTGATCTTTGATTTGGTTGCATGAGTGGTTACTGAAGGTGTTCTTCCTCTCTTGGAATACATGTGTTTTCGAACATGGTATCAAAGACTGTTTGAAGACCTGCTCCTGTTGTAGATCGAGATCGTGAAGTCGAGTTGCCTCATCTCAATTTTCTTCCATTTTAGTACATTTCTTGTCTTGGAGGATTGTTCCATTACATCCAGAGAACTCATTTTAGTCAGGAACACTTTTTTTTTTCACTCGAAAAGGTTTCCATTTGCCCGAGATACGACCATTTCAATCAGATCCGGAGGTATAAAGCCTGAATACGCATTTTTTTAATTTTTGCAAAGTAGTATTTTGGTTTTATTTCAGTTTAATATTATTTGTTTTCGGGTTGCTACTCTTTTATATCTGTGTATTCTCTTTGTCCCATGTCCTGTGTGATCTCGGAAAATCATAAATAGATAGGAAAAGGTGCATCTTTTGGGTAAGCTAACCAAGATCTAACCCTTGTTGTCATCGAGAAGCAAAATTTTCTTCTTGTGTGAAAAGAGTTTTTTTTTGGCACACTCTCCAAGGCCGTCGTCAACAACAACAACAACAAAAATCCTCTTGCGAAACAATACAATATGGTTTGCTAGCCTATTTGGTTAAAATTTTCCTTATTAACTAAGAGGTCTTGAGTTCAAGTCTCTCTTTTTGTTACCTTTTTTTCAAAAAGTTCATGCTCAAATTGTAAAGTGTATTTCATTTCAAGTATAAAAGTGAATCATTATAAGTAACTTTAATATTTTATTTTAGAGTTATTTTGCATGCAACTTTTCTTTTATAAAGTAACTTCATTGTAAAAGTGATATCCACTTCTCTTTATAAAATTGGGTCACTTCATAAAGCAACTTACACCACCACATGATTCTTTGGTTGTAACCATTTATGTCTTCTTAAACGGGGCATAACTTTCACATCCGAAGTCTGTTTTTAGTGTCGTTTTTCTAAAAACCACATAACTTTTCGAGATCTTTCCATTCAAATTATAAGTTTGAGTTTTTAAATCCGTATTATCTTCATATTTAGTATGGATTCTACAAGTAATCTATTGTTTACCAGCACCAACTACTTCAAATGGAAATCCCATATGGAGGATTTACTAAGAAGTAAAGGCTTGTACCGGATTACCTTGGGAAATGAAACAACACCTACTTATGTTGATAAGAAAGTCAAATGGGATAATAGGAATGAAAAATCACGTGGATTAATTGGAATTTACATCTCTCCCGATTTAAGGCTCCACCTTCAATCAATTGATAAACCCAAAGAATCTTGGGAAAAGATTGAATATGTGTTTGGTAAATACAATATTATTCGAGCACAACAATTAGAAAATCAAGTACTAACTTTAATTCCAAGTGATTTTTCTTGCATTGAAGACTATCTATCTAAGTTTAAAACACTCAGAACTTTATGTGAAGAATGTAAGATAAAGATAGAAGAAGATTGGTGCATCTATCTTATTCTTTCTAAGCTAGGTAGTGCATATTATGTGTTTGTATCTACCTTTTATGCCATGCAAGAGGATCTAGGGACAGCTTATGTAAAACCCACTCTTGAGAACTTTTGTGATGCTTTGATTAGAGAGCAAGATAAGATTGTACAACTTGGAGTGATCAACACTACATATACCTCCAACACAGCCTTAGTCGTCCATCAGAAAGATAAACCCAAGAATCCCAAGAAGCAACATCCTCGCCACAAAAACAAGAAATATAAAGGTCCCAAACCCACTCAGACAGCTTCAGCTCCTAATGGTGACAAAGGAGCAAAATATAAAAATAAGAATACTGACAGACATTGCAACTTTTGTGATAAATATGGTCATGATGAGTCCAAATGTTTCAAGAAGATGGCAGCTTTAGAAGAAGCAACGAAGAAACACAACATTAGTATTGATTCAACTTCTTCTTCTTATTCGTCTTCTCATGGACATGCACTTTCTGCTTCTGGTGTCTCCTTTAATACAACTTCTACTTCTACTTTTGATGAGTGGCTTATTGATTTTGGAGCATCTTATCATATGGCTAAGGATAGAGACATATTTTCTTATCTAATTGAATGTAACACCAAGAAAATATTTGTTAGTGATGATAGATCTCTTAGTGTTGAAAGATATGGAATAGTTCAAGTAGAAAATGGTCATTTCAATGATGTATTATGTGTTCCAAGTCTTTCTTGTAACCTTCTATCAATATATCAAATCACTCATTCAGGTGAAGGTAAAACGGTAGAGTTTTCACCTCACCAAGTTGTAATCAAGGATCTAAGCGATCCTAAGCATGTTCTTGCAACTGGAATTGCTTATGATATTACCAAGTTTTACAAGTTTGACAACTTTGGGTTATCATATTTTTCATCAGTTTTTTTTTCTCATAGCGATGACTTGAGCAAACTTTGGCATGAGCAGTTTGGTCATCTAAACTATCGCTCATTGCAGAAACTATGTAATCAACAGATGGTGACTAGTCTTCCTCTTGTTTCATGCAGAGATGGTGTTTGTGTTGGTTGTGTTCTCGGCAAACATCCTCTGACATTTCCTTGTGAAAATGGAAATTCAATTTTACAGTACTCTTTTGGAAAAGAGAAGTCATACAATTGGTCCTTGTCAAAAAGGAATGAGGAGGTAGAAACATATTCAAATAAAGTCAATACTAAAGCTTCACCCCATTCAGAATATCAATGCCATGACTATGGATTGGAAGGTTTGTTCAATGAAAACAATCAAATAGAAGGTTCAGTGTTGGATACTTGTAGCAAAGATAGCCTGGATAATGATCAATTAGAGATATACTTTTCAAGGATTAGGACTACATAAAGGTTTTCAGACTAAAGGATGAAATGTAGGTCGAGAAGATGTCACTTGAATAATTGTAGCATAAAAAAGAACAAGTTGTAAAGTAAATGGAATCACAAGCTTAGAGGGAGAAACCCTTTTCCATTGATGTCAAAAGGGGAAACATTGCAGACAAAGGAAAAATTGCAAACACAAGGAGAGTTGGACATATGGGGAGTATTACATAATTGACTAAGGGTTTATATTAATGACAAAGGGGGAGATTGTTGAAAATATTATTGTCATTAATGTCAAAGACAGGGGGGCCTACATATGTCCAAGATAATTATGACAAGCCTATATATTTCCAAGATAAAGATTGCAAGATGAATATTGTTGAAAGTATTATTTTTGGATTTTTGATGTTTAGTTTGGATACCCTATCCTTGAAGGCATTACATACCTAGATAAAATGGGAGCATAATTTATATTGTTGGAAAGATTATTATGAGACCTTTCCAATTGTATATGGAATTCCCTTAAAATCCATAGGAATGAGAAGTTACGATTTTTTTGTCTGAAATCCCAGCAAGAAAATTGAGGTTAGATCATTCAGTATTTACAAGTCAGCCCTGAAAGTGGGGAAAAAAATACTATAAACACAAGATAGATTTTTGCATTTGTTGAGAAACCAAGCAAGATATCAAGTCTAAGGAGCACAAAATTTTTCTAAGGTTCTCTAAAGGTGTTGGGGTGTCTTTATGGGATCTAAAGGTGTGCAAGAGAAGTCTAATGGATTTTCATGGGGTCTTTCTTGTTCTCAAGATGTTCTATGAAGGACTGAAGGTCTGTGATGTTATTGTGTGCATTTTTTTGAGGTTGTGATGTTGACATCAGTGGATGTTGACGTCAATGGATGTTTTCGTCAGTGGATTTTGGTGTTAGTGGATGTTTTCGTCAGTGGATGTTCTCATCATTCATTACATTCTGGGAACTTGATAGGGTTTGAGGGATTGTATGTGGAATGAAGCATGCAAGTGAATTTAGAAGTACTCTATGTATAAATATCTTGGATTGGTGTCTACACGTATCTTATTGAGTTGGTGCTCAGTTGAGGAGATTGGTGTCTCAAGTAGGTTGGTTCCTACATCTTGTTGAGTTGGTGCTCAGTTGAGGAGATTGGTGTCTCCATTAGGTTGGTGCCTACATCTTGTTGAGTTCGTTCTCAATTAAGGAGATTGGTGTCTCCAGTAGGTTGGTACCTACAATATTTGTAATAGTAGGTTGGTGCTTACATACATTTAAAAAGATAATTTTATGTTTTTCTCTCAATTGGTTTTCCATGTTAAACTCTGTGTATTATGATTTGAGTTCATATGTGATTATTGTTTCTCAGCTAATGAATTATTGATGAATGGTTAAATAAATTGAAAATTATTTTATATTGATTCACCGCCCCTCCTCTCAATAAAAGTATAAGTTCAACAACAAAAAAATGATGAAAAGAGTGACCTATGCTTGGCTTAGACTCGACCCTACATCTCTTACACTCTATCCAGAGAATACCCTTGTAATTTAGAACAGAATTACTCCCATCTCTTCATTTTAAACATTACCCTCTCATCCCTCCAGGAATCAATTATAACTATGTATTGCATGGTACATTTGTTTAATGATACATGCACGAATATTTTGTTGCAAAATAACTTGAGTTTTACCAATTTTGAAAAGAAAAAATCAAATCTGAAAATGACTACATAGCATATCATGTATCAAAGAAGTGACATGGCATTTTAAATCAAAAGGCAGAATCTGTTTTTTTCACATAAAGAAATTTATGTTTCAAAGTTCCACATTGCAAAAAGAAATCCCTTTCAGCTAAGCCATGTGTCCTCATTGTTTCTCTTTAAGACGAACTTCAATATTCAAAAAATAAATCCATGCATGTTTTTGTTAGAAAAACATGATCACGAAGCAATAAATTAAACAAATGCGGAATTAAAACACAAAAGATACACAATACAATAGAGATGGATATACGTGGTTCGCCTAGTGTGGGATACGTCCACTAGAAAAAATTTCAAGTCCTTCCTTTATTATTATCTAGCAAATGAAGGGATACAACCTACAGCACACCCGTTGTAACTTCCTCTTCTTTCTCTCATAGTCTCCTCACTCAGAATACAATATTCGCAATGATACATAGTCACAATACATTTCCCTCATAGAAGAGGGTTTCCTTCTAGGGAAAAAACCCTAACATAACTTCTACTATCAGATCTACGACCTTATAATGAAGGGTCCATATTTACAATGAAACTACAATATACATTTACAAGGCAACTTGTCCTTCGGGGGCTTCACCCCATAACCCCCATCGAGGGCCCGCTTTCCCCTAGACCCCCTTTGCACTCCCCCGCGTGGAGGAGTGTACATTATTCCAGGGTGTAAATTCTTCATGGGGTATAAACACGGTTGAAAACAAAAACCTCTAAATCAAGAAGATAATCAGGCTCCACAACCAACAATCTCCCACTTGGAGACTGATATGAACAACTCCACCGTTGTTGTATCTGTTGGACTATGATCCTTCTTTGACCTGGAAAATTTCTTATCTTCATATTCATGCTTGAATATCAACCAAAACTGAGCAGGAACTCAGTTTCTCCCTGGTTACTCTCTTAGTTAACATGTCTGCATGATTCTAGCTAGTGTGTATCTTTTCCAACTTCAAATGTCCATCTTCCAAGATGGATCATATGAAATGGTACCTATGTTGCATATGCTTAGTCTTTGAATGGAAGTTTGAGTTCTTTGAAAGATGAATGGCACTCTCATTGTCATGGTACAACCTATTATTGTCTTGTTTATTTCCCAATCCCTCCATAAACCTCTGTAACCAAATCATTTATTTACTAGCCTTTGTAGCAGCAACATACTCTGCATCTTTTGTTGAAAGTGAAACAACCTTTTGCAGTTTCGAAATCCAACTTATTGTTGTTCCACCTACAGTAAAAACACATCCTTTGGTGCTCCTCCTGCTATCTTTATCACCTGCCATATCTTAATCAACATATCCCTATAGAACATGTATGAACCTTCAAAACATAATGCATGAGTAGCAGTACCTCTCAAATACCTGAGAATCCACTTTACTACCTACCAATGTTCTTACATGGATTTTTCATATACTTTCTCACAACTCCCACTGCATGTGTAATATCTGGTCTTGTGCAAACCATCAAATAGATCAAGCTGCCAATTGTTAATGAATAAGGAACCCTTGACATGTATTTTATCTCCCCCTGTGTCTTGGGACACATTTCCTTAGTTAATTTGAAATGGTTTTTCAAAGGTGTACTAAATGGTTTTGCATTATGCATTCTAAACCTCTCCAACACCTTCGCTATGTACTCACCCTGATACAATGTCAATTTGTGATTTTTCTTGTTTCTTGTTATTCTCATACCAAGGATTTTCTTTGCAGCACCCAAATCCTTCATCACAAATGAATTAGATCATTTCTTCTTGAGTGCATTTATATCTTGCATATTAGACCCTGCAACAAGCATGTCATCTGCATACAATAGCAAGAAAATATAGCTTCCATTTTCTATCCTTTTAAAATAAACACAGTGATCAAAATGGCATATACTATAACCTTATTCTGTCATAATCTTGTCAAACTTCAAATACCACTGCCTTGGAGCTTTCTTTAGGCCATACAATCTCTTCTTCGACCTGCATACCAAATTCTCCTTCCCTTTGACCTCATACCCATGTGGTTGCAGCATATAAATCTCTTCCTCCAAATCCCCATGGAAAAAAATTGTTTTTACATCTAACTGTTCAAGATGAAAATATTATACTACCACAAGACTTAAAATAGTCCTAATTGAAGTCATTTTAACAACAGGAGAAAATATTTCATAAAAATCTATACCTTTATTTTGTGCAAACCCCTTTACAACAAGTCTAGCCTTGTACTGTTTTTTGCCTCTATCTTCTTCCTTCAACTTGTAAACTCGTTTATTATGTAATGTTCTTTTTCCTACAGGCAACTGAACTAAATCCCAAGTCTGGTTATTTTCCATGGAATCCATTTCCTCTTTCATTCCTTGATCGCGCTTCTTTTTGGTGTCTACCTACATTTCCTCTTCATAACATTCTAGTTCACCAGAATCAGTCAACAATAAATAATATAATGAAGGTGAGTATCGTTCAAGGGGTCTACTTAACCTGATATATCTTCTAACAACACTTGCAGGATTTTGAGGTACATGTTGATCTTGTTGTTGTACATTTTGATTTTCTGGTTCCTTTGGAATTTCTTTTTCAGTGATCTCATCAAACACTGTGTATTCAATTTTTTCTTTTTCTTGTATCTTTCCCTGCAAATGATCTTTGTACATGACCTTCTCATTGAATATGACCTCTCTACTCCTAATGATTTTTTGATTTTCATAATCCCATAAGTGATAACCAAAATCATTAACACCATATCCAATAAAGGTACAATTATTGGATTTTGCCTCAAGCTTTGTTCTATTTTATTTATCAATATGGAAAAATGCTTCACAACCAAAAGTATTCAAAAAAGAATAGTTTACCTTTTTACATGTCCATGCCTCCTCTGGAATTCCACCATCCAAAAGCTTGAAGGTCCTATTTTTATTAAGTAAACAACAGTATGTACAGAATTTACCTAGAACTATAAGGGCAAACTAGCATGCAATCTCATACTCCTTGTACACTCCATGATTGTCATGTTCATCCTTTCTGACACACTGTTTTCTTGTGGTGTTCCTGGAACTGTCTTCTCTCTACGAATCACATGGTATCAACAATAATCATCAAACTCCTTGTTGCAATATTCACCTTCATTGTCTAATCTAATACAATTCAACCTTTTTCATGTCTCATTCTCAACCAAATCTTTCCATTTCTTAAAAGTATCAAAAACATAATATTTTTGTCGAATGCAATAAACCCAAGTTTTTCTAGTTGCATCGTCGATAAAAGTAACATAATAATGAGAGCCACCAAGAGATGATACCTGAGTTGGTCCCCATACATATGTATGTAGAATCTCTAACCTTTCATGCTTCTTTTCTTTTCCGACTCTGAGAAATCTGACTCTCTTATGTTTTCCATAAACACAATGCTCACAGACATCCAAATCAATTTGTTTAAGATCTGGAAACAAATTTATTTTTTGAAGTATCTGCATCCCCTTCTCACTCATGTGTCCAAGCATATGATGTCACAGTGTTGTATCCACTCCTGTAGAAGCTAAAGAAATATAAGATTCAGTATTACCAGTACATAAATACAATGTACCTACCTTCTCTCCTTTTGCTATCACCAATGATCCTTTGGTGACCTTCCACACCTTATCTGTAAATATGGATATACAACCTTCACTTGCCAACTTCCCTATTGAAATTATATTTTTCCTTAGATTTGGAACATGTCTTACCTATTTCAATAACCATTGGTTTCCATTGCTTTGCTTTATTTTTACCTTTCCCATTCCAACAATTTTTCATGGTGCATCATCACCCAAATGAACCTGTCCAAAATCACCTTGAACATAATCTAGAAAATGTTTCCTATAGGGTTTGGCATGAAATGAATCCCCTGAATCTACTACCCAAGACTCGGAAATATTATCTACAGAAAGAATCAAAGAATCTTGTAACACATCACCTGTTACATTTGCTTCCTGTTTTTTCTCTTGTTGTCCATCTCTTTGTTTCTTTGGAGATTTGCAGTCTTTCTTCAGATGTACTTTCTTCCCACAATTCCAGCACTCTATCTTTCCAAATCTGGATTTGGATCTTCCCTTCCCAGAATTCCTGCAGTTCCCTGATCCCTTTCCTCTATCCTTTTGTCTTCCCATGTTCTCCATGTTTAACGCATTACCTGATGTCTCACTTTTTCTTTTCTATCGCATTTCCTCGCTAAGGATAACACCAACAACAAAGTGTTTGAAACAGGGATAGAGTTACTTACATCCATGACCAAGTCGTTCCAGCTTTTTGGCAATGAGCACAAGATTAGAAGAGCCCTGACCTCATCATCAAAAACCACGTTTACAGAACTTAGTTGATTAGTAATTGTATTAAATTCATTTAAATTATCTATAACAGACCCACCTTTTGACATATTCAGATTAAATAATATCTTCATTAGAAATGCCTTATTGGATGTTGAGGGTTTTTCATACAGTTTATCCAATGTGTCCATCAGCTCCTTCATTGTCTTTTCTTTCAAAATATTGAAAGTCATTGATGCTCCCAGGCTCAGTCGTATCGTTCCTAGTACCTTTATGTCAAGAACCTCCCATTCTTCATCCTTCATGGTCATCAGCTTCTTTGTTATTCCACCCAGTGGCAGGAATAGATCCTTCTAATATAAATAATCTTCCATCTGCATCTTCCATAACTAGTAGTTTTGGCCATTAAATTTATCGACCCTAAACTTTCCATCTTCAGACATTGCTCCCACTCGAACTATGAACCCTTGTTTCCTGTGAGTTACCTTTCGCTCTGATACCAGTTGTTAGAAAAACATGATCATGGAGAAATAATGTTAAACAAATGCGGAAATAAAACATAGAAGATATGCAATACAATAGAGACATAGATATGTGTGGTTCACCCAGTGTGGGCTACACCCACCAGAGAAATTTTCATGTCCTTCCTTTATTATTATCCAGCAAATGAAGGGATACAACCTATAGCACACCCGTTGTAACTTCCTCTTCTTTCTCTCACAGTCTCCTCACTCAAACAATATTCACAATGATACATAGTCGCAATACATTTCCCTCATAAAAGAGGGTTTCCTTCTAGGGAAAAAACCCTAACATAACTTCTACCATCAGGTCTGTGACCTTATAATGAACGGTCCAGATTTACAATGAAATTACAATATATATTTACAAGGCAATTTTTCCTTCGAGGGCTTCGCCCTCAAACCCCCGCTTTCCCCCGGACCCCCTCTGCACTCCCTTACGTGGAGGAGTTTACATTCTTCTGGGGTGTAAAGTCTTCATGGGGTATAAACATGGCTGAAAACAAAAACCTATGAATCAAGAAGATAATCACGCTCCACAACCAACAATTTTGTCCATTCCCTTCAGCAATCCTCATCTATTATATGCCTACCCTATCATTCCCAAAAAAAATCATTATAAAACATTTTCAATGAATAATTTATGAAAGTTCTATTTTCATCCAATTTGCATGCAGTTGAAAGTTATTATGAGTTTAATAGATATTTTTTATGAGCTTTTTCAGTCATGCCAAGGAGTCACAAGGAGAATAAAAGAGAGAAATTTCTCACTTGGATATGTTTACTGAGATATCACAGTACTAGTTTTCTATGTTGATGACATTATAGTGACATGGATTATGGATAAGACTTTGACATGGTTCATTTTTTCAAATTTTGGTTTCTTTGAAAAAGACATATTATTTTATGACAGTAGTTTTGAAGGAATAAGGTGTAAATATTGTATATATTTTATCTCTTGAGCATATTATGATCATAAATGATGCATGGTTACTTACATGAAATTATTGGAAATTATTGAATAAGTGGATTATTTCTCCTTTAGTGGGACCCCTTCCTTCTTTTATAAAAACTAAATGACGCATTTCCCTCTTATTAATTTTTTAAATTATAATCAACCCTCTGCTTATATAAAAAAAATATTAATATATAATTAAATATTTAAACTAAATAATTGTTTGACAAGGATATAAAAGCAAAGGAGGAGTTTAGTCAAAAGATATCCTAAGATAATGAAGAAGTGAGACTTATCATATTGATAAGGTATGCCTAATTATTGAGTGAGATTTTAATCTTTTCATTCCATTCTGAATTTTCATGAGAACTGAATTGTCTTGTTGATAGTAGGGTTGTTCTGAAAGGTGGAAAAGAAAAGACTAGGTGGCATTGATTGGTGATATGCTCCAAGGTCATTTATTTTCTTTGAAGTTTTTTTTTCTTAATTATAAGTTCTGATGTTGTTCAGTGTTAATTGATGCATTTTTTGTAGATTTTAAATGATGGTGCAGGTGTAACTTGAAGTGATCCAGAATGTTCTTGCATTTTATGTTTTATTTTGGCATTAGTTTCCCATGTATGAGTCTTGATTACATCTTTGGCTTCCAAGAATTTCTTTGGTCCAAGCCCTTGGGACTTGAAGAGACTTTTTCAATTGTAACTCATAAATATCATTAGTAAAATCTTTGTTGGTTTCTTTCTCACTTTGTGGACTGTTGGGATATTACCATTTTAGATTTACTATTTTGTTAGCAATTTTCAGCATCTTATTTACATATTAATTTTATCATTTCTTTTTGTGTCATATTATCATTTTAAAACCAAGATACTTAGTTTAAAGAATAAAGCATTAAAATTGTATATTTAAAACAATTCTCATAGCCAAGAATTACATTTCTTGAGGTTTGATTGAAATTTTGACGAGCTATAAACTAGGGTGATATTCCTTCCTATCTCGCCTGGAAAGATTCAAAAAATATTTGTGTAAAGATCATTACCATTTCTTTAATCAACAAGACCTACCCTCTCTCACTAAACTCATTTCCAAATCTGATATAGAGATGCAAGGTAGGGCTAAATAAAAGAATGATTATATCAAGGAATTTCATATTCAAAACTTGTAGTTCAAAGAATAGGCAGAGTCGTGGGAACATGAAAAGGATGTTCTACAAAAGAAATTTGAGTAGGCTATGGAGAATGAGAATCGGTAGTGGAAGAGGCCACTACAATATTGGTAAGAAAACATAGGAAAGCACACCACACTAGAACCACTAGATAAGCATTTTTTTATTCAATGAAACAAGAAGTTGAAGTACATTAAACTACGTCGAAGGTAGCGTTAGATCTTTCTAAATGTTTTGAGGAAGTGCTCCTCCGCCTAATTGAGGCACTTAGGATCGCATAGTAAGAAAGTAGTGCACTGGTGAAGGTAACAATGACCCTATGGTTGATCGTAGAAAATAGGAAAGGGTTGTTGGAGTCCACCGTATATGTAGAGGTAAGGAAAAAATAGATAAAGAAGGAAAAGATTTCAATAGTGAGGGAATGAAAAGATGGCATTACTTTTGTAATAAAAATGCTCATTCATATACCAATCATAAAAAAAATTAATCTCACAAAAACATAGCAAGGGACAGTGATAATCTTGCTGCTCAATCTTATACAAACTTGACCTTGAGATGGAAAATCCCCCATGCTAAGCTGAAATTAGATTGTTACACCATATAAATAACAACAATGCTTGAATAGTCACCTGATCACTTTGACCTAATTTTCTACCTTCCACTTCTTTAGAATCTTATGTGGATCATCAAATGGTGGAACAATTATTTGAAAGGGATCAAAGAGACATGATCTGATTTGTAGCCTTCCTTGTATCATCTTTGCTTATGGAGTCGAAAAATGAAATGTTTAATCACCAAGGGATGTATATCATCAATGTCTTTGTAGTCTTAACTACTAATACACTAGCGTATTGGACTTTTTCCTATAGAGAAATGCCTATTGTTAGACCCTAAACCTACAAAACATCGAGACCTTAACATCAATAGTACAATCTTAATGTCAATTCTAAAAATATTTCCCAATGTCACTTAGTACTTTTCTATCACACTACATCATTGGTGCATTAAACCTGCAAAACATTGAGACCTTAACATCAATAGTACAAGCTTAATGCCAATCCTAAAAATAGTGCCCAATGTCACTTAGTACTTTTCTATCTCACTACATCATTGGTGCATTTCCATTGGTAGGGGAATCCCTCATACCACTTTCTGACCTAATGTTTAAGATCTTTAATCAAATAGTGAATCAAAAATGAAGGTTACTTGAAGTGTTCATTTTCTAAATAATAAGTTTGTAGAGAATCAATGCTTATCATATTGGGCTATGGTGTCAAATACATATGAGGGTTTGCATAGACTCATGAAGAATGTGATAAGAGAACTCGAAGAATATGTTGTGTTGATGTCTTGAACAAATAATAAATTTACATTGAATAATGGCATCAAAAGACCTATGCAATCGTTGATGATATTATAACAAGTGAAGAAATAAGAAGATGACATTACATTTCAATAAGAATAGTAATAAAATTCTCTTTCATAGATCAATCATTAAACATTCCAATCTCACAAAGGATATAGCAAGGGATAGTAATAATTTCACAGTTTTACACAAACTTGAATTCAGGATGGAAAATCTCGACACTACGACGAAATCAGATTGTAACACCATATCATTGGTAACAATGCTTAAACACTCGCTTTATCTACAAAAAATGGAAGGAATTATGAAAGCATTATCACATTATACTGTGGACCAAATGTCTAGGAGCCAACCCCATACACAGTCCTCAATCTATACTTAAATAGCTTTGTAGATATGATAAAACTTAACAATGTCAACTTTATTCTACCTTTTACAATAAATTTGATCCACTATTGTTTAGAATATCTTGCCATGAATGACTTTTACAAAATCAAAGTTTCTCACTGTAATCTTTAAACCAAGCATTGTCATCATCAATTCTTCTACCTATGTTCAAAATGACAAAATGAGAAGCAGAGAATACAGAAAAAGAGTAGAGAGAAAATAGTATTTGGTATATTCAGAAAAGGTATTTAGAAAAAGACAAAAGGCTGAGCTAAATAGGCTCAAGCAAATCAAGAATATCAAGAAACAATTGTGCAGCTAGCCAGGACAGCTAGCAATGTACAATTAGATTGTTGAGGTTACATATATATTTAACACTCCCTCTTAAACTCAACAGTTACAAACGTCAGCACTGATAATGCCCAAGTGATGTCTCTGAAAATCAAAAACGGATTTTCCTAGGGCTTGTAAAAATATCTGCGAGTTGATCTCGTGAGCCACAGAATTGAAGTGCAATGTCACCATTATTGACTAGCTCATAGATGAAGTGAAAGCGAGTGTCAATGTGTTTATTTTTCTTGTGAAACACATGGTTTTTGGATAGAGAAATTGCTAAGGTGTTGTCACAGAAGATAGGAGTTGGATCATTTTCTGTATGTGACATATCTTTCAATATTCTTCTCAGCCACACAGCTTGACAGGAAGATGAGGTAGCAGTGACATACTCTGCCTCTGCAGAGGATATTGATACTATGGGTTTCTTTTTTTACGCCCAAGAAATCAGGTTCGTGCCCAGGTGAAAAGCATGTCCTGAGGTGATTTTCCTGTCATCTAGGTTGCCTGCAAAGTCACTGTCTATGTAACTAGAGAGATGATTATCATCAGACTGAGTGTACCATAAGCCAAAATTGAGAGTGCCTGCAACATATCTCAAAATCATTTTTGTCATCTTCCAGTGAGAATCTTTGGGGGATTCCATGAACCTGGAAACAAGGTTGGCTACATACATAATATATCAAGTCTAGTTGTTGTAAGATACAACAAACTTCCTACTAAGATTTTGTACAGGGTAGAATCTATTGTAGGGCCTTCATCTTTCTTGCTCATTTTTGTGCCTAGGGGTATAGGGGTTTCGGCTAGATTGCAGTCTTCCATGTAGAATCTTTTGATGATGTTTGTTGCATACTTTTGTTGACAGACAAAAATTCCTTTGGTTGATTGACCAACCTAAATCCCCAAAAAATATTTCATTGTGCCAAGATTTGTCATCTCAAACTCAGATTTCATGGAATGTTTAAAACTGGTTAAATCAAGATTTCCAGTATATATCATGTCATCAACATATAAACATACAATCAGAATTTTATCATGTTGATCTATTTTGGTGTATAAAGTTAGCTCATTTTGGCTTCTGCTAAAACCACTTTTGTTCAGGTAAGTGTCAATTCTGTTGTACCAAGATCTTGGAGCTTTCTTTAAGCCATACAAGGCTTTCTTCAACCGATACACTTTGGCTAGTTGCTCTTGGACTTCAAATCCAGGTGGTTGATCGACATAAACCTCTTCTTCTAAGAACCCATTTAGGAAAGCTGACTTGAAATCCATTTGGTATACTTGCCATTTGTGTTGAGTTGCTATGGCTAAGAGAGTCCTTACAGTGTCCAACCTTGCTACTGGAGCAAAAGTTTCACCATATTCAATACTTGGTTGTTGTAAGAATCCTTTGGCAACAAGTCTTGCCTTGTGTTTTTCAATCTGCCCCTTTTCATTGAGTTTAGTTTTGTAAACCCACTTGACACCAATACTTTTCTTGTGTCTCGGCAAATCAACAAGATCCCATGTCTTGTTCTTCTCAATGGAGTCAAACTCTTCATTCATGGATTGAACCCAATGTGGCTCTTGAGATGCCTCTTTAAAAGATGTAGCTTGACATGACATGAATGCAAAAAGATTGTGTTGTTCAATGTCATCCAATTGTTGTTGATGGATTTCTCTCAAACTTCGAGTTCTTTGATTTTAAAGTTCAAGGGATGAATTTCTGTTGGAAGTTGAGTTATCCTAAGAACTTTCATATTGTCCTTGTACCTGCAATCTTGGAAGAGCAAGTTGATGTGTTTGGTATCCTGAATTCTCTGTGTCTTTAGGATGTGACAGCAATGGATTATGACTGTCCATTGGTTGATTTTCATACTCACTCCAAAACTTATTTTCAAGAAATTTTGCATCTCTGTTGAGGATTAGTTTCTTTGAAATTGGATTGTAGAGTCTGTAGGCTTTGGATGTCTCACTGTAGCCAACAAAAATTCATTTCTCACTTCTATCATCTAGTTTCTTCCTTAATTCGGAAGGTATGTGAGCATATGCTATGCAACCAAATGTCCTTAGATGTGCAACATTTAGCTTTGTCCCACTCCATGCTTCTTGAGGGACCTTCATCTTGAGACTGGTGGTTGGAGATCTATTCAGGAGATAAGTTGAGCATGTTACTGCTTCAGCCCAAAATGTATTTGACATACATTTCTCTTTGAGAAGGCTTCTTGCCATGTTCATTATTGTCTGATTTTTCCTTTCAGCCACTCCATTCTGTTGTGGAGTATATATGGTTGTAGTTTGCCTTATGATTTGCAGAAAATTGCAAATTATTTGGAGTTGTATTCTCCTCCTCCATATGACCTGAGAGCTTTTACATATTTGTCACTCTGTTTTTCAGCTTCAGCTTTGAATTCTTTGAACTTTTCAAAGGTTCCAAACTTGTGTATGAGAAAATAGATCCAAATTTTCCTACTAAAGTCATCAATAAACGTTGGAAAATAAATGCTACCACCTATTGACTCTGTTTGCATTGGTCCACATAGGTCAGTGTGAACCAATTCTAGGTGTTGTTTGGCTTGAGTTGAGGACTGTGGAAAACTAGTTCTTTTATGTTTTCCAAGTATGCAAGACTCACATGGGGGATTTTTCTCTTTGAAGACAGGGAGACCTTTGACCATGGAGTGTTTCTATAGAAGACTTAGACTCTGAAAGGGTAGATGTCCAAATCTTGTATGCCAAACCATAGTTTCATTTGGAGTGGATGCATTTTGTGCATATGATTGGATCAGATTTGCAGTTTTGAGGGTGAGGGGAGACATTCTATTCCTGGTCATGTGGATTTCAGAAATCGGTTTTATGCTAGTGGTTTTATCATATATCATGCATGATGCTCCTTCAAAAAGTACCTTATAGTCGTGTTCAATTAGTTGTCCTACACTTAACAGATTATGTGTCGGATCTTGAACATGATAGACATTGTCTATGTCTTTCTTTACATTTTGTTTAGTAAGAATAGGTACAGTTCCTTTTCCTTGAACTTTGACTAAAGAATCATTTCCAAGTGTGATATAAGATGAAATTGAAGAATCAATGCATGAGAGTAAATCTTTGTTACCTATAATGTGATTGTTGCAGCCACTCTCCATCAACCAAAGATTTTTATGTTGTTCTTCAGTCTTGTGACATGAGATAAACATACCATCTGAGGTTTCTCCTTCATGATTTGAGACATGTGCTCTACCTGAGAGACGATCCACTTGCTTCTTTTGGCATTCAGATCCATAGTGCCCATACCTTTTGCAGTAATAGCATTGTAAATTTGATTTGTCATTTGATCTTCTCCCTCTGCCTCTTTGAGGCTGGAAATTCTGATTCTGGTTCTATTGCCTATGACCTTGGAAATTTTGATTCTGGTTCTATTGTCTGTAACCTTCACTTGAGTGATGGTTACTTGGACTTATCCCTCTTCCTTGATGACCTCTTCCTCTGCCTCTGCCTCTCCCTCTGCTGAAGGAGAACTGATTCTTGAAGGCATTGGGTATTGACTCATCTTCAAGATGTAGTCTAGTCTCATGTGTCAAAAGGGAACCCATTAATTCATCTATTGAAAAATTTGACAAATCCTTGGATTGAAGGATGGTTGTGACAACCATTTCGAATTACTTTGCTAAACTTCTAAATAATTTCTCAACAATTTGTTGATCATGGATGGCTTCACCAGTCAATCTGATCTGGTTTACAATTCCCATGACTCTAGTCATAAACTGCTCAACATTTTCAGACTCTGTCATTTTTAAAGTCTAGAAATGCATCCTCAAGATCTGCAGTTTAACTGTTTTGACCCTGTCATTTCCTTGGTAGGATGATTTAAGGATGTCCCGGGCCTGTTTTGAAGTAACAACGCCTGTGATTTTTGAGAAAATCGAGTCATCCACTGAATGTTGAATCTAGAATTTTGTCTTATTTTCTCTGTTCCTTTGTGTTGCCTGGGCAGTTCTCTGTTGGTTGGTCATGGCAGCAAGGTCTGTTAGATATGGTTCCACATATCCAAGATCCACTTTATCCCAGCGCTCTTTTGCTTGCAAGAAGGATCTCATTTGAAAGACCAAAACTCATAATTCTTTCCAAGAAGAATCGGTCCTTCAATTGGTCCTAAATTGCTAGGCGTGGCCATCTTTTAAAAAAAAAATTAACAAACAAAAGAAATTGCTAGAAAAAATCGTGTTTACCTTTTTCCTGTGCGTAAAACCAGGTCTTTGAAGTTCTTTCAGTGACTTCAGACCAAAAAACGCAGGGTAGACCACTTCTTTGACTTCAATCTAGTTGGATCTGACTATCAGAGCGCAAGATCTGTCGATTCAAAGCTCTAATATCTATTCTTTTGCAATTGTTGCAATTGTAGCCACTCTAAAGGAGGAATTGAGCTTTATGGGTTTACTCAAAAGCCAAAAATAAAAAATTGAAGTTTAGATTCTCGTGTGACCGGGGGTTGAAAACCAGATGCTCTGGGTCTTCAGGGTTTGGGTGTTTCGACGCTGAAGGTCTCAATTCCTCTGAATAGCCAAATAATGGTCTTATTTCAAAGATCGATGGTCCTTGTTGATTTGAGATCAATGTTCCTCAATTACTTCGGGACTTCGGGTGATAGTCCTTTCTTACCTGTTGTTGGTGTTGCAAAGATCAACACTCCTTGTTGATTTGAGATCAACAATCCTCAATTACTTCGGGACTTCGGGTGATCCAAGGTGTACAACACCACAAACCTCTGAAGTGTTAACCTCCCGAAGTGACAGATCTGTCGACGTGTGTCCACATCCTTCAAGGGCTCATATTTACTTCGGGACTTCAGGTAGATCTCGCTCTGCAAGACCTTCCGGAATGCTAACTCTCTGAAGTGAGGGATCTGGCACTGCGTGTCCTTGTTGATGGACGGTCCAGATGAACTCCGACCTTCGGGAGTTCTGGCTTCTCGTATCCTTCTTTCTTCTGAAGTGATTATCGTTGAACTACAGGATCTTCGGCCACGTGTCCACTTCGATCAACAGTCTAGATCTACTTCGACTCTTCGGAGCTTCGCGCCTTCAGGAGACTTGTCTCCTTTGCAACCTTTGAATGAAATCGTCGAATACGCGAAGTTTCGAAAAAACTTTGGCGGTTAAAGCCTGCGCACATTTTCTTGATCTAACGGTTGTTGTTGCTCTCGCCTTGATCTGACAACTGAAAATCATTCTTCTTTTCTGCGTGCTCCTCATCCTTTCTAAGCTTGATTAATGGCTCAGATCTATTCACAGGGCCGATTTTACAGCTGCGTAGCATTTTTTTTTGTATCTGCAAAGACTTTCTCCTAAAGAAGGAATTTTGCAAATCTCTCACGAATTTTTTAAAGCTTCACGAATATTTAGTTGTTTCTGCCTTCTACAGCTCTGCTACGTGAATCTTTCACGAATCTTTAAATGCTCACGACTCTTTAATTGTTTCGTCCTTCTGCAGCTTTTGATTCCTTGCGCTTTTATGTTTCTAGCGATCTTTTGAGCGGACTACGAACTATTCTCGAAGAGTCTTTAAACGTTGTGTCTTTCTGTAGCTCTGCTTCCACGAATTTTGTTGTCTCCAACGATCTTTTGAGCGTATCATGGACTACGTCATGTTCTCCAATCACTGTGAAGAATTTTGCATCCTGTGCTCTCGTAGATAGTATAAGTTTTGCGCTTCTTGGGATCAGGCTGCTCTCCAGACTATGTGAAGAGGATTACGTCTAAAGATCTGATACCATAACAAAATGAGAAGCAGAGAATACAGAAAAAGAGCAGAGAGAAAATAGTATTCAGTATATTCAGAAAAGGTATTTAGAAAAAGACAAAAGGCTGAGCTAAATAGGCTCAACAGCTTGAAGTGTACAGTCAGACTGTTGAGGTTATATATATATTTAACACAAAATGCACCCATCATTTGAATATTCGTTCATTCCTGGCCATGATCAGGATGCACATTCACAGTGATACCTTATGCATTTCCTTTTCATTTGTCTTATCATAACAAAATGTTAAAGTTGTGATTCACAGTTGATGGCCTTCTTCATGCAAAATAAAAAAATATTTGTCCTTTGGAGTTGAAAAGAGGTATATATGTTATATGTTGTTTATTGGATGTAGTTTGGGTGGTTGGGAGGAATGGTTACTACCCCTCTCCACTAGGTTCAATTCCTTGTGAGTAATATGTGATGCCCTTAAATGAGTCTATATGTGATGCCCTTAAATAAATCTATATGATGCTCTTGTTGTTGGAACCCTCAATATACCTAAACCTTAATGTGTCATTAATTAAATATTTTATGGCTTATTCAATACCATCTCTATGGTAACTTACTGCTCTATTAATTGAATATTTTATGGCTTTATCAATACCATCTCTGTGGTAACTTACTATATGATACTTTTGTTGTTGAAACCCTCAATATACCTAAACCTTAATTTGCCATTAATTGAATATTTTATGGCTTAATCAATACCATCTCTATGGTAACTTACTGCTCTATTAATTGAATATTTTATGGCTTTATCAATACCATCTCTGTGGTAACTTACTGCTCTATGTATGAAAGACAGAACAAATTCTCGGTCTATTAATTGAATATTTTATGGCTTTATCAATACCATCTCTCTGGTAACTTATTGCTCTATGTATGAAAGACAGAACAAATTCTCGGTCTAATGTATTGAGTTTGCTTTGAAAGGTAGCTTACTGTAGAAACTCTTATTACAGGAGAACAAATTCTTGGTCTGATATATTGAGTTTACATGGAAAGGTAGCTTATACCAGAAATTCTTGTTGCAGTTTTGAATAAAGTCATACACTATTACCGTAAAATTGACTCTGGTATCATTTGTCATAACGACAATGACTGATGTTACAGTACTTTTCTGTCCACCTTGTTACCAATTGGCTGGTAATTAGTCCACTGAGTTCAACTTGAGCCTAGATACTAAAATGCTATGCTATAATCCATTACCATGATCTTTCTTTGAAGAGCTTCCATACGAAAACGCCTTTATAAAGCATTATGACTTTTCCTGTAAAGGTGAAAATAGTCGGTTTGAAATTAGAATACATTCTTGTAGGATTCCCATGTTTATTGTCTCACAGTATCAGCATCTTCATCTACAACATCACTGGTGTGGTGGGATTCGACCTCGCAACGTTATAGAATCAGTGTTTCCAAACTCAACTGCAATGGTAACGTGAACCTGCGATGGGAAAGCTTAGTTCATTGCCATCATCGGAGGTGGGGTTGATGGAATTTGATCGCCCATGTCATGGAAAAGATAAAGAAATAAGATTGTCATTGTTGTAGCAGTGGGCACCTTCGCATCGTTGCTTACAGAGTTTATGGTGGACGCCATCTACCAGCTTGGAAGTTTCGCCATATCTAAATCTGAAGACTAACATTGTCAACTCATGCCTTATAGGAAAAGGTCATCAACCTGTCAACGGATCATCTAAAAGATAAATAATGAAATAATGACAGATAACGCTTGCTCATGGGCATTCCCTGCTGATAACACGAGCAAGATTACAAGCCCAGTTTGATCGCACAAAGTTATCTACAGACGGTTTGAGACCTCACATAAGAAGTTACCCTAAAAAACTGGTTAAATAAGCTTTTGTACTTT
This sequence comes from Picea engelmannii, assembly GCA_009831015.1. NCBI lineage: Eukaryota > Viridiplantae > Streptophyta > Pinopsida > Pinales > Pinaceae > Picea > Picea engelmannii. The sequence goes on from ML793390.1 coordinate 23,935, forward strand.
GAGTTGAAGATTCCAACCGATGATGGTATAGTAAATTGAGATATATTCGATTGTCACTATGAATATAAAAAACAACAAGGCTTAGTCGCAGCACAGTCCCTGCCAAAGAGGTCTGCCAAAGAGGTTAGAAAGTAAATTGTGGAAAATGGGATCGAATTGTAAATGAAACAGTGTTGAGTGCAAAATGTATATTAAAGAAATGTTGTGTGCTTGGGCACAACACCATTTATTTTTGGAAAGTATATAGCAAACTTTTTTTTTTGAAAGTATATAACAAAGTAAAAATTTGTTTAAAATTTGGAAATTTAAATGTTTTTTCCATATGGACTGGTGAAAGATAAAACTATAAAATGACATAAAATTAATAGGATATAAGAAATATAAAAATTTAAATGCATTTGTGAACATGGGCTATAAGTAAATAACAATTGCATTGTTGAGTAAATGCATTTGCCATATAGAGTGTTGAAGGATAAGAATAAAAGTCTTAACATATTAAAAATTAAAGGCATTTGTCATAACATATTAAAAATTAAATGCATTTGTCATACAGATTGGTGAAAAATAAAAATAGAGTCTGTAACATGTAAAAATTTAAATGTATTTTTATTTGAAATCTGTCAAAAAAATAAAAGTTTGTTACATATTACTGGAAATTTTGAAATATACAAAAAAATTAAAGTCTATTACAGATAAACCGGAATTTCAATGCGTTTGTCATGTAGACTGGGATTGGGGCTCCCGTGGACCATTAGAGAAATATGTACAAGAAACAAGATTGTGGAAAGAACATGTGCAATAGTTGCAAAAGAAAATAAATGGAAAGGTATAAGTGTTTTCCTATACATCTGTATTTAAAAAAATGGAATAACTGGGTTGATAAACAAAGAAGGATGTGATGAGTAAACTTACAATGAGGGTACATATGAACCCTTTGGCTATTTTCTTGCAGTTGTCGTTTCATTGATGTCGTTGACGACTGTGGTTTCAAGGATGTCCTCCAGGGCTGCTGGAATGTTGGCAACTACCTATTGTCTTTCGTCGACGGCCTGTTTCAATTGCCTTTCGAGCCATTCTTCAATGTTACAGCCTCTCATTGGGGCGACAGTGATCTCATTCCGGATTTTTATGTTGAAAATATCATTTTCTAATTCTCGGAAGTCGATAAAGAGATTAGAGAGAGCCTAATGAATTTCCTCATTCTGTATTGCATATTTGACTAGCCAGTCGTGGACGTGAGCTTGATCAAATTGAAGAATGTTGTAAAACTTTTGCAGAGACAAGGTCTTAAACATAGCAACCTGCTTATCGAACTCTTACCTGGTTAAGGGAAAACAGTTTGAAATTAAGTGGGGGTCTTGGAAGTCGTAGGTTTTCTTGGCTAAGTCTATATTTGACTGTTTTGTGAATAATATATCTTTCTTCGATATGGCTTGTTCACATGACTAAACAATGAGATGCAGGTTCTTTACTTTTTCTTTCCAACATGCATTCAATTGGACAATGTGGTTTTTGGATGGAAGATCTTCTTCTCTTCTTTTTGTTTATGTCATATTGTTGGCAATCTTGCCAAAAGGAATGACCATTTTTGAAAAGAAATTTTCATCATCTTTTAATTCGGCCTACAAAAGCTGGAGCAAGCTATGTGCCCTGGCTCCAAGGGAAGTGATGGTTTGTGATATTTTCCACGCCTCGATAACCAGTTCCACTCTTTTTTTTATATTGTTCTCCACATATCCTTTACAGGATGTGAGCAGGGTGGAGGATGCTTTTACATTGGGTGCAGGGGTTCCAGGCATGGCTATTTCCAAAGGATCGACAAGCAATGGCATAGGAATGAAAGCGTCTTCCAATTCCTTGATTCGGTCCTTCAGTCTAGCATTATCGGTCTCGATGCCTCCAATGGAATCATGAAGTGCTTCTCCGGTCGCGGTGTGAAGTTGGCAGATTTGGGACGGCCGCATGTTGGCAATGTCAACCTCTAAACGATATTTTTCTTTCTTATTTTTAACATTTTTTTTCTAAATTATCAATTTTTTGTTCCGGCTATCAAAAACAACGCTCTAGAACACGAAGGATTCATCTTTATCAAAAATTTTGGTAATGGATATGTCCATTGGATGGCTATGGTGGATGGCATCTCCAGGCTGATCAAGGAAGCGGATCATGGTATCCAGATCAGTGTCAAGTTCCATGTTCTCACTCTGAATTTCCGGCTCTTCCGGTTGCTCCACATTTTTTTTTCTCTTCTTCTCTACTGGAAGCTTGTGAGAACTATCAATTTTAGACTAAGGAGGGTCGTTATCTGCTCCTTCGTTGGAAGAACTCTGGGTTTCTTTGTTGTTGTGATGGGCCATTGGAGCGATGCTCCGAGATGTCGTACTTTTTGGAGTGGTATTTTCGGATTGAACACTCTTGTGCGTGTACAATTTAGTGTAGCTTTGCACTGTCTCTACTTCGTCAGCATCAAAGGCAGGAGCGTTGTCGCCACTGTCTCTGTTTTTGGGCAGGTGTTTATTTACAAAACAATCGTCGAGGCCAAGTGTTTGTAAATGTTGTATAAAAATATTATAGGGGTCAAATCCTCTTATGTCTTCATCATATCTCAGGTTGGGGATGCGAGAATGTGCTGCAAAATCGTCAATTTTGTTGACGTTTTTCAACACGAACTCCCCTATTTTCCAAGGCAAAGAAATGAACTATTTTTTTTTCTTCCTTTGGAACAGATGGAACCAGCAGTTGTATTGTTGTGCTACTTCTACGACAAACATTATGTCCATAATGTGACATGCAAGGAGAGCAGGCTATTCCGTGGAGCCAAAAATTCTTATGACAGTGTAATTATCCAAATGTTCGAGTGTCCCCTTCTTGTCCAAAAAACTAGTTGTTTGTTCAGATATGCAGGGAGCATCTTCTCCTAACAACAAAACTTTGAAAATAGACAGGAAGCCATTAAAAACCTCATAAAAATAGTGGGAAGCCTTGTGCTTCCACAAGGCCTGGTACCAGAACGTTATTGGGTGGAAATCGCAGTTGACATTCTTGGACAGAGACAGTTGCGAAAACCCACAGGAATGTGCTATTGCAAAAACTAAATAGGATGACATATAAATTTATTTTCCCTTTTGTAGATTGACAATTGGGAAGAGATTTTATGGGAAATTAACCTGCCCCAATCAAAAATGGCTTGTTCATTGACTGTGAAATACAAAATATAAAGAGCCATGCAGGAAACAGTAGTTGTGGACTCTTGTCCCGTTATTCTTGTAAAAAACCAGACAATTTTGCGAAATGGATTTCTAAATGAACTAACCTGCATGCTTGTAATATCTTCAGGAACTAGATTCGGGTTTTCCAAAAAAAGAGGCAAGAGGTCCAATCCATTATTATGCTTTGCTAGGAACTATTTGCAATCTTCTCCTCTAAACGTCAATGTTGGTTGTGGCAATTTCAGCATCTGGCAGAAGACCTGAGGTGACAAAGAAACAGAAGAGTGGTCCTGCAGTGGAATAATTATTTTCTCTGCAATAAATTTATCAGCACACCAAGAGACCAGGTCCTTACAGTCAAAAACCTCAGGCACACAACCTACATGAGCAATCCCGAAGGTCCAAATTACTTGGTTCTCTGTGGCAGAGGTTGAGTAAAAAGAAAATGCCCTGGACCAGTGGAAGTTCTGGTTCTCACGCCCGAAGATGTTCATTGTATCTCCACAGAACTATTGTCGAGTTGATGCCATAGGTTTATGAGAAGGTTGCTTTGCTACAGATGATGGTTTAAATGAACAGTTAGAGCCAATAACGTAAATTTTCGGTAAATCTTGATTAAATGCTTATGAATGGGAAATCTCCTCGATCCTTTCACTGTTTAATAACAATCTGTATTGTTGGTGCATGATGAATTGTTAGCAGTAAAGTTTATTTATTGCATATTTAGAAATGAAAAGGTGGCGGGTACAGCGAAGAACAATTAAGGAATGGAGGTTTCGTGAACGTGCAAAGGCCACGCCTTGTGAATGGGATTTCATGATTTTGAAATGATCACTTGGAAGGGATAATATAATCCCCCCACAAATTTTGGTTTAATGTGCATCAATACGATATGTCCTCGAGCCTTTAATTGCAAAGGGACACAGGCACAGCAAGCAACAACTACGAATTGAAATTTGAACAAATGGCGAAGTATGGAAAGCGAACAAATGGGCTTCAAAATGGGGTGACAATAGTTCCACTAAATATGCAAGGACCCGACAGTTAAATTGTATTTCTCGGAAGTTTTCAGTGTAAAAATGTGTACCACTGAAGAGAGCATGATAGGTGGACCGTAATATGAAAGAGGGCATGATAGGTGGACCGTAATACGGAAGAGGGTATGATCTAAGAACAGTTGTAAATTTGTATATTGCGGAAGTGACGATACTATTCGCAGGCTATGGAACAACAGAAGTCCAATGTAGACACCGCCTAGCGGGAATTTGCGGTTGGAGAAGTTTATCGGTATGGAATGGGGAGGCGTTCAGTCTGTGTCGTGATAAAAGAGCACAAGTGCAGTTGTGAACCTGTTAGCGACAATTCTTGTCTTCGGCATCGGGATATCTAGGTCTGCAGGTTGCACGAGGAGCGCCCAAGCGCAGTGCACAGAAAAAGTCCTTTTCATATTTAAAATCAAGCGAGTGGGCAGGATTATAGTGTCAACGGTCCGGATCCATCCATATGAGCAGATCAACGGTTGGTAGGAAATCGTGAATAAGGAAGTTGCGCCGAAGTTAACACAATAGATCGCGCCCATAGTGTGCAAGGGAGAATAGCAGTCGTCCATCCAGAGGATGCATGGAACGAGATCTAATCGCGTCGACGTTTCGGCATTTGGAAGTTCGAGGGGTGAGAGTTTCATGTTGTTCCACATCTCGAAACCACAAACCCCGATAGCGTCGAAAGAGCCGAAAGTGGGGCCCGTGGTCACTTGAGAAAGGAAGAGAGTTATGCAAAGGTGCCAAAGCGTTGGGTTTTGCCACAGAAAGGAATACCACATCCTCCAAGACCAATTCAGCCCGACTTCGATCCTGGTCCTCGCTAAAGAATTAAATGAAGCTGAACAGAGGTAGTTGAAACCTCAGCTCACTTATTGAATGTAAGGTATGGGGGTTCCGGCAGACAGTCTACCCGAGACGGTCCTATACACTGATTTTCTCCAAAGGGTCATGGTTGGTCCTCATCTAACCAGAGAAAGTCTGCACACACCATGTTGGCCTTTAATGTTGCAACTATCTCCCCTGCAGGAGCCATGCGCAGTTAAGGTGGCGTCTGACGAAAGTTATCCGTCTGAATTCGGCTGAAGGGACACCACGCCTTGGATGACTGAACATGCCTCTAATAGGCGAATTTTGCTGAGTATATAGACTCAGTCTTTGTATTTTGTAATCCATCGATGGTAGAGCGAGGCTCCCGATTGTAATGTTTTAATAGACGCTCTAGTATTCTGGTTATGCATCAGTATGTAAGATTTATGGTTTTATGAAAGACAGTTTCCCTGTTTCATCTAGTTTCATCTCATACTGAGGGAGTTCATGATTGACTGATTCACATGAATTATTGCAGTTGCGTTATGATAAAGGTTTTATTGTGACACTATTGTATTCCATGGTTTTCTGCGCTTGAATGTAAGATGATCTCGCGTTTAAATGCATTCTCCTATAGTCTGCTAGAAACCTGATGTTGACAACAGACCTTTGCATCCCTCTGATATAAGTCTTCCCCCCTACTCACCCTTACAACAACTCACTGTCTGAAGTATGTCCAAGACCTCACCTACCCATGCATGGCGGGCCTAGTTTCGGAGTCGAAACAATATCGTCCAATTTTACTTCCATTCGATCACCTCTTCCATACACAAATCGTGACATAAATTGATGGGCGTCGGGCTCTACTCCTGCAAGCAATCCAGGAGTGACTTCCATCGCCAACATTTCTGGCCCCGTTGCTAGGGATGAAGTTGAAAATTTTCCCCGGGATTGAACGACATTGAACCTCTGATTCCGAAGGTGCATCGGGTATCAGAGCCTTTGAAGATTGCTACTGTGCACCTGGCGACTCCATTGTGACGACTCTGTTGGGGAGAACTTGCTCTATTAATTGTAGCTTTCAAAGGCAGACACACGTGGTCTCATCCACAACTGCCTCTAACAACACTTGAAACTGATCCAGAGGTGGTTCTCAGAAAAGGAAAGGCCTCCGAAGAAGAAGCTCCCACCGTCGAACCAGGTAATCCGCCATCTCCTTCTGTAGGAACTCCATTCTCTCCTCCTCAGTTTCTTATTAGACCTCCTTCAGGGGTTTCCCATTTCCTAAATTTTGGGAGTGTTCCTGCTGAGTTTTCCCCTCCCGATCTAGGACTGGAGGGAGAAATCCTTGTCACTCCCCTCTCCTCTGAGGTTGTACCTTGGTGTAGGCCCAGGAATGCAAAAAATTTCCCCACTCCTATCTTTACTGCTTCGCCTCTTGCTACCGTTACTACTCCAGTGCAAAGAGGAGCACCTACTGACTTGAGCTCGCTAGCCTTCTCCTTAAATCCCCTCTTGTCTCCCACTCCACTTCGGGACTCATTCATAGTAGCCCCTTCGCGAACTTCTTCTCCTCCGAGTTCTCCTCCACCTAATATCCCTATGGCAGGAGCAAATCCCCCTATGACCAGAATGGAGGCAATTATAGCCGCTAGGTATGCTCCCCTCGTGCTACCGCAACCTCTCAACGCCCTCCCAGCAGATGGTTACTTCAAGTAGCTGCCCAAGTTTACAAGTGAGGGGGACATAACTGCATAATAACACCTAGAAGCCTTTTACCATTTCACAGATGATAATTTCATCATGCATGCAGATGTATGGATGAGGATTTTTGTCCATAGCCTTCAAGGTGAGGCTAGAAAATGGTTCAAATCCCTGCTTCCTGGATCTATTGATGGGATCAAAGCTTTAGATAATGCCTTTTTGAGACAGTGGGGAGATAAAAAAGACTTCATGTATTACATGACAGAGTTTGGGTCTTTGAAGAGAAAAGAAGGAGAGTTTGTCTCTGACTTCTCCAAGAGATTCAATAAAATGTACAATAAAATCCCTGTTGAGATCAAACCCTCAGAAGCCTCCGCAAATATCACTTATGCCAACGCTTTTGATCCTGATTTCTGCCTCCTACTCAGGGAAAGAAGAGCCACTACTCTGGCCCATATGCAAGATGCAGTCGTGGAGGTAGAATCTAATATATTGGTTGTTGACCAACTCAGGAGCACTGCTGGTAGAAACATATCCAGGCAGAGGCCTGAAACTTCCTCATCGAGCCCCTCTCCCCTGCCCCTTCAGACAGATGGGACAGCTAGAATACTAAAGTCACTTTCTGCTAGAATAGATAGGTGGGAGTTAGAAGGGAAGCCCATGTACAGAAATCCCCAGAATGTTGATGGTAGAGGTTTCAGGAGACCTGATAACAATGGACCACAGGCCTTCCCAAGGGAACAAAGGAAAAAAGACAGAGAAGATCAAAGGATTCAAACCCCTCTCCAAAATAACCTGGTTACTCATGAGGGAGGGGAGGAGATAGACGAGTTCGACCCCGAAATTCATTGTGTTGAAGAAGCCCCTCCTTTTCCTCATTTGACTTAGTCTACATATGAGAAATCCCTGATGAACGTTCAAATCCATGAGTTAGGTAAGGGAGAAAGGGTCGGTCACGCCTCTAACATATACAATCTCAGGTCAAGAAAGAAAGAAGGAGACTTTAACAGCCAAGACCAGCCCCTCATAGCAGATAGGCCTACTAAAGCTGCAGCAATCACTGCTAAAGAAAAGAAAACTCAAAGTGCTTGGCCAGTAGCCAAGGAACCTGTCACTGAGGTAAGGAAAGATCCTAAGCCTATTCCTTCCTTCAATTTTGAGCATGAAATTCAGAAGATTAGAATCCCTGTACCCCTATCGGAACTAGTTACAAACGAAGATTTCAAAAGGTCCCTCTCGAAGCTGCTACAATATAAGCTCCCCCAGCCTTCCACTGACTCAATAAATCTCAAGGATGAAAAGCCAGCAGTTGTCCTAGGGACCATGGTAGAAGATAGAGATGAGTCATCCCCTCCCTTCTACACATCCCTGAATATACATGATAAAGTGTGGCATAACTGCCTCATGGATTCAGGGGCTTCCCATAACCTTATGCCCAAAATAGTTATGGAAGAATTGGGACTGGAGGTGACAAAAACTTATGATGATTTGTACTCTTTCGATTCGAGAAGCGTGCAGTATCTAGGAGTCATCAAAGACCTGGTGGTTTCTTTGTTTCAGCTGCCCATGAAGAGTGTGGTCGTGGATATTGTGGTAGCTGACGTTCCCCCCAAATTTTGCATGTTGTTGTATAGATATTGGATTAGATAGCTTGGGGGAACATTGCATATGGATCTCACGTATGCCACCATTCCAGTCTTTAGAGGGGAACAAAGGAGTTTATATAGAGAAACCTAGCTAGCCTATATTGTCAGTGATGAAGCAAACCCCACTAATCACCCCATCTTTGCACTTGACACCGATTTAGGGTCTAGTTTGTTGCAGATCACTGAAGCTCTTGAGGTCCCTTTATAGATCAGAAAGCAACCCATTCTTAATCAGGAGGTACCCCCTCCAACCACCTATGTTTGGAAGATGTTTTTCGACGGAGCTTCTTCTAGCGAAGGCGTTGGCGCTGGGGTGGTTTTCATATCACCTTGTCAAGAGGCCATGTCCCTGTCATACAAGCTGGAATTCGAAATCACCAACAATGTGGCAGAGTATGAAGCTCGTGTTCTAGGTATGAGGGCCGCAAAGGAAATGGGAATTAAAGAAATAGCAATATTTGGAGATGTCGAGTTGATTATCTAGCAAGTCAGAAATGCTTATTGTGCTAATAATCCCAGGCTTAGGAATTACAGAAATGAGGTATGGGACCTGATTGACAATTTCTTCTTGGCCTTTAACATTTCTTTCATTCTGAGGGGGGAGAATACTTCAGTCGATTCTTTAGCTGTCTCAGCTAGTTTGCTCAAATTTCCTCTACCGCCTAGGGTCAAATATGACGCTGAAATAAGATATAGGCCCTCTGTACCGGACAACGTCAAGCATTGGAAGGTATTTGAAGATGACCTGGAAATCAAAAAATTTCTCCAATCTATTGATGAATTTTCTGCGCTACACATTGATCAGGATCCCGACCCGGAAGGTAACCCTTACCCTGAGGTGTTTTTAAATAAAATTGCTAATCACCAGATTATTCAGCTGCCCAGCAATCACATTCCGAGAGGACTGGTCCCCTTGGAAAGATTGTTCAATGGGAATGATGTGGCCGTAAAGGGTAAGGTTTCAAATGAAAATGCTGATACAACCGAATGCAACATTGGCACACAGGAGGAGCCCAGGTTTGTCAAAATATCAAGCAGTTTGACCAGAGAACAAAAGGTCGAATATACTGAGTTGCTAAAAGAGTTTGTTGATGTGTTTGCATGGACATACGAAGACCTCAAGACTTATGATACATCTGTCATTGAGCACAAGATCCCACTAAAGGAAGAGGCTAAACCGTTCAGACAGAAGCTGAGACAGATAAATCCCATGTTGCTACCTGTCATGGAAAGAGAAGTGAAGAAATTGTTAGATGCCCAAATTATTGTCCCCTTGAGATATTCTGAATGGGTGGCCAATTTGGTCCCAATAAGGAAGAAAAGTGGAGAAATCAGACTCTGTGTTGATTTCAGGAACCTGAACAGGAGCTCAAGGAAAGACAATTATCCCCTTCCCAACATGGAACACATATTGCAAAGGGTAACGGGTGCCTCTAGGATATCCATGATTGATGGTTTTTCTGGTTATAATCAGATATCAGTCATGCCTGAGGACAGAGAAAAAACAGCCTTCACCACTCCTTGGGGTACATTCAT
>ML793390.1:33929-58896 GCA_009831015.1 Picea engelmannii
CGGGTGCCTCTAGGATATCCATGATTGATGGTTTTTCTGGTTATAATCAGATATCAGTCATGCCTGAGGACAGAGAAAAAACAGCCTTCACCACTCCTTGGGGTACATTCATGTATGCCAAAATTCCTTTTGGATTGATGAATCCAGGAGCAACGTTCCAGGGAGCTATGGATATAGCCTTCATCGGGGAGAAGGACCAGTTTGTGGTAATCTATCTAGATGACATCACAGTCTTATCTAGGTCAAACAAGGAGCACCGTTGCCACTTGAGGAAAGTTTCCTGAAGTGTCAGAGGTTTGGCCTATCCCTAAACCCAAAGAAATCTTTGTTTTCTATGAAGGAGGGGAAGTTATTAGGCCATATAGTATCAGCAGAGGGAGTGAGAATTGATCCTAGAAGGGTAGAGGCGATTCAAACCATGTCACTTCCTAGATCCAAGAAGGAAGTTCAGGCCTTTCTGGGAAAGATCAATTTCTTGAGGAGATTCGTCTCAAATTTTGCTGAGTTGGTGAAACATATCATAGCCATGTTCATGAAAGGAAATGAAGTAAGATGGACTGTTAAACCCAGGGAATATTTTATCCAAATAAAAAGGGCATTGACGGAGGCACCTGTGCTGATCAGTCCTGACTATTCCAAAGAGTTCCTAATTTTCTCTTTTGCTTCTTTTGATACAGTAGCGGCGGTCTTGTTGCAGAAAAATAAGGAAGGGCGAGAGAAACCCATTGCCTTCTTCAACAGGGCATTAAGAGATGCAGAGATCAGGTATAAAATCATGGAGAAACAAGCCTATGCCTTAGTGAAAGCTCTCAATTCTTTCAGAGTCTATGTCCTGCACTCAAGGGTAACCGCATACGTTCCTTCGAATTCTGTGAAGGACATCCTTATACAGCCTGATATAGATGGGAGAAGAGGCAGATGGATCCATAGAATCCTGGAATTTGACTTGGAGATAAATTCCACCAAGTTGGTTAAGGGGCAAAGTTTAGCCAAGCTACTGGCTGAATCCAATTGTGAAGCCCTGGGCATTAGTTTCATCAATACCTGCTCACGAATTCAGCAAGTTGAGTTGCCTAATCAACGCTCTCAGGAAGGTGCATTGCTGGCAAAGTGTGCCTGGTATCGTGACATTTTGTACTTTCTGCGGGAGTTGAAGCCCTCGGATGGAATGTGTAAAAGTAAGGCAAGATATTTAAAGCTCAAGGCAGTCAGATATTGCCTCATTGGGCAAGTCTTATACTGGAGAGACCCCCTAAGAGTGTTGCTAAGATGTTTGAACCCACTAGAAGCCCAGAAGGTCATGTTTGATTTCCACAGAGGCCTTTGTCGGGGGGCATCATTTCTGGAATACCACAGCTCACAAAATCCTCAAGGCTGGGTATTACTGGCCCACTTTATTCGTTGATTTCAACAGAGAAATCAGGGCCTGCATCAAATGCCAAAAGTTCTCAGGGAAACAGCAGCTTGGGCCACTACCACTGAAGCCTATGATAGCTTCAGCACCTTTTCAATAGTGGGGGCTAGACTTTATCGGGGAGATTCATCCTCCCTCAAGTGGCCATCACAGATGGATCCTGACTGCAACAGATTATTTCACCAAATGGATAGAAGTTGTCCCTACCATAAGTACATCCCACAAAGTAATTATCAGTTTCCTGGAGGATATCATAGCCAGATTTGGCTGTCCCAGTAGGATCATAACTGATAATGTTGCTTCTTTCAAATCTAAGCCTCTCATTAAGTTCTATGAGCAGTTCTAAATCTCGCTAATTCACTCCACCCCCTACTATCCCCAGGGCAATGGTTTAGTCGAATCCTCCAACAATGGCCTGATAAGGATCATCAAAATACTATTGGAGGACAACAAAAGGGCCTGGGAGTCGAAGTTGAAATTTTCTTTGTGGGTTGATCAAGTGACAACGAAGAAATCCCTGGGCACCTCGCCTTTTCAGCTGGTTTACGGAGCAGAGGCAGTTTTTCCCACTCAGCTTTCCTTACCTGTGGTGAAGTTCTTTCAAGATTATGAGGGAGAGCCAGATCATATGATCAGAAGGATTCATCAGATAGTATAATTACAGCAGATCAGGGAACAGGTGAGGGACACCGCTCATAGTCATCAGCAAAGGGTCAAACAGGCTTTTGACAGGAAGGTCGGGAAGAAGGAGTTCGAGATCGGGGATTTGGTACTTAAGTGGGATGCACCCAGACAGGATAAGGGAAAACATAGCAAGTTTGACACCCTCTGGATCGGCCCCTTCAAAATCTCTGAGGTATTCTCAAACAACACGTACCAGTTGCACGATCTGGAGGGTGAAGAAGTTTTCAACATCCCAGTGAATGGGCATTTTTTGAAGAAATGTTTTGTTTGAGCCTTAGACGGATCCTTTGTTTGTAAATATTATCCGTTAGTTCTTTGTTCATTTTCTGTTTGTATATTTTCAGCTTAGTAAATGACACCATAGCCCAATAGCAAGGCACTGAAACTGCAGAATGAGTTCTTAGAGCATCACAGGGACGACTCTATCCCCCATGGAGCCTATATGTTAGCGACAATTCTTGTCTTCGGCATCGGGATATCCAGGTCTGCAGGTTGCACGAGGAGTGCCCAAGCACAGCGCACAGAAAAAGTCGTTTTCGGACTTAAAATCAAGCGAGCGGGTAGGATTATAGTGTCAACGGTCCAGATCCATCCATATGATCATATCAATGGTTGGCGGGAAATTGCGAGTAAGGAAGTTGCGTAGAAGTTAACACAATAGATTGCGCCCATAGTGTGCAGGGGAGAATAGCAGCCGTCCATCCAGAGGACGCATGGTGCGATATCTAATCGCGTCGGTGTTTCGGCATTCGAAAGTTCGAGGGGTGAGAGTTTCATGTTGTTCCACATCTCGAAACCCCGAACCCCGATAGCACCGAAAGTGGGAGCCGTGGTCACTTGAGAAAGGAAGAGAGTTATGCAAAGGTGTCAAAGCGTCGGGTTTTTCCATAGAAGGGAATACCGCGTCCTCCAAGACCAGTTCAACCTGACTTCGATCTTGGTCCTCGCTAAAGAATTAAATGAAGCTAAACAGAGGTAGTTGAAACCTCAGCTCACTTATTGAATGCAAGGTATGGGGGTTCCGGTAGACAGTCTGCCCAAGACGGTCCTATACACTGATTTTATCCAAAGGGTCATGGATGGTCCTCATCTGACCAGAGAAAGTCTGTGCATGCCATGTTTGCCTTTAATGTTGCAACTATCTCCCCTGCAGGAGCCATGCGCAGTTAAGGCGGCGTCTGATGAAAGTTATCCATCTGAATTCAGCTGAAGGGACACCACGCCTTGGATGACTGAACATGCCTTTGATAGGTGAATTTTGCTGAGTATATAGACTCAGTCTTTGTATTTTGTAATCCATCGATGGTAGAGCGAGGCTCCCAATTGTAATGTTTTAACAGATGCTCTAGTATTCTGGCTATGCATTTGTATGTAAGATTTCTGGTTTTATGAAAGATAGTTTCCCTGTTTCATCTAGTTTCATCTCATACTGAGGGAGTTCGTGATTGACTGATTCACATGAATTATTGCAGTTGTGTTATGATAAAGGTTTTATTGTGACACTATTGTATTCCCTGGTTTTCTGCGTTTGAATGTAAGATGATCTCGCGTTTAAATGCATTCTCCTACAGTCTGCTAGAAACCTGATGTTGACAACAGACCTTTGCATCTCTCTGATATAAGTATTCCCCCCTACTCACCCTTACTACAAATCATTGTCTGAAGTATGTCCAAGACCTCACCTACCCATGCATGTCGGGCCTAGTTTCGGAGTCGAAACAATATCATCCGAGTTTACTTCCATTCGATCACCTCTTCCATACACAAAACGTGACATAAACTGATGGGCGTCGGGCTCTGCTCCTGCAAGCAATCCAGGAGTGACTTTCGTCGCCAACAGAACCCGCAACACCGCCCATGCGCTGAGCAATGTTGACTCGACCAGCGCGCAAGTCCGTCTATCAATTTGTATATCGCGGAACTTAGGGTTCCAGTTGTGGGACAGGGAACAATAGAGGGTCAATTTAAAGAAAGGGGAAGCGGTCATTGGAAACGTGTGTATCTGCGAAGCTACAAAGCAAGGCATTTTCGGGAGAAAAATGATTAAGTAACTAGGAAGAGAAACTAGAGGGAATAAAAGAGTGGGAAAATAGAAAGGCGAAAGGCAGTTTTGGTAAGGGCAAAGTTGTTTCAAAGAAGCCCCATTGTTGCAAAATCATGATGTTCTACTAATTGTCAGCAAATGCATTGTTGAAAATTAGATTTTACTGCAACGTGACCCTATAACTATGTTCTTGATACATTGTTCCATGACTGTAACATATTAACTTAACTACTAAACTTCATTTTCTACTAATTGTCAGTAAATGTTATGTTGAAGATTAGAATTTATTGGAACGTGTGAGTGTACCTGTGTTCTTCATACACTCTTCCATGAGTGCAACATATTAACTCAAGTATTAAACTCTTGCATTATGGGTTGTTAGCATTAAAACTTAATAATTTCATGTCTAGAAACAGGAATAACGATTTTGCTGCAACATTGTACATTGGTATTGCTATGTTCTATCTGCATTACGAATAGAATTGAAGGTTGGTTTGAAACTATGTAATCCATTTTTTGTTTGCATAAAAAATTGGTGGATTCAGAGAGTACATTGGCATATAATTGTTAGATGTTCCATCTTAGAAAATATAAGCTAAGTAAATACAATATCGAAGAAGTACGAGAGAACCGAACCATGCCAATTAGAACATGTGTTAAAGCCAGAAAAGAGGCAGCAACGAAGAGTCGAAGGCAAATATTTTTTAATAGAAAATCCATTTAAAAAAATAAGAAAAACAATGAGAATTGTACATCTATCCTTGGAGATTGGACCCAGTTCTTCGGGCCAAAACATTGAAGGTATCTGTGAGAAACACAAGCACGGGATCCGCAGTATGCAAGATCTTTACAGTTTTCTCCTCGATGAATCATCCTGTGCTGAAAATGATATTTTTCACAAGATTCCCCCGAGGAAGAAGACAAAAATGGTTGCATGACGAGTGGAATAGCCCTTAGCTGAAACCGCCTCTGCATATACTAAAACAATTCAGTAGCACAGCTTGTGCGTGCAATTCTAGAGGCCCAAATTAGTCCATTTTGGGTAGAAGGAGATGACTAGTAGGAAAATGCCTTGTGGCAGCGAGAGTTTTGGACCTGATTCCTGAATATGTTAATCAATAATTTTTTGGCTTTAAATATATATCTGGGAGCATCAACATGTCATTTATTTACAGTGAAACTCTTCCGCCCAGAACAGACTAATTTGGAAATTTTGAATTCCTATTTTCGCGCTACAAAGTGGTTATTGCGTTCACCATCAATTTCTTTTCTGAAACTCATTTTGGTGTTTTCATCACCGTCATCACCAAGCCGGGAAGTTCCGTTCGTTATGGTTGATTTCAATTTGGGCGCAAGAGTGGGAAGATTCTCTGCGTTGCCATCATCCATTGTCGTATCATCATCCATCGGATCATCTTATTCTAGCTCGGAATTCATGGCATCAACTTCTGTGACATCCATGAATGCAAGTGAGCGGGTTCTCTGAGTATCCAGGGTTGCCATGGAATTTTTTGGCTTGAAATATATCTCTCGGTGTACCAAGGGACCATCTCTTTGTTTGCTCCTAGGAGGAGGGAGATGAATAGTAAGAATATTGCGTGGAATAGTGGAACCTCTGGCCATTTTTCCCCATTGTGTTTACTGTGTGTTGAGAAAACTGCTACCAGAAGTTATTAAGAATTTTCGTTTTCTCGAGACGATGTTTGAAATGCAAATCGGGGAGGAATGATATAACCCTCCACAAATTATGGTTTAATGTGTATCAATGGAATATCTCCTCGAGCTTTTCACTAATCAATGACAGTTTCCAGGGTTCGTGCAGGACGGACTGTCACCATCACAGCTCACTAATTGCACAATTAGAAAAAAAGTGTGAAGGTGGTGGTGACAGCGAAAAGAGATTAAGAATTAAAAATTTCTTGGAAGCACCAACCCGCCCACACACAAAAAAAAATATTGCATCATCTTTCAAATGAATACTTGGAAAGGATAACATACTCGTGCGCAAATCTTAGTTTAATTCGTAGTAATGAAAAATCTTCTTCGGATTTCTGGACATTAATAACAATCTTAATGGTTCCTACAGAATGGCTACTAGCATTAAAGTTTAATTATTGTATATCTGGAAACAAGTACGAAGGTAGCGGTGATGGCGAAACCGATTCCAAGAAATACCAAAGTATGGAAATCGATCGAGCAGGTTACAAAAGAAAAATGGCAAAAGATATAGCCAGGAAATGTGAAGGCCTGATGGTCATATTTCATCTCAGCGATAGATATCAGTCGCCAATTTGTATGTCACGGAATTTGTAAATTGACAAGCGGACCTACGGCCTGGCTGGGTCAACATTGCACTTTCATTGTTTTGTGTCCTCCAAATAGCACTCAGAGTTCCACGATATATAGATTGACAGATGGAATCAAGGGCTGGCGGGTTCAAGATTGCCATTGTTTAGGGATGGAAATCGCTATCAACTATCTAACATATCTAAAAACATTATGTTCAATACTAAATTATTAATATTACATATTGATATTGCATAATTTTATTAGACGAGAAAGTTTGTACAATCTGGTCAGGCGAGTTATTTAAAAGCTTTGCGAAAAACGAACAATACATAGTAGACATGTACTTTTATAAAGTATGGACATGAGATTTTATAGAGCATATGTGGATCCCTCATTCCATACTTAGGTACTTTTTCAATTGCGGGTTCTCGGCCTGGCGGGCTGAAAATTGAACCTCTATTGTTTTGTGTCCTACAAATAGCACCCACGCTTCTGTGATATACAAATAGATAGACGAACTTGCAGGTTGGTTGGTTGAACGTTGCACTTTTATTGTCCCGTAGTGATTCTGTATTAATTCCATATTTAGCCAATTTTTTGGATCAGGCTCTCTCGGGCTAGCGGGAAAAAAATTGGGCCTCTATTGTTCCGCGGTCTACAAATGCCACCCAGAATTTCGCGATATACAAATTCAGAAGCTGACATGCGGTAAATTATTACTGTTAAATATTGATATTGCATAATTTAATTAGACGAGAAAGTTTGTACAATCTGGTTGGCCGAGTGATATAAAAGTATTCAGACAAACAAGCAATACATAGTAAACATGTGCTTTTATAAAGTATGTACATGAGATTTTATAGAACATATGTGAATGTCTCATTCCATACTTGGGCAGTTTTTGGATGGCGGGTTTGCGCCCTGGCTGGCTGAAAATTGAATATCTATTGTTTTGTGTCCTACAAATAGCACCTACACTTCCGCGATATACAAATTGACAGAAGGACTTGCGGAGATGAGTCTATATAAAGTATGGACATGAGATTTTATAGAGCATATGCAGATCCCTCATTCCATACTTAGGCACTTTTTGGATTGTTGGTTCGCGGCCTGGCGGGCTGAAAATAGAGTCTATATTGTTTTGTGTCCTACAAATAGCACCCAGACTTCTGCGATATACAAATTGACAAGAGGACCAACGGGATGCGCAGAATGAAAAATACATAGTAGACATGTACTTTTATAAAGTATGGACATGAGATTTTATAGAGCATATGCGGATCCCTCATTCCATACTTAGGCACTTTTTCGATTGCGGGTTCTCGGCCTAGCGGGCTGAAAATTGAGCCTCTATTGTTATGTGTCCTACAAATAGCACCCACTCTTCCATGATATACAAGTAGACAGGCGGACTTGCGGGTTAGTTGGTTGAACATTGCACTTTTATTGTCCCATAGCTATTTTGTATTAATTCCATATTTAGCCAGTTTTTTGGATCGAGGGCTCTCGGGATGGCGAGAAAAAAAAATGGGCGTTTATTGTTCTGCGGTCTACAAATACCACCCAGAATTTCGCGATATACAAATTTAGAAGCGGACCTGCGGTAAATTATTACTGTTAAATATTAATATTGCAGAATTTAATTAGACGAGAAAGTTTGTACAATCTGGTTGGACGAGTGATATAAAAGTATTCAGACAAACGATCAATACATAGTAAACATGTGCTTTTATAAAGTATGGACATGAGATTTTGTAGAACATATGCGAATGCCTCATTCCATACTTGGGCAGTTTTTGGATGGCGGGTTCGTGGCCTGGCGAGATGGAAATTGAATATATATTGTTTTGTGTCCTACAAATAGAACCTACACTTCCGCAATATACAATTCGACAGGCAGACTTACGGAGATGAGTCTACATAAAGTATGGACATGAGATTTTATATAGCATATGCGGATCCCTCATTCCATACTTCGACAATTTTTGGATCGCGGGTTCATGGCCTGGGGGCTGAAAATGGAGTCTCTATTGTTTTGTGTCCTACAAACAGCACCCAGACTTCCATGATATACAAATTGACAAGAGGACCTATGGGCTGCACGAATCCCTCATTCCATACTTGGGCACTTTTTGGATCGTCGGTTCATGGCCTGGCGGGCTGAAAATTGAGTATCTATTGTTTTTTGTCCTACAAATAGCACCTAGACTTCTGCGATATAAAAATTGAAAGGCGGACTTTTCGGCATGATTCTATATGAAGTATGAACATGATATTTTACAAAGCATATGCGGATCCCTCATTCCATACTTGGGCACTTTTTGGATCGCGGGTTTGCGGCCTGGCGGGCTGAAAATAGAGTCTCTATTGTTTTGTGTCCTACAAATACCACCCAGACTTCCACAATATACAAATTGACAGGAGGACTTGTGGGTTGCTTCGTTGAACATTGCATTTTTATCGTTACGTAGTGATCTCGTACTAATTCCATATTTAGCCACTTTTTTTTATCAGGGGCTCTCGGGCTAGCTGGTTGAACATTGCACTTTCTTTGTTCGGTATCCTCCAAATAGCACTCGGAGTTCTGCAATATGAAGATTCACAGATGGACTCGAGGGCTGGCAAGTTCAAATTTTCCATTATTTACGAATGGAAATCTCTATCAACTATCCAATATATCAAAAAACATTATTTTCAATACTAAATTATTAATATTACATATTGATATTGCAAAATTTAAGAAGAGGACAAAGTTTTTCCATTTTGGTGGACCGACTGATATAAAAGATTTTCGAAAAATGAGAAATACATAGTAAACATGTACATTTATAAACTATGGACATGATATTTTATAGAGCATATGCCCATTCTTTATTCCATACTTAGGTACTTTTTGGATCACGGGTTCGCGGCCTTGCGGGCTGAAAATTGAGGTTTTATTGTTTTGTGCCCTACAAATAGCACCCAAACTTCCGCGATATACAAATTAACAGGTATACAAATTGACAGGCAGACTCATGTTGGTTGACTGAACATTGCACTTTTACTGTCCCCTAGCGATCCCATATGAATTCCATATTTAACCATTTTTTTTTATTGGGGGCTCTGGAGCTGGGGGGATGAAAATTGGGCCTATATTGTTTTGCGTTGTGCAAATACCGCTCACAATTATGTGATATACAAATTGACAAGTGGACCTACGAGATAGTTGGCTCAACATTGCAGTTTCATTGTTCCCTGTCCTCCAAATAGCACTTGGAGTTCCGCGATATACAGATTGACAGATGGACTTAAGGGCTAGTGGGTTCAAGTTTGCTATTGTTTACAGATGCTAATCCCTATCAACTATCAAACATATCTAAAAAAATTATTTTCAATACTAAATTATTAATATTAAATTTTGATATTGCAGAATTTAATTAGATGAAAAAGTTTATACAATATGGTCGGGCAACTGATATAAAAGTTTTTCGACAAACGACCAATACATAGTAAACATATAATTTAGAAAGTATGGACGAGATTTTATAGAGCATATGCAGATCCCTCATTCCGTACTTGGGCACTCTTTTATCGTGCGTTCTCAGCCTGGCGGGCTGAAATTTGAGCCTCTTTTGTTCCGTGTTCTGCAAATATCACCCAGACTTCCGCGATATACAAATTGACATGCGGACTTGTGGACTCCACGTCTAGCGGGTTCAAGATTGAAATTGTTTATGGATGCTCATCCTATCTAACGGTATACAAATTGACAAACAAAGCAGATAAGAAAGAACCAACCATACTTTAAACAGACTGCAAGCAAGTTCCCAGAAGGTTCCATAGAGCTGAAACCATCGACCTTTGCACCAAACAATTTGATATACAAATAAAAGACGTGGCCGCATTCATTTTCTCTTGCATATGGTATATGTTCCTAGTAGAAAATAATCGGTGCCATGTGATATATGGGGATTACAGAGATATGGGACAAGTCCAACGAACATTCATCTAGATGTTGAACAAATGTTACAGAGACACATGAGGTATTTTCGTTTCCTTCTAAACTTTGATATATTTTTTATTTTTCCCCTTCTTCAGCCGATATGAAAAATTGCATTGTCCTCATTCAAGGTGAATTTGCTGTGTATTTGAAGTTGTCGTAGCATGTAGACATTGCTTGCCTTTTTCTGTAGATACGTTTCATATGACAGGTCTGCCAACTCAAGAAGCACATTTTGTAACAGAGGCTTCATAACCGCACAATGCACGATTGTGTTTCCCATGGTTCGGATAACAGAATTCACGCAATGTCCATATATATATGGACATTTTTCACCGCATCACAAACAATCAATTGTATCATCACTTATCAAAGCGAAGGCAGAAGTAGCGGAGTTTCATTTTGCACATACAGGCTCAAAGGGGGTCGAGTACACATTGGTTGCAACTAAAAGACCTTCAACAACCTAGGAATGTGAGAAAAGGGATTAATACATTGAACAATATAATACACAACTGCAACCCCCCCATCCCCTATAAAAAAAAAAAAAAAAAAGTAAGTAGGGGCATAAATTTGTTGAAGGTTATTTCTATAAGCAAAGTGAGGATGATTTGGTGGATGTATACGCACAACAATTGTAGAGCTAGCTAGTTTCTTCATATCCTCTACTATATCTGCTCACAACTCTGTTACAAACATTGCCTGGGTTGTCTGAAAGATCCTTTCTCTAGCATCCCTCTTCTTTGTTATATTTTTGAACAACATAAGTGGAATCTACTCTCTATGCAATTGTTGTTCCATTGACGAAAACAAATCTGAATACGTATCGAACAATTCAGCTACAACATGGAACAGTGCAATATTTGTGTAACTTATCCGACATACATGCACATGCGAAAGCAAAGAACAAAACTGAATATGAAAAGTGGTATTATTGCCTTGTCATTGTCTGACTCTCCATCCTTTATATGGAGAATGTGTTGTGAGCCAAATTTTCTCGCCAGTGTGACAGCAGCCCCAATTTTTCCGACTGGGTAAATATCAGTGCTCTGTGCAAGCTGGTTGATAGTCGAATCCGAGATGAAATGATATTCTGAACAAACAGCGGGAATTTTTTCCACAATGCTTGTTTCGTTGAGCGAAATAATTTGATCGCAATCACCACAGTCATATACTATTTTGGGCAATATATTAAAATTTGTAATGGATATCCCATTACGCGGCAATATCTTTTCTGCATGTTTCTGGACAAGTTGTGGAGGAACAGTCAGTGTCACTATCATCATGGCATCCTTGTCTGTCATGTCAGCACGCATAATGGATCTACTTTTGTTTGCCTTGTCCAAGTAGGTTCTATAGACAACCATTATGTCCCTAAGGAATACTTGTCCAAGTATGTGCTATAGACAACCATTATGTCCCTGAGGAACACTTGTCCAGTTTGGCGGTTGTTCAAGCCCTCTATTGACGGTACTTTGTATGTCACAACTCTAGACCTGATGACATTTTTTGAACAGAAAAACTAAAGTGAATGGTAGTGTGGTACAAGTACACATAGTTTTGATGAACTATGGAGCCAAAGTTTCGCAACCACACCTCTTAGTCTGCAGAACATACAACATGTTTGGCGTTTTGCTTGTACTTGTTGATACTTCTTGCGAGATGCAAACCATGTATTGCATAAGACATCAGCATATCCGCCATGCCATAGATGAATATATAGCCCAAGAAATTTGTTTAATAAACATAGTAAGAGCAGAGCGTATGCATCTTTACCTTTGGCCTTATCGGTCTGTCGATGTCTGGGATGACTAACTGCTCATGCCCGTGTCACTAGTCCAACTTTTTCTGATGCAAGCATGTGCAGATGAACATTAGGACTAAAAAATCAAATGCATTGTGTATTGTCCATCGGAAGGACCAAATAACCGTAAAAATGTATGCATCTAAATTTTTTAACTAGAGAAATGTTTAATAGTAAATAGGGCATGAGCACGGGGCACCATGGCCAATCTGTATATCGCGGACCCCGGGAAGCCAAGGGAGAAATATTCAACCTGCCAGCATGGCACCCGCAATCAAGAAAGTGGGTAACTATGGAAGAAGGTAGAAGCACGACCACATAAGTGAATCTGTTAATCCACTAATCGACGCACGAAGGAATTTTCGAAAAGCACACTAGGCAGATGAATTAGAAAACAAAAGGGATAATAGAAAATGGAAAAAGTAGAAATAGGGAGTGCAGAAAGGCCCATTACTGCAAAGTCATCGTTTTCAAGTCTAATATTATATGCCCCCACCCAGTTTGTATATTTAATTTACCAGCACACTTGGTATACCTTTTAGAAGATTGCACCACAGAACCCTTTGTTGCTACACAGAACAATTCATCTCCCTATCCAAGCGACTTGTTTTTTCCAAGTTAGCAAAGCCGAAGATGCAATGGACACAAAGGCAAGTTAGTATGAAGTCAAACATCTAAAAGAAAGAGAAACAACTCTATTTATCCACCAAAGACTCCTTCAACCTGTCCACCCATTCAGTTTGTTTAAATGCAGTAATGCAGCGCAAACACAACGGACATGAACCAGCTTAAAGGAACGCATGTAAGCAAGATAACTTACCATGTAGGACGGCACGCAACTAGTTTAACACATATACAGACCATAAATTAAATACAAAACAGTGCAATATGAAACAACAGTACAAGCATGCACCTTTCTATATCCTCTTCAGCCGATGCAGTCAAGACTCCCTCGTTTTCTCCAGCTACTCTATTTGTTTGAATGTGGGAACGCACAAAATTCAATGAACATCAATGGAAGATCGTATTGACCAGAGAACAAGCAATATGTACATACAGCAAAACTGATTTAACGAACAGTCTAGAAAGGCAGAAACATGAACCTTTGTGCTTCTCTATCCATGGTTGTAAATGTGTATATTTTTTTCCCTGGCCAAGATATATTACAAGGCACAAAACATCACGCAATTGCATGGCTACAGCTAAACAATTTCTGGTTTTCCCTAGAAATTTATCCAGACATTCCCTTTAACCATGTTCTTTATCCTCTACACAGACTGTTGTTCCCATGATACAAGTTCTAGGTTTTCCGTGGAAAACCACCCAGACATGATTCCAGACATCAAAATATAATCTTGCAAAATCTTTGTTGCACATATCATATCTCAAGCACAACACAAATTGTATCGTGTGCACGGCATTCTATGTAGAGGAGAAAGAACATGTAATGTCACATCTGCACATCTGACCATACATGGTTTATAAATGTAGCCTACACACATATGTTTATTCCAACAAAAAAGCAGTGGATATTGTAACTTCACATGTAATCCTCCAACAATTTTGCATGCAACTATTTTCTTTCATGGCAGGACTGGAGCACTAGAAAAATCTCACAGAATAACAGATATTGGCCTCGGAAGACATGGAAAATAATACAACTACATGTCAACTCGTGGGTGCAGGGGCTGAACATCGTAAAGAACTCCCAAAAAACAATAATAATCCAAAAAAAAGAAGAAAAAAAAATCTCCAACCACCGTCGTTGCACCCCAACCCTTCAAGGCCGAATCAAACAAAATAAAACAGCAAGGACCAAAGCAGTGAGAAAGAACGAACTGCACCCCTAGGACCCCAAAGCACAAACCCCAACCAAATAAACAAAATCAGCAACCCACGAACCAACGAACCAGCAAGAACCACCGAGCCAGTGAACAACATATGTATCTCCAACGATTACGAAACTACATCCCAAGCACAGAAGGAACCGGAAACATACAAGGAACATGCGACTACAAATAAGCAAAGATTCTTACTTGCAAACTGCAAACATTGAACAATAAAAAGGGAATACAAAATGAAACTATGGCATGGAAACTTACTCTGAAACGATGAAATGCAGAAGCACGGGTCAAATCACGAGTGAAACAATAACAAGAAGCAATCGACAAACCATCGAAGAAGAAGTACTCACCGAACTAGTAAACAATGTATGTAGCTTCAACGATTACGAGGATGAAACATACAATGGAAACAACCGACAAACCAGTGAAGAAGAAGCACTCACCGAACCAGTAAACAATGTATGTAGCTTCAATGGCAGAACAAAGATGAAACATACAATGTTTGTCGAACTAGCGGTGGACAAACAACACTGCAAATTCACTATAACTTTATAGAAAATTTAGAGGAAAAATGTACTGCGAGAAGCATATTTACATAAACATTTAAGATTTTCAGGCTGTCTAAGGACCTTGTGGTATGAAAACATTTAAGTTGTCAAGGGTGTTGGAGGATGTCGCGTCATTTAAACATTTTTGTTGTCAGGCTTATTCATGCATCTCGGAATTATCATAGTTTTTTGCCTTTTTAAGAAAGAGAAAATATTAGACAAAGTTCTACCATCTCATGTATCATGTGAATCTATTAGTACAATCATTGCAACTCAAGTAACTTCTAACTCAATTAGTCGAATAATGCATTGAGATTTTGGATTATTTTCTTAGCATAATATTTAACAAATAATCTAGATTTTGAATATCCCATGTTACATATGGCCCTTCAAATTCTTGGAAAATAGCTTTCAAAACAAAACATGGACATGGTCTTTATGAGTGGTTATCTCTTCAACCACATTCATAATTGATGACATATTTTATCCACATTTAGGAAAATTTATACTAGTGTATTAAGTAAAAAATGTTGATGTTTGGACAACATCGAGAAGACATTCTCCTAGATTAATAATTAATAATATAATTATTGATTATTAAATAATATATATATAATAAGTAATAATAATAATACTAAACATTTATTGATTATCCAAGAGATGCATCCTTTCATGGATGGTCACCGTATGTTCTCTATATATGGAACACTCTTCATTATAATACCATATCGAATATACAATATCATCTCATATAGAAAAATCAACATGGTATCAAAGCACGACTGGGCTTGAATCCCTCATGGGAGGGCCTAGGGAAATAGAAGCATGTGAGAATTAGACGAGAGTATATTCGTTGAATGTGGATTGTTTTTAAGTATGCAGTAGTGTGAGTTATTTTTTGTCCACCATATTTATTATTGTCTGAAGCCCAGAAACGGGCAATTGAATAAACCAACGAGAATCAAATATGTGGGCATCTCAAAGAATCCCACTACGGGTATAAATGCCAGATTCATGAAGAAAGCATGGAGAGATTCCATTTCTCTTGTTGGCTCAGTCCTTCCTTCCCAAGATAAAAATATCTCTGTAATTTCAAAATTTACCTCGCCATGCGAGGAGTCCCCACCGATAGGCGCAGGATCGTCCCTTTGCAAGCCTCTCAGCTTGTGGTCGGGCATGTACCACTCGCCCTTCAAGAATACTCTGTGGCACGCGAGGTCTAGCATATTCAAAAGTTTGTTGGATTCGTTTGTGGATGCGCCCCACAAATCCAATTGTTGTCCAAAACGCCCAGTCAGAGCTGCACCAGCATACTCTACAAATTCTCTAGTGATTGCATACTGTGAGAGCAGTGCAGGGATCTGTGAAATGAGGTCAGGAACAGGAATCTCTTGGAGGATTTAGATGCACTGGTAGATCCTGTCTATAATAAATATGTTTGTGTGGGATTTGCTGGTAATTGGACGTTCAACTATGATAAATAAAAGAATGAAAGCTAGGAAGGTGGAGCGATTAGTACTAGAGAAGCCCAGAGAAAGAGACCCCACAACATAACACTTTCAAAATCTATTTTGGATTTTAACCTGCAACACCAATATATTTGGCTTGTTAACTACCACCCAATGTGAGCACATTTACACCAACACAAAAGGAAGCTGACAAATTTGTTGGGTTGTTATATTCTTTGCAATGAAATTCTAGTTGATGTGGATCGACTGATGGTTTAAATCGAGGTGGATCGAAAGCAGGTCGAGGGTCGAGGTAGATCAACAGCAAGTTGAAGGTTGAGGTTAGTCGACTAGGTAAAGTTGAAGTCAAAGTTCAAGGTTAGTTGAACAGGTAAAGTCGAAGTCGAAGGTCGAGGCAGTTCGACATGGTAAAGGAATCGACAACAAGTCGAAGACGTCAACCGACAAGAGGTCGATGGGCGGGCATGTGGCCACTGATTGAAGACTGAATGAAGGTTGACTAGTAATCCGACTTGGAGTCAATTGTAGCAGAATCCTGAGATTCACAGTATTTCTAGCCAATGATCTGCATGGATCTGTAACCATTTTTGGGCGCCATTTATTTAGGGTTTTTCCTATTGTAAATCCTATAAAGAGGCGTGTTGTAAGGTCGTAAAGGATAATCAATGAATCCTAAGATATCCAATCTTTAGAGAAATATTTAGATGTAGGTTGTTGATCATTCAGATGTAATTCAGATTGGTTACAGGGTTGTTATCGCGTGGGCAAGAGGGTATGATTTCAATTGTGTCTTAGATGTGGACCAAGGTTAGACATGTAACATTTTATTCAAATTGACTAAGACAACAAAAGAGCATAAAACTCAAGGAATGTTGGTTTTCTCAGTTTGGGTTTCCAAGGTAAAATCTTTGTGTATTGTGTGATTGTTTTTTCATTTACATTCTTGATTAAATTTTTCTTCTCTTCTGCTAGGTTTAGTGTGGAAGTGTGTCTCATTTCTTGGCAAGTGGTATCAGAGTTGTGTTAAGGTTTGACGTGTATTGGATCTTGATTTACCAATATTGAATCTGAGAACTAAACCCTAGGTACAGTAAGAGTTGTAAGTCATAAATTGTGTTAAAGATCGTGGTAAAGAATGGAAATCAGTTCAAGAATAGAGATAGAAAAATTCAATGGCCAAAATTTTGAGCTTTGGAAGCTTAAAATGGAAGATGTTCTTGTATATAATGGACAACACTCTATCTAGGTACCCAACTGACAGGCCTGTTGACGGAAGAATGGGAGAAACTCAAAAGAAGAGCAAGAAGTATGATTCGAATTTGTCATGCAGATTCGGTACTGTTGAATGTCTCAGGTGAAGATTAGGCCAAGAAACTATGGGACAAGTTGGGAAGCTTATACCAGCTGAAATGTATGGTAAATAAGTTGTTTCTCGTAATTAAATCGTATCTTATGAGAATGAGTGATGTAATTTCGGTGACTAAGCATTTAAATGTGTTTATTACCATTTTAAGCCAGTTATCATATGTGAATATTAAAATCAATGAGGAGGAGAAGTGTGTAATCCCTTTTTTTCATTTTCCAAACTCCTAGGATAGCTTAGTTGTGGATATAGAGACTAATGCCACCACACTAGAACTAGAAGAAGTGGTTGCTTCTCTACTATCATAATAAATGAGAAGAAATAACATGGAAGGACCGACCAAATATGCTTTAGTGGTGAGAGGTCAGTCAGCTGAAAGATATAAAGGAAAATTCTCCGGTAGAAATTCTAAGTTGAAGGGTAGATCTAAATCCCCGGTTCAATCAATAAGAATATGTTGGAAATGTCGTAAAGTTGGGAATTACAAAAAGGACTGTAATTCAATGGAGATGGAAGTTAGTACAGGATCCGACGAGAAGCAATCGACTGAGAGAAAGACGACCCTAGATAAGGGAGGTGATGTGTACCTGGCATCGACCAATACACAGTCGGATCAAGGTGTTTGGTTGATAGACTCATGAGAATCCTATCATATGACACCACATATAGAATGTTTCTGTGAGTATGAACAATATGATGGAGGTGATGTGTTCTTGGGGGATGACTCGACAACTAAAATTTTCGGATGAGGAAGAGTTCAACTGATACTGCAGGATGGGAGGAAAAGAACCCTTTGAGGTGTGCTACACATTATGGGTTTGTAAAGAAACCTGATATATGTTAGAAATATGAGTGATGTTGGAGTGCACACTCTGTTTCAAAAAGATTCGTGCAAGATGGTCAGAAGTGTGATGGTATTAATGAAAGGAGTTCAAATTGGAACCCTATAAAAGATGTTATGGAATGTCGACTCGACTGGATGCAACAACATCGTTTCTCCTGAAGTCGACTTGACTTCAACTCAACTTGACCCGACTTAGGCTGATTCGGTACAAACCAAATCGACAAGACATGATAAAGTCGACCTGACCATGTTATGGCACAAGAGGATGGAACACATTAAAGAAAAAGGACTTTGAGATATGCACGGAAATGGTATGGTCTAAGGTTTTCCTGAATGTGGTTTTGATATAGATTATTTTGGGAATGAAATGAAAGAAGAGATATTACAATGAAATACACATAAAATTTGCTAGAAATAGAGAAATACAACAATACGTGATTTCTGTTATTGAAAGAAATGTACAAGGACTGTAAAAATACAGAGTCAAAGATTCGCTAGAATGGTGGAATCTTTATCTCTGAGAAAAGATGTGACATCTATGCTCTTTCACAAGAATATGATTATAATGAGGCTTTAAAGGCCTTTTTATGATAAACATGAATGCCAAAATTCTCGAAATCCAAAAACCTAACCCTAGGAGATAAAGCGCCAAAATTCATGTGGGCCCCATTGGGGTAATTTAGTACATTAATTTATTGGGGTCGTAACTTCTGCAAAGGATCTCCATTTTAGGCGTGTGATAGCCTGTTGGAAAGGTCTTTTCAAGAAATACGCATTATGTTTTCAAACTTTGACTCTGTTTTTAGTTTGACTATGTAAAGCCAAGAAAACATTGTTTAGAGCCCCAAAACGGCCCTCGAAGTACAGAAAGATGTACTAACATGAAAAAATCCAAAATTAACCAGTTGGAATAGGTGGGCAGCCACCAATATCCACTTGGATGTTGTGTATTACTTCAGGATAGCCATGTAAGTGCAGAACCCAAAATTACAAAGAAATGTCCCCATTACAGAGAAACGTGTTGAACTGAAAACTATCCAAATGAGTTAGTTAGAGTTTGTAACAGGTGGGTGGCCACCAATATCCACCTGGATCAATCCTCCCACCTTTGGAAGAAATGGTCTTCATTATGTTGAGTGTCCAAGGAAGAGGGGAAAGTGTTTTCTAAATCTAAATCTTGGTGAGTTGCGTGCCTTATTGGAGAAGTTGTGTTGCTTGGTTTGTGGAAGGTTGTCACGAACTTGTTGATGGTGGGGTTGAATTTGTTCCAGCAACCTGTTGTCTCTGGTCTTAATGGGGCATTGTGTAGGCACCATTGTAGGTGAAGAAACAATATCTTATTTCTCTTCTACAATCTACTTCTAATGGATAGAAGGTGTTGAGGTTGCAGTGGTTGTAGTGGCCTTCTGTGCATCCTTTGAACAGACTATGAAGAGGATGAATTTTGTAGTGTGAGAGATTACTTTGTGGCACTATTTTTGTGGAACAGTAGTCGGAACTACCTCTTGTATCCTATAGACTTGACCCCTGGAGTAATAATTACACTACAGGTTCGAGACTCATAAACAACATGACGTTTCCATATATATGGTTGGACCAAAACAACATCATATACATCAAGAGGGGAAACATCACACACTACCTCATCCTTGAAGGGTTGGATTCCATAGGACAGGCGACATTGTTGGTAGACATGGAGATCTTGTCCCTAGTGAAGCCACCCGATGTTGTATGGATGCGAGTGTGGTGTTGTTGACAACCCCAATTGTTTGACGGCCACTAATGAGTTGAGGTTCTTCTGGTTATTTCTATCAACAATGAAATGTAACGGGGTCCCCTTCACCCACATATGTGAATGGAAGAGGTGCTCCCCCTCTTCAATATCTATTGGCTCTTCTGGTTGAATTGTTGCGATCACAACAGTAGCAGTGGGTTCTGCATTGATGATCTTTCTATTTTGAATATTTTCTAGATCAGATTCTGAATTAGGGTTTGGCTCCTTTTCTTTGACCTTGGCCACCAATGATTGCTTCGAGCGACATTCATCGGTGTTATACCAAGGGATTTTGTGGAAGTCACACCACTTCCCAGTGTCATTCTTTTTCTTTCCTTTACCCTAATTTTCTTGTGTCTTGTATTGGTTGTTCGGAGGTTGTTGGTTAGGGTCATCTTTACCATGCTTTAGTTGTTGCGGATTTGCAGACCCGAACTCCCATTTTTTCTAGTGCTTAAATTTCTACTCGATTTTGATAGCATATCGATAGGAAACTCCCAATGATGAGATGTTTAGGAAATCCATTTCAGTTTATATGTACCTATGCAGATACCCATGGTATTTCATAACCAAATGTCGCTTGGATTCTTTGATACCCAGCTTGGTGCGCAAGGTATAGAAAGCATTTGTGAACTCCAACACTATTTGGCTCTTCTCTTGTTGCGGTGTGGTCCATCTCATGTACTGGTCTTCATAGTTATCAACAGGGTAGTATTGTTCCTTGACTGCATCCACAAAAAATTCTCAAGTGGGCTCGACCCCATATATTCTAAATTCCTCTGTGGAACTTTTCTCCCAGTAATTTTCCCACCAATGTTTGACATGGGGGAGAGCCTTGAGGAGTGCAAAGGTGATCTTTTCCCTGTCGAAAAAATTGTGAATAGAGAAATAAACTTCTAGCATATTTAACCATTTTTCTAAGGCATACACATCTATCTGACCTTCAAATATGGGAATATCAAAATTAATTTGCACCTTGAAAGGAGAGGTTCCTCCAAAGTGGTTGCTTGATGAAGATGTACATGTTGTTATCGGCAGGTGTTGAAGGATGTGGGAAAAATTCTCCATCATTTCGTCCCTCTGTCGTGTGAGAACTTGCTCAAGCAATAGGTTAATAGAATTGTTTGCTCCATCATTTTTCTTTTCTGCCACCATAGAGGGTTTATTGGGTGTACGAAAGCGATTTTCCCCAAGAGAGACAAGCTTGAGACCCAACTTTCTATACTCGAACCTCGTCGAGGGCATGCACTAAAAAATGATCAAGAGCAGCCTGCTCTGATACCATTAATCCAGATTGTTTTTGGAATGAAATGAAAGCAGAGATATTACAATGAAATACACATAAAATTTTCTAGAAACAGAGAAATAGAGCAATATATGATTTCTATTAATGAAAGAAATGTACAGGGACTATAAAAATATAAAGTGAAAGACTCGATAGAATGGTGGTGGCTTTATCTCTGAGAAGATATGTGATGGCTATGCTCATTCACAAGAAGATGATTACAATGAGGCTATGAAGGCCTTTTTATGATAAATATGAATGCCAAAACCCTAGACATCCAAAAACATAACCCTAGGAGATGAAGCACCAAAAGTCATGTGGGCCTCGTTGGGGTAAGTTAGTACATTAACTTCCCAAGGTCATAACTTTTGCATACAATCTTTGTTTTAGGCATGTGATAGCCCGTTAGAAATTTATTTTCGATAACTACACATTATGCCATCAAACTATGACTTTGTCCACATTTTGAATGTGGCAATCCAAGAAAACATTGTTTAGAGCCCCAAAACGGCCCTGGAAGTACAGAAAGATGTACTAACATGAAAAATTCCAAAATAAGCCAACTGGAATAGGTGGGAGGCCACCAATATCCACCTAGATGTTGTGTATGGCTTCAGGAAAACCACGTAAGTGCATAACCCACAATTACAAAGAAATGTCCCCATTACAGAGAAACGTGTTGAACTGAAAAATGTCCAGATGACCCAGTTGGAATTTGGAACAGGTA
This sequence comes from Picea engelmannii, assembly GCA_009831015.1. Lineage (NCBI taxonomy): Eukaryota > Viridiplantae > Streptophyta > Pinopsida > Pinales > Pinaceae > Picea > Picea engelmannii. The sequence continues at coordinate 56,001 of ML793390.1, forward strand.
GGTGGCCACCAATATCCACCTAGATCAGATTTAGAAGTTGAATTTTGTGAACATTGCATATATGGAAAACAAATATGGTTGAGGTTCCCATCTGGAGCGACAACAGAAAATGGGATTCTAGAATTGGTGCATAGTGATGTGTTTGGCCTGGTTACAGTGCCTTCACTTGGTGGATCTCTGCATTATGTCTCCTTCATAGATAATTTTTCCAGGAAGACATGGATATATTTCCTGAGGAAGAAATCAGATGTTTTCGAGAAATTTAAAGAGTTTAAATCTCTTGTAGAAAACCATACAGATAAGAAGATTAAGGTGTTGAGAACTGACAATGGTGGTGAATTATGTGGAAAATAATTTTATCAACTATGTAAGCAGTGTGGCATAGCATGCCAAACTACCACACCATATACCCCACAGTAAAATGGAGTTTTTGAGAGCATGAATAGAACATTTATGGACAAGGCAAGGAGCATGCTCAGTGGTGTTGGGATTGCACAAGAATTATGGGTGAAGGCAATTGACATTGTAATATATTTGGTGAATGTGTCTCCTTCGTCGGCGCTAGTCGACATGACTCCACATGATATATGGTTGGGTAATATTCCTTCAGTTTCACATCTTAAAGTATTTGGATGTGATGCATTTGTGTATGTTCCCAAGGAAAAGAGCAAGTTGGACAAGAAGGCAGACAAATTTATTTTCATTGGATACAAAGAAGGAACGAAAGGATATAATCTCTAGGATCATGCATCAAGGAGAAAAATGTGTAGTTGAGATGTGGTCTTCAAATAATTTGGAGGTAAGTCTGAGCCTGAAGAAATTGTTTAGATTGAGAATAATCCTAAGACTGTGTGATTTGAACTAAGAAAGGAAGAAGATGATTCAGATGATTCGATTGAATCAAAGGAAGAGGTAGAAAAATAGACTCTAGTGGTAAGGGGGTCAAGAAGAGTAAGAAAACCAGTCGAAAGGTATATTCCACCCAAATTTCGTTATGCATTCATGTTAACTTCCATCAACAATGAGCCCAATTCGGTTAGTGAGGTAGTCGACTCGAAAGAGGGTAAACTCTGGAAGGACACCATGATCGAAGAGATGGAATCCTTGCATAAGAACGAGACATTTGATTTAGTCAAGTTACCTAGTGGAAGAAATCGCATTGGTAGAAAATGGGTATTCAAGAAGAAGATGAATGTCGCAGGACAAGTCGAGAAGTTCAAAGCTCGACTAGTAGTGAAAGGATATTCCCAAGTCAAGAGAGTCAACTTCGGTGAGATTTTTTTCCCTACTGAAAATTTTACTTCCATTAGAGTACTAATGTATATGGCTATAGTAGTTGATCTATAAATAGAATAGATGGATGTGAAGACAACGTTCCTACATGGGGACCTAGAAGAGGAAATCTACATGAAATAGCCTAAAGGATTTGTAGTAAAGGGAAAGAAATATTTGGTGTGAAAAATGAAAAGATCTATTTATGGTATAAAACAATCACCAAGGATGTGGTAACAAAATTTCGACACATACATCCTTATTTTGGGATTTGTGAAAAACAAATTTGATCACTGCATATATTGCAAGGAATAAGACGGGCATTTCATATATGTAGTTGTGTATGTCAATGATATGTTGTTGATTGGAAACATCCTGAAAAATAATAAAGGAGGTAAAGAAGCAGCTATCCTCCAAGTTCGACTTGAAGGATCTCAGTGCAGCTAACTTCATTCTAGGAATGGATATTAAGAGAGATTGAGCCGCTAGAAAGTTCTGGTTGAATCAAATGAAGTATATTGAAACAATTTTATAACGTTTCAACATGCAGGATTGAAAATCGGTGAAGGTGCCAATTCTTGTGGGAGCAAGGCTAACTGTTGACCAAGTGTCCAAAGACACAGGAAGAAATAGAGGACATGGCATGTGTTCCCTTTGCAAGTGTTTTTGTTAGCTTAATGTATACGATGCTCTGCACTCGACCAAACATTTCCCATGTGGTGGGAGTGTTGAGAAAGTACATGTCGACAACGGGGAAGGAGCATTGGACAACTGTCAAGAGAGTATTCAGGTATTTGTGTGGCATGAAGGACTATGCTATATGATACCAAGGAAAACTTGGAGGTGACAGTGGTAAATTAAATGTACATGGATTTTTTTACGTCGATTGGGATGGAGATCTAGATCAACGTGGGTCGACCATCGGATATGTATTCAAGATTTCCGGTGGAGAAATAAGATGGATGAGTAAGAAACAGGCGGTCGTTTCCTTGTCAACAAAAGAAGTTGAATACATGGCACCCACTCATGGAAGAAAAGAAGCAATATGGTTGCAAAGGTTGCTCAGGAATCGGGTTTGAGTAGAGAGCTCTAAAGGTAACATGCGACAGTCAAAGTGCAATATTCTAGCAAAGAACCTCGCTTATCATTCAAATAATAAGCACATCGATGTAAATTTTGGCATGTTTACAGGCAGAGTGTGCTTGTCATTGATGGAAAGAATAGAAGCGACGCACATTGTTCTTGTCATTGATGGCAAGAATAGCAGCGACAATGGCATGATTATAGGGAGAGTGTGCAGAAGGAATCAAAGCTCAAGAGGAATAGTGTGAGTTTGCAGAAGGAATCAAATCTCAGGAGGAATAGCGCAGACTTGCACGCAAAGTGCAAGCATGCATTGGGGCTGCGGTTAACTTCATTGCCAAAGCTCAGAAGGAGGAGCGACAATGGTCGTTAGATCGAACACTATGAAGAATCTGGACTGTTGTTCCAGAGTTTGTGTTTTAAGGCTATAAAACACACCGTCTAGGCATCCAAAATAATAGTGTTTTCTTTCAGATCAATGGACGAGGAAAGGCCCGATCAGATTCAGTTTCTCAACTGTCTCTGCCTTTCTTCTCTCTGT
>ML793390.1:68956-91969 GCA_009831015.1 Picea engelmannii
ATAACCTTCTAGCAGATTTAACCATTTATCTAGGGCATCTGCATCTATTTGACCTTCAAATACGGGAATATCAAAATTAACCTGTACCTTGAAAGGCGAGGTGCCTCCAAAGTGGTCGCTTGATGAATATGCACCTGATGCTACTGGCAGGCGTTGAAGGATGTGGGAAAAATTCTCCATCATTTCGTCCCTCTGTCGCGTGAGAGCTTGCTCAAGCAACAGACTGGTAGGATCGTCTGCTCCGTCGATTTTATTTTCTTCCGCCATTGAGGGTTTCTTGGGTGTGTGAGAGTGATTGTCTTCAAGAGAGACAAGATTGAGACCCAACTTTCTATACTCGGACCTCATCGGGGACATGCGCTGAAAAAGCGATCAAGAGCAGCCTGCTCTGATACCACTAATCCAAATTATTTTCGGCACGAAATGAGAGCGGAGATATAATAAGGAAATGCACAGAGATATCGCGTATATCCAGTAATATAACAGAAATATATCAGATATGCAACCATAAACACCGAGATACAGTAATACACGATTTCTATTAATGAAAGAAATGTACAGAGACTGTAAAAATACAGAGTGAAAGACTCGCTAGAATGGTGGCAGCTTATCTCTGAGAAGAGATGTGACGGCTACTCGCATTCGCAAGAAGATCATTAAAATAAGGCTCTGAAGGCCCTTTTACAATAAATGGGAATGCCAAAATTCCTAGACATCCAAAAACCTAACCCTAGGAGATGAAGCGCCAAAAGTCGTGTGGGCCCCGTTTGGGTAAGTTGGTGCATCAACTTCCCGGGGTTGTAACTTTTGCATACGATCTCTGTTTTAGGCGTATGATAGCTCGTTGGAAAGGTATCGTCGAGGAGATTCATTTTGGGGGCTCAATAATGCCTTTGGCTATCATTGAGAACCTCTATATTGAAAAAACTTCATTTAGACCTTCAAAATGGCCCCAGAAGTTAAAACCTGCTAAAAATAGTAAATTGCCAAAATGGCTAGAAAATTGTTTCGAGCCATTTGGAAAAGGTGGGTGGCCCCCGATATCCACCTGGATCATAAAAATCCAAAAACCTAACCCTAGGAGATGAAACGCCAAAATATGGGCCCCGTCTGGGTAAATTGGTACATCAATTTCTCGCGGTCGTAACTTTGGCATACTATCTTCGTTTGATGCATATGACACATCATTAGAAATATCTATTCGAGGAATACAACTAATGAGATTGAATATCAATTTCTAAAATAGACTAATATTTTTCAGAGTTTGATGCCCAAAAAATGCCATTTAGGGCCTCAAATGGCTCTGAAAGTTCAGGACCCTAAAAACTGCCAAAAATAGTAAATTGTGCTACAATTAAGGAAACTGAAAAACTGAAAGAAACAATGGTGGGGGTACAAGTGGAATAGGTGAGTGGCTATCAATATCCACCTGGATCATTCCTCCCCCCTTAAGAAACAATGGTCCCCATTGCGTTGAGTTCCTCCATGAGATGAGGAAACTTCTACTGAACTTGGTCCTTGGTGAGCCACTTGCCCTGGTGAAGGAGTTGGCCTTCTTTGAAAGCTCGATATAGTTGGATCTTCTACTGGTGGGTGTTCTTGATCTATGTGTCCATAATCTGATTAGTTGTGGCTTGTTCCATGCAGTATGGGTTTAACTTTGTTGGTGTGAATTGTTCTATCATGTCGGATGTGTCAAGTAGAGGTGGAAAGTAAGGTCGAAGGCGGTCCACATTGAACATTGGGTGAAAACCAAGGAATGGTGGGATACTGAGATCGAAGGCATTTTCCCCCACCACCTTGGTGATGGTGTATGGCCCATATCGAAGTAGGTTAATCTTTCATTGGGGTCCAACGAGGCGCTCCTTCTACAAATGTAGCCACACTTTGTCGCCCACCTGGAAATTGTGTTGCATCCAATGTTGATCATGTTGTTGCTTGTACTTAACATTGACTATGTCCAATATGTCATAAACATGATGGCAAATGTCTTCAATGCGCTCAATGAAGTTGTTCTCCTTGGCAGCTTCAGACTAGACATGAGTTGAATCAGCCTGAGTAGCTGCAAATGGTATGGCTACATCAATGGGACATAGTGGTTGGAATCCCAAGCCCACCTGAAAGGGGTTGTGGTTGGTTGAGTTATGGAGGGCCCAGTTATAGCTATGTTGTTCATAGGGGAGGCTCTCATCCCATGTGTGTGGATGCTTTGAGTTGTACATGCGCAAAATGTGTACGATCATCCTATTGACGACCTCTGTCTGGCCATCAGTTTGGGGATGGAAAGTTGTGGACTTGGTGAGCTTGGTGTCCAGCATTGACCAGAGGTTGGACCAAAATGTAATGAGGAACCTGTTGTCCCAATCTGAGATGATATATTGTGGGATCCCAAAGTGTACCCACACTTTTTCAAAGAATATTTTATCGGTGGCTTCTGTTGTGATATTCTTCTTGCAGGCCGCCATAATGGCCATCTTCGAGAATCTGTCAACAACCATGAAAACACAGTTGTTTCCATGCTTAGTAGAAGGAAGGCCCGACATGTAATCCATGGAGATGGATTCCCAAGGTCGACTAGGGGTAAGCAGCGGAGTATAGAGGCCTTTCTTCTTGATGGTGGGTTTGGAAATGGCACAGGTAGTGCGGGATATGATGTACTTCCTAACATCATGTCAAAGGTTTGGCCAATAGAAATACTTATGCAGTATTGCCATTGTTTTCTCGACCCCAAAATGCCCAGCGAACCAACTATAGTGTGCTTCCCAAATCATCTTGGCACAATCGCTTGAAGGAACACAAAGGTGTCTTGGGTGACATAGTAGTGCATCCTGGAGGTGGAAATTTGGAACTCAGTTACCCTCCAAGAGCATCTTGTATGTGTGGCCAAAATCTGGATCACTCTTGTAGAGAAGCTATCAATCAGAAGTCTCGTGCCCACAAGAGTTGATCACGGTGGTTATCGCCAATATTGGTGGTCAGTTGGGGAAGTCTGCAACATTATTGATGTTTCCCTTCTTGTGCTTGATGTTCAAATGAAATTGATGTAGATATGTGGACCACTTCTGATGGGGATCTTTCTACAACTTCCCTTGTGTCTGTATGAACTGCATAGGTCGGTGGTCTGTGTGGATGATCCTTTCCTTCCCCAAAATGTAATACTTCCATTGTCGGCAAGCGTGCACAATGGAATACATTTATTTGTCATAAGTGGGATACTTTCGGACTGTGTCAGATAAATTTCAAACTGTGATATGCCATTGGATGCCCCTGTTGAGTAAGAATTGCCCCAATAGCATAATCAAAGGCATTTGTCTCGATCTCAAATGGTTGTTGCAAGTCTGGTAATGTGAGCATTGGGGCACAGCAGAGGCGATGTTTCAATTCTATGAACACCTTCTGTTGTTATTTCAACCAAAATAATTTTTCTTTTGCTCCTCCCTTGGTGACTTGACTCAAGGGCCAAGTGATATGAGAGAATCCTAACACAAACCTGCAGTAGAAATTAGCAAGACCCAGAAATATGTGAAGCTCTATTAGAGTGGTCGGGGTTGTCCAATCCCAAATGACTTGGATCTTGGTTGGATCCACATGCACCCCATGCTCATCAATAATGTATCCCAGATACTGAACCTAGGTCATGCCAAAAGTGCACTTCTCCAAATTGTCTCACAACTTGTGTTTCCACATTGTTTGGAGGACATGTTAGATGTGGTGGAGGTGCTCTTCCCAAGTCTGGCTAAAGATCTGGATGTCATCCAAATACACTACTACAAATGAGTTGGTGAATGGCCGCATGTCACATAAACTAGACTTAGTATATGTCTAAACTCCATCCAATGTATATGCTAAACATTCAACGTTTCTCCGTCGCACCATGCAATATGGTATAGTCATATAGTTGTTGATCACATATAACATACGCCTCATGAATGTTGCGGGAGCATTCTTCAACCCAAAAGGCATGACCATCCATTCGAAAAGGCCCTCCTTATATTTGAAGGCGGTCTTCCACACGTCATATGGTTCGATTGGTACCTGGTGATACCCAGATTTCAATTTGATCTTCTTGAAATATTTCACCCCTTTGAGTTGGTTCAGAAGGTCATCAATCTGTTGGATCAGGTACCACTACCTATTCCAGACAGTGATCTTGTTCAGCTTTCGATAATCAATACAGAGTCTCCAAGTCCCATCCTTCTTCTACACCAACGCGATCAATCTCCCACGGGGCGATGAACTTGGTTGGATGTGACCTTTCTACAATAGCTCCTGAATCTGCCTCTTTATTTCATCATTCTCCATAACAGAGCGTTGATATATCATTCCATTGGGCAGTGGCGCACCTAGGGTCAGATCAATGGGTTGCTTGACCTGACAGTGCAAAGGCACCCCTGCGGGTGAGGTGAAGATGTCCTGGTACTCCTCCACGACCTTGTCCATTTGTTCTTGTCATGCAGAGGAGCCCTATTTGGAGGTCATGGCCACAGTATTCTTCTTTCCCTGAGGGTGGATCATCAGGAAAAAAAAATTCTTGGTTTTGGAAATGAGCTTACTGCATTGTTTTGCAGTAACTAAAGAGATAGTGGCAGGTGGTGGTACCTCTGGTATCCTATACAAATTATTTCCCAAGGTAACAATAACAGTGCGAGGTCGGGACTCATACATAGCATGTCGCTTCCACAAGTATGGTTGGCCTAATAATACATCACAAACATCAAGAGGAGCAATGTCACATAATACCTCATCGGTGAAGGGCTTGATGTTGTAGGTAAGGTGACACTGTTGGTTGATGTGGAGTTCCCATCCTTGGTGAAGCCACCCAATGGTGTACAATTGTGGGTGTGTTGTGGTCGGCAAGCCCAAATGCTTCACTACCTCTCCTAAAATGAGGTTCTTTTGGCTTCCACTATCAACAATGAACTGTAGTGGGGAACCCTTTACCCACATCTGGGAGTGGAAGAGACGCTCCTCCTCCTCTGGATCTTTCGGTTCTTCCTTTTGGATCTTCGTGGTGGCAAAGGTGGTGTTGGGATCTACATCGATAATTTGCTTCCCTCTATCATTCCTCTTCTTGGGTTCTAATTCATTATTGGAGCATGCATCTGATTCAGAAGCCCTCATCTCAGCCATTAGTGATTTTTTGGCCTGACACTCACTTGTGTTGTGAGTGGAGCTCTTATGGAACTCACACCACTTTCTCGTGTCCTTCTTCAGCTTCATGGTGTTGTTATTTGCTTGCGGCTTTGGTAGGTTTTCTTGACCCTCCATGCCTTCGCTTTTTCCTTTGTTATGCGGTTTGGGGGCACCTTTCGCTTGATTTTGATTCGCATATCCAAAGTCTCGCTTCTTTTGTTTGAATTTCTGCTCAATCTTGGCAACATACCGGTATGTCGTACCAAGCGAGGAGATGTCGAGGAACTCCATTTCCTCCTGAATGTATCTGTGTAGACAACTGCGATACTTTAGCACCAAATTTTTCTCTGAATATTTGATACCCAACTTTGTGCACAGGGTATGGAACAGATTCGTCAGCTCATGCACATCTTGATCCCTTTGTTGTCGCAGCATAGTCATTGTATGTACTTGTCCTCATAGCTCCCCATAGGATAATATTGTTCCCTGATAGTGGCTCGGAAATAATTCCAAGTGGGTACGGTCGAGAAGAGAGAGGGTTCCTCCTCGTCCTTTTTCTCACAGTAGGTTTCCCACCAGTCCTTGACATGGGGGGCGGCTTTGAGCAGTGAAAAAATAATCTTCTCCCGGTCATAAAAGTCATGAACTGATAAATATCTTTCTAATAGATTCAACCATCTATCTACGGCGTTTTCATATATATGGCCATCAAATATGGGAATTTCAAAGTTTACTTGTACCTTAAAAGGGGTTGCACCTCCAGAGTGGTTGTTGGATGCAGATGAGCCACCAGTGGGCAATCGTTGAAGGATCTGGGCGAAGTTATCCATCATTGCATTCCTTTGTTTTTAAAGGTCCTCCTCGAGAAATATTTTGATAGGATCTCCTGCTCCCTCGTCTTTATTTTCTTCCCCCATGGGCTATCATCGGGGTTTGCAAGGCTGATCTTGCAAAGGTTCAACCAAATCAAGCCCTAACTCCTTATACCCCGACCTCGTTGGGGACATGCAAAGAAGGATCGAGAAAGAGCATACCACTTTGATACCACTGATCTAAATTTATGCAGGAATGAAACAGAATACACAAATAACCATGAATAAAAAGATGCAGTGTAAATAACACTTCATTTCATTAATATCAAAGAACTGAAATTTGTTTACAGACAGAGTAGAAATAAACTAGTTAGGGCATTGGTAGCTTATCTTTAAGAAGAGATGTGGCAGCTACAGGAATCTGATATCTGTGTTAAAATGAGGCTCGAAGGATATATTATTCAGAAACAATGGAAACCCTAAACATCCAAAAACCTAACCCTAGGAGATGAAACGCCAAAATATGGGCCTCGTCGGGGTAAATTGGTACATCAATTTCTCGGGGTCGTAACTTTGGCATACTATCTTTGTTTGACACATATATACATCGTTAGAAAGATCTATCTGAGGAATACAATTGTTGATAGTGAATTTCATGATCAGGAATGAACTAATATCTGTCATAGTTTTATGCCCAAAAAACGTCATTTAGGGCCTCAAAATGGCTTCGGAAGTTCAGGACCCGAAAAACTACCAAAAATAGTAAATTGTGCTACAATTAAGGAAACTGAAAAATTGAAAGAAACAATGGTGGGGGTCCAAGTGGAATAGGCGGGTGGCCATCAATATCCACCTGGATCATGCATAGAGGCAATGGGCATTGTTTCCCTGGGTCTGTGAACGAAAGTTCAGTAATCTCATGGTTTCAACAAAGAAGACAACAAGTGGGAGAATGTTGGGTTGTTATATTATTTGCATTGAAAGTCTAGTCGATGTGGATTGAATGATGGTTGAAGTTGAGGTGGATTGACATCAGGTCGAGGGTTGAGGTAGATCGATAGCAAGTCGAAGGTCGAGGTTAGTCGACCAGGTAAAGTTGAAGTCGAAGGTCGAGGCGGTTCGACATATTAAAGGCATCAATAGCAAGTCGAAGAGGTCAACCGAAAAGAGGTCGATAGGTGGGTGTGTGGAAATCGACTAATGACTGAATGAAGGCCGACTGGTAGTCGACTGGTAATCCAAATTAGAGTCGACTGTAATAGAATCCCAAGATTCGTGGGATTTGTAGCCAATGATCTGCATGGATCTGTAACCATTTTTAGGCTCCATGTCTTTAGGGTTTTTCCTGTTGTAAATCCTATAAAGAGGCATGTTGTAAGGCCATAAAGGCTAATCAATTAATCGTAAGATAGAAAGTATTTAGAGAAATCTTTAGATGTAGGTTGTTGGTCATGCAGATATAATTCGGATTGGCTACAGGGTTGTTCTTGCACAAGAAAGAGGGTATGTTGTTGATTGTGTCTTGGGTGTCAACCAAGGTTAGACATGTAAACTTGTATTTGTAATGAATAAGACAAAAAGAGAGAAGAAAGTTCAAGGAATGTTGGTTTTCCCGGTTTGGGTTTCCAAGATAAAATATGTGTGTACTGTGTGATTGCTTTGTCATTTACGTTCTTGATTAAATTCTTCTTCTCTTCTGCTAGGTTTAGTGTGGAAATGTCTCTCATTTCCTGACAAAAGCATCAATGGTCATTTAGCCGATTTATAATGTGCAACAACAAGTGGAATACAATCTTATGGAGACAATAAAAAAACATAAACAATTCCATGATAAGGACTGCATTCCACACGACTTCTCAGTTGGGGATAAGGTTTGTCTCCTCATTCATAAAGAAAATTTATCGGTCAATGCTTAGACCATAAAAGTAGTTTTTGTTCCTTATCCTTGTATTTTATATTGTTTTTCAAAAAGTAGTCTTCCTCACATGACTAAGAACACATTTTTTTTTTAAATTATACATTCTAACAAGCTTCTTCACAAGCTTAAAGGTTGGACACCTGCAAGTGCCATTGTTCATGATTTCAATAGTTTAAATTACCCTATGAAGCATGTGGGAAGATTTGCCATGTAGTTTCCACATGGAAACTCTGCCCACTGGCATATAGGCAGAGTTATAGCATCTACAACTCTTCCCACATGCATGTGGGGAGAGTTTCTACATGGTAACTCTGTGCACGGGCCTATGGGCATAGTTGTAGCATCTAGTTGCCATGTAGTGTAAAGAAACTTGTGCCAAAGATCATTCATTGTTGCCAATATTTGACAAATGTAACTAGATATTAGATGTTTAAAAGAAGTGTCTAGAATGTATAATGTGATAGAAAATAAACATGTTCCAATAGTGAAATATCATACCATTCAAGCAACAAATTTTTAACGAGAATATTGCAAAATTATACCATTCCCACATTGACCCTTTTTATGAGTTTTATGACAAGTATTTCAGAGAGAAAATTGCTAAAACAATGTCTTCAATTCTATGTGTTCATTAGTCATATTATATGCCCAAGACCATGAAATTCATTTCTCATTAACCCAAAGATCAAGGACAACATACAATGATTGTATATATTAGATTTAAACCTAACATTATAAAGGCGAGAGAGTCATAAATTTTGAATCTTAAATTGTGTAAAGAAGTGTTGTAGGATTAAGTTTAAGTATGTACCCTTTAAATAGTGATATTACCTTGTGAACAATGATCAATGAGAGATAATGCCCCATACTTTAATGAGATTGTTGGCACGTGTTTAGCATTAATTTGTTACTTGAGACAATTTAGAACAAGAATCACTCAAAACATTGCAAAGAAATGAGAGTTAAACCATTAGCACTTAATGAAGCTCTACTCTGCATTTTATTAGATAGTAAGAGAACCCTTAAATAGTGATGACATTTGACACCTTTTATTAGGTCATTGGGCACCCATATATATATCGATTTTTCATTGTGGAGTGTGTGGAGCAGTATTGTGTGAAAACGTTGCACTTTCAAGGATGCAATCAATGAGAAATGAGGCCTCTATCTAAGCATGCATTCAGAAATATGACCAGAAGTAATAGAAATTTTGTAGTAGTCACTAAGAGGACTTTGTAGCAAGCATAAATTCTCACAAATATAATGAACAACAGAGGTAAATCATTTTTCTACATCTCTACTTAACACATTTAAAACAAATAACATATGCAACTCATATTAAGGATTGGAGAAGAGTTCCAACTCTTTTCTAATATGAGAAAAAAAACCTAAATAAATTTGATAAAAATGGTATCCTTAGAGTTTTGTACCTCAAGATTGATGGGGAGATTGTTGATGAATTTTATGAATTGTAAGAGAATTTATGTAATGAGTTGTTTGAGTTTCAACAATTGAGCCAACATATCCTCTTTGTATCCTTATGGGTAGAACCATTTTTTGAAAATAACCTTGAAATTGTCCCCAGTGCGAAGGGGTAGTTTGATTTGTATATGTGAAGGTCTGGATGTCTTTGAAAATAGGTGAGGGCTTGATAATCAATGTGTACTTGTGTTTTTGTATTTCAACAAGTTGATCCATCATGATTTGTATCTTTTAGCATATTTGTTTCTACATTTACTTTGCAAAAGAGCTTAATAAAATTGGATTGCTCATAGATTTCTATGTATTTTAGACCACAAGGAACCATGATGTAGAAGCAAAATAATGAATTTTGAAACAGAGAACTTGAAAATTGAGGTACCATTGATAAAGATTGTGGTATGGACTTCTCTGATAAAAAATCACTCGTGTGGCAAATGAGTAGGTTTAATTCATGATAAAAAAAAATTGTGTAGTGTGGGTGACTAACCTAAGGCATAATATGTCACACAGGAATCTTCACTCTTGTCATAAAAATGTAGAAAATGACAAAAAAAGGAAGAAAATAGATGGAAAAACATGAGCAACAAGGTGTTACCTATGTGCTAACAACCTTGAAACAATAGGATAAAGACACAATTACCTATGCATTGACAACCTTGAAACGAAAAGGGCAGAGTTCCCATAGGACTATGGGAAGATTTGTAGATGCTACAACTCTGCTCACGTGCCTGTGGGTAGAGTTTCCATGTACTTTCCACATGGAAACTTTGCCCACATGCCTATGATCAGAGTTGCCTTTCTATGTTCCTAAATGACCACAATATAAGAGGATTGTGCCTCTCTAATGAGTGTGAGGCATATTGAGATGTCACACTCATTAGAGAGGCACAATCCTATTATATGGTGGTCATTTAGGAACATAGAAAGTCAAGTGGGTAGATATGTCTTTCTATGTGCTTAAATGACCACCATATAAGATGTTTTTTCCTCTATAATGAGTGTCACACACCAAGATGCCTCACACTCATTAGAGAGGCACAATCCTCTTACCTGGTGGTCATTTAAGCACATAGAAATGAAAGTATTTCCACAGGCCTGTGGGAAGAGACCCAATTTAGAATTGATAATATCTTGATTCGTGTGTGAGGGTGTGAGAAATTGTGCATTCTTGCAGATGTTCTAAGGAAATGGGATATCGACAAACCACGACATGTATCATGAACTTCTTCATTACAAATATTTGTAGAGTTTATTAGAGGAATGGAGGTTAATTATTGGTGTTCTCCACATGTTATCCATGCATGTTGTATGGAGGTTATACATGGTAGGGATAATGGTGGAAATGACTAGTGGAATGTTGTGGAGTGAATATAAATAATATTTGGTGTTGTTGATGATGTCCTTTCATGTTGTTGCAACAATGAATAATTTTTTTGAAAAATGGAACTTCTTGTTGCTGTAATAGTTTATTATTTCCCTAAAAAACAAAAACAAAAAACACTATATAATATTGGAGGTTCAAGATTATTACATCATAGATTTGTTTATGGAACTTGTAAGTTGTATTATTATGTTCGTTTGGTTTCCTCAAGATGTTTCATCACAACCCTTATGACACTCACTAATTGTCTCTCTCATTTGATGGATTGTTATAGGACGTACAACTAAACCGGTATGTTTCATATCTATCTTCGTCGAGTGAGGGAAGTTCAGCTATAATAGAGGAAATTGAGACATCTAGTAGGTCTAACAGGCGGAGATCAACTAGAGGTGAGAAGATTAGAATAAAATTCCATATGCGCATGGAATTATTTCTTGCTAAATGGGGGTCATGTTCTTATGATGATGAGAGCATAGACGACATTGAGGTTCCTTTGAGGTACAACCATCTAGTGAAATGATCAGTACCAAAGGATATTCCTCAAATAAACACTCAGTTTTGTGTCAACAAAAGGATATACCACATTGCTCCATCATCATTACATGACATGAGGCTATTTTCCATGGATGGCATAAAGGTCTGTTACGGCAGAATAACTGAATTTATGGAGTATGTGGGACCATGTTACATCTAAAAATATTGGATACGGCTAGTCCAATATAAAAAAAGTATGCAAAGATATGGCATGGTTGAAAATTATATACAACTAAAAGACAATGATCAAAATAAAGCAGCATCTATGTATATTTATGGAAGGCCAAAAGCAGCGGGGAATATTGCAGGGTTTATAAGCAATACACGAACCACGACCACAAATAAGCAACCTAATTGTCTATTCGAGAGGCATGAAGGAAACCATGTATTTTTATGTGCAACAAAATCAATAGTTGCAGGGGAAGAGTTGTTGATTGATTACAATTTGAATCAAGCAGATATAGATGTTTCTATTATGAGGGAAGTACGCATACTATTTTACCCAACCCGTAAGCAATGACTCTTATATTTTATGATTATCATTTACTAATAAAGACAAGAAACATACATTGTCTTCAATATGATCCTCTAAACTACAACTAAAAACTTATATGGCAAGACATTTAATTATAATATCGATCCTTTCTTTGCTACCAAATTAGGATCACTCCTCAAAGTTGTAAATATTTTTATGTTATGTTTTTACAAGTAAATCATCCACTAAAATGATGTTATGTAACTTTATTTTACATACATTTGATTTTCTTCAATTTTTTCTAATTCTTATATTGACATTGCTTTGTTGGCAACACCATTGTCTCAGGGTGACAGGGGGAAGGAAACATCCTTAGATAATTTCCTCTCCCAACCCAGTCCAAACAATAAAGAAGCTTCTGAGAAAATCAAACATCGAACTTGCTTCTTTGATTCAGATTCGGCCACGGACACAGGAGCAGAAGGAAAGAATTAAAGAATTGATGAACAAGACTCAAAGCTATGGGGTAAGAAATATCTTTATTTTTCCCATTTATTTATTTTGGATTTTAATTTTTATACTCTTACAAGTCCTTTATAAAAAACTATTTATTTTTACAGGAGTTTTTGCAGGATTTTGATCCCCGGGATCATGCTACAGAGGTCGGTGTTGGTACCATCATTGTTTCTACACCACCACAGCATCATACTAGCACGTTAGTCACTCATACTGCTACACCCTCCAGGTTCAATGTCGGTACTACACCCGTCCCTGACAAGCACATACCAAAATGTGCACGGGATGATGTTGATGAAGAGAAACGCTTTGCACATTTTGAAGCATGATTTCCCGGATCTTCCCATGTCACTAGCACAGGAACACTAAAGGTTACTTTTTTGGTAAATGATGAGCTCATCCCTATGAAAATATAAAAGGTTCCAGGTATTTAAGATGTGCTTTAATTATTATGTACAATCTAATTGAAATTTATGTATAATGTGCAATTATTTTAAACTAATGATAATATCATTTTACAGGAAACGACACATTCTATAAATGCATGAATGACCTGACATTGGATATATTTGGGCCCACCATACGCATAAGGTGGAATTCACAAAGTTCCAAGTTAATATATGAGCTCATTAACAACTTGGTTGGCTTGTTTAGTGAGGGATCCTTCAGTAAATATGGAGTCTCCTCAAAATCAAGTGCATATTTAAAATATCTGGGAGACCAATATAGTGTTCATCTGCAAAAGAACCCTAAGTATGAGCATCCCCCAATGATTCCTGAGAGGGAGTGGAAGGCACTACAGGAATATGCAAAGGAGAAGATGCTCTGAAAAGAAGTAAAGACACCACCCGGCTCAGGAAGGTATGCGACACTTCTAATAATGTAATTATAATGCTTTATCGTCATTGCAACATCTAATTACATATTTGAAAATTTTCAATACAAGATCCCAGACACATTCAAAGCCAGCAAGTCCATAATTGAAAAACATGGGCAACACAAACTTGGCTTGGGTGGTTACTCAAAAATGGTTGTACGAATTGTAGGTATAAAAAAATCAATTGCATCCAAATAATATATTGTTAACAATTTTAATTTAATTGAAGAGAAGAAGAAAAGTTAATGTTCTTATGGAAATTTGCAGGGCGTGGAGTTCAAAGAAGATCCAACACATCAAGACCTCAAGGTTTCTTTCAAGCATGGATTTCAAGGTGTGGTTGAACACAGAAAAATCTTGGGGGAAACACAACCTTCCAACACTCAAACTGACACATAGGTAAATAAAATCAACGAACATTATTTATAATTAATTACTTGTACAATCTATTGATTATTATTTTCAGCCATAAATTCATGTGTTTGTTTGTTTTAAGCAGGTGATGAGCGAAGAAACAAGTGTCCCCACTAGTGGAACACATCCTAGTGATGGTAGAGTGCCACTTAATGAAGGTGGTGTGAAACTTGGTACTGGAGGTATTTCATGTGCTATAAAAAATGTAGTATGGATTACAATTAAAAATAATTAATTTTAAATGGTGTATTAATTATAACCTTTCATGTTTCAACTCCAGAGCATCTAGATCAGGGTGAGGCTAGATAAGAAGATGAACATATGGCCACATCCAAAACTACTTTGCCTGTCTCCACTACTAAAGCAGGTAAAGAACACTCTAATGCTCTTTTTATTAATGAAATACGTGTAATAATAATAACAAAAAATATCAATTTAATATTTTTTCTTATTGCAGTTGATGATCCGTGCCCCCCCTTGCAGTAGCCTCGTCGTCATGAGTGTATGACCAGGTCGTCAATAAGACATGCAGAGGCTAGAACAATTGAAGGGGAAGAAGGAACTGATGACCTACTTTTTGAATTCATTTCAAGCATAAATAAACCAAAAAATAAATGATTGTACTTAGAAACATCATGTACCATATTGTGAAAACATATTTTTGATGATAAAATTTATTGAGATGAAGTAGTTTGTGTCTATGATTAATGAATGAATGCCATATGTTAATGAATGATTGCTATATGTTTCTTTATGAATTTGTTGTTTTGCTAGTGTTTATGCATGAATCTTAATGTGTTGCTTTCAACTATTTTCTAGTAGATAGATTGGGTACTGGGGCTAGGGAATTCAGAGTAATGTGAGGGGGGGCGAGTGGCCATAAGAGCGTCCACATTCATGTGATTGGCCAAGTTTAGTAGAGAATAAATCAGGATTTGGATAGTCTTGGAGAAAACCTCCCTCACTCCAACAGAGCAACAACAAAGTCAATGTTGAATTTGTTGTTTCTTTGTCAAATCGAGGGAGGTTTACTACTACTCCAATAAATTATTCTCAAAACCAAGAGAATCTCATTCAGGTATTCGTGCACTCAAATATTTTTAATTACTATTTAGTCATAAAGATATGTGTTAATTTATTTTATTATTTTGTTGATTCTTTAAGTGTTGGTTAAATTATTAGAACAACAACTGGAGGATATCTATTATAGCAGCATTAAATGAATATCGTACGAGGACAACCATCAAATATCCAGGTATTTGAGTTGTTATTTCATTTCTAATTGCAATTGATTTGTATGATTGACATGATGATTTGTATTGTGATTTTGGTTCTTCCCACTCACGAATGATTGACATGATGATTTATATTGTGTTGTTGTTACCTTGATTTTGAAAGTGGTTACTTTCTATGTGATTTGTAAGGCCTTAGGAAGGTGTGGGAGCACCTCCTCAAAACATGTGGACATCTCTTCTCCTACCTCCAGTGCAACTTCATGAACTTTTTCTTAAAACTTTCAGGTATTCAATCTTGTTTCTTTAACTTAACTAGTGCAATAGTTCTCTAGTCCATTTGGTTAGATAAAAATGTGGTGGTTTATGTTCCTTGTTTTATCCATTGACTCTAATTTTTTGTAGGTTATTTGACTTGAATCTGCAACACTTCTCTTTATTCTTCCCATTTTTTTGTTTGTATTTGGAATTGATCATACAAATTATATAAAGTGTTCTTGTTCCAGGAAGGTATTCAAACACCTTTTAACCTCATCCATTTCACAGACCTAGATTTGTCATTAGGTGATAAAGAGAGGGGGCAGTAGGATTGGCTATCAAATTCGATACTTTGATCCCTTGAGGTCACCAGGGAAGCCTCCCCTGTGGTCGACCTCCTCCATCACTAAAATGATGGGATTTATTACTAAGGTGACAGTGGTAGGATACCGTGTAGTTATGTAAGATTTAGTGATCTTGTGTTGGGATTTTCACAATTACAAATCCTGGGATAATACACCCCTCTCCATGTGGCATGATTTCCAAGAAATTTGGGGGTTGATTGACTCATAACATGAACCCCAAGGATCCCCGTGCTCTCATGATTGTGGAAGGTGTACTTCCCCACCAACCTCTTACATGTGGGTACTCATCCCATTCTTCTCGTAATTGTGGAAGGTGGCCCTCCCACCAACTGCATTCAATGATTGGTTTGTCAAGTCAAAAGGAGGATTTAGATGGATAAAGACAAAATGGCTTGGGTAAATGGTATAGGAATATTGGGCATGTAGAATTTACCTTAGGAAACCCTCACACTTCCCCTCTTGTGGCATCATGGCCACTCTATTGCGTGCTCCCGCCTCAGTCATCCTTGGGTATTTTGTTAAAATGAAAAATAGAAATATTTTACAAATATATAAATTGTCATGGCATGTCTTCCTCATGGCATAAATTAAACATGGTATTTAAAACATCCATGCTAAAACATAACCAACATCTATATAATAATTAATTACAAATCATCATAGGATTAGAAATTAGGGTCATTACATTAACCATGTACCTATCTTGAATATGTTCGACAGCATAGTTATTCCCACAGAGTATGAACACCTTCAGTAACCAATCACACAACCAGATCAAAGATAAACACACTGATGTTTTGATGTGGTAAAACCCCTACGGGGAAACATCGACGGCCCCAGCCAATGCAGCCACTTGGAGCAGTTTATTAATGTAAAAGAAAAAAATTACAGAGAGATTTTACAAGAGAATTTCTCACAATCGGTCATTGACAAATGACCCTCCATGCTCTTTAGATAGAGATCATGGACCAATCAGGTGCTAAGCCGTAGATCAATGGTCGTTAATATCGAGGAGAATATGAACTGTCGGATCACTCTGTGTCGGGAACATATCGTGACCGTCGGATTTTCTAACTACAAATGCATACTAATGCATACTAAGAAACACACTTTTACCTAACGACACATTAGACCAAGTAGATCTTAACTAACTCCTAAGTGTCTAAATATCCTAACATCCCCCCTTAATAACAATTTGGGATAGGACTAAACGATTTACAATAGTGACACAATAGGAGAAGGAAGGAGGCATTAGAGCCTATCCCCCCTTAATGAAAACTTCCTAAACTTCTGACATAGATCGAAGTTTGGAAAAATCTGCTTTTGTAAGAGACCTTGTGAAAATGTATGCAACTTGATCTTTTGTAGGGAAAAATATCGCTTCAATAACTTGATCATGAATGAGCTTTCTGGTGAAGTGCATGTGTAGCTCGATGTGCTTGTTGCGTTGATGTTGAATTGGGTATTTGGCAAGCTTGATGGCACTCTGGTTGTGGCACCAAAGGCTGGTTGGATGTTGTTCCTCGAATCCAAACTTTGAACGGATCAGTCGAAACCACAAGGCTTCCTGACTTGCATTTACCGCTTCTCAATACTCTGGTTATGCTTAAGAAAGTGCACTAGTATGTTTTTTCTTATAGGCCCAAGTGACAGGTCCTAAACCAAGGCTGAAAACATAACCTGTAGTAGACTTCTGATCATCAGGGTCGTCGGCCCAATCTGAATCAGTGAAACCAACCAATAAACGAGTCCCCCTGAACTGTAATGTATCCTGAACCGAATTGTACCACGGACATAATGAAGTATCATTTTAGTTGTTTTCCAATGGATTTCATGGGGTGTTTTCATATACCGAGCAACAAGACCAACAGTAAAGGAAATATCAGGACGGGTTTGATTCAAGTATATGAGGCTACCAACCAACTAACGGTACAGGGTGGCATCAACTTCAGGAGAAGTACAGGTGGCAGCAAGCTTGACTCCAGACTGGAAGGAAGAAGGGGTTGGTTTACAATCATCCATGTGAAAGCGACGAAGAAGGTCACAAGCATACTTAGACTGGGAAAGAAAAAATCCTTCATTGGTTTGCAAAACTTGGAGGCCAAGGAAATAGTGAAAAACCTAAATCTATCATTTCAAATTTCTTCTTAAGGTTGGTTTTTACATGGTTTAAAATTTTTGAGTCACTACTAGTAAGGATAAGGTCATCAACATAAAGGAAAAGGATTATGATATGGCTTCCTACTTTCTTAGTATAGACATTAGGATCAGAATGGAATCTAAAGAATCTTATGTCAATAAGAAAGTTGTCCATTTTGGCATACCAAGCTCAAGGAGCTTTCTTAAGACCATAAAGAGATTTATTAAGGTGACAAACAAGGCTAGAGTCATTCTAGACATAGCCAGGAGGTTGTTCCATGTAGATTTATTCTTGCAAATCTTTGTGCAAGAAGGTGGATTTAACATCCATCTGATGGACCTCCCATTTATGTGAGGAAACAAGGGAAAGAACAAGGTGGATGGAATTCAATTTGGCTACAGGAGAAAAGGTTTCATTATAGTCAATTCCTTCAACTTGGTAAAATCCTTTGGCAACTAACCAAGCTTTGTGTCTTTCAACACTTCCATCTGATGCATACTTAGTTCTGTAGACCCATTTACATATGACAAGTTTCTTCCTTTTGGAAGAGGTACAAGATCCCAAGTATCGTTTTCCATTAAAGAACGATACTCTTCATTCATTGTTGTATCCCAATATGGATGATCTAAAGCTTCTGCAAATGTCTCTGGATCATGAGTCTCGAAAAATTGAGAAAAACGAGAAGAGGCTCGTTGGGAATGTGAACATGTTCGACGTTGATCTGAGGGATCACCGACAAGACCACCAGTTGCTTCTCATGTTGAACGGATCCATCTAGGAAGCGGTGGAATTGGTGTTGGTTCAGGTTCAAAGGACTCATCTGGAGGAAGGTGAGAAGGCAGAGATGGATTTTCATCCTCACTGTCATTATCTGAAGAATAAACCAGAATAGAAATAGAAGAAGGCACAAACGTCATAGATGGATCGTAGGCCGAAGAAAGCACAATCGTCGAATTAGTCTCACAGGCCAAGAGATTTTCATCAAATTTAACATCTCTTCTAATAATAATTTCATTACAATGTGGTTGAAGAAGTCTATAACCTTTGACATCTTTAGAATAACCAACAAATATACACTTCTCACTTTTAGCTTGCAATGCTTTCATTTTCTCATCAGGAATGTGAGCCCATGTTATACTGCCAAATACACGGAATTGAATTACATCTAGTTTAATTTTAGTCCAAGCTTCTTCCAGTGTTATATTTTTAAGAGTCTTTGTGGGAGTGTGATTTACTATGTAATTTGCACAGTTGATTGCTTCCGCCCAATACTTTAGACTTAATCCCTTAGATTCGATCATACAATTAGCCATTTCTTTTAATGTGTGGTTCTTTCTCTCAGCAACACCATTTTTTTGTGGTGTATATGGAATAGTGTGTTGCATTTGGATGCCCTGTGTAGTGCAGTAACTTGTAAAATTATTGTTCACATACTTGTCTCCATTAAATTTTCTTAACTTTTGAATTTGAAGTCCAGATTGTTTTTCTACAAGGGCCTTGTAGGCCAAAAACTTTTCAAAAACTTTGCTCTTAAGTTCTAAGAAGTAAACCCAAGTAAGTCTGGAAAAATCATCAATGAAAATTAAGAAATACTTGCACCCAGAAAAAGAAGGAGAAGAAAGTGGACCACACAAATCACTGTGAACAAGCTGCAAAGGGCTTGAGGTGTGCCAAGAGGCACGTTTGTTAAAACTGTCCTGGTGATGTTTTTTGAGAACACAACCGGCACAAAAACCATCTCTGCATGAAACAGGAGGAAGACCAGTCACCATCTATTGATTACATAGTTGCTACAATGACCGATAGTTTAGATGACCAAACCGCTCATGCCAAAGTTTGCTCAAGTCGTCGCTATGAGCAACAAAAATTGATGAAAAATATGATGACCCAAAGTTGTCAAATTTGTACAACCTAGTAATATCATTAGCAATTCTAGTTGCAAGAACATGCTTAGGATCTTTTAGATCCTTGATTACAACTTGGTGAGGTGGAAACTCTACGGTTTTACCTTCACCTGAATGCGTGATTTGATATACTGATAGAAAGTTACAAGAAAGACTTGGAACACATAATACATCATTGAAATGACCATTATTTACTTGAACTATTCCAGATCCTACAACACTAAGAGATCTATCATCACCAACAAATATTTTCTTGGGGTTACATTCATTTAGAGAAAAAAATATGTCTTTAGCCTTAGCCATATAATAAGATGCTCCATAATCAATAATCCACTCATCAAAAGAAGAAGTAAAAGTTGTATTGAAGGAGAAACCAGAAGCGGAAAGTGCATGTCCATGAGAAGAAGAAGAAGTAGTAGAATCAATATTGATGTTGTGTTTCTTCATTGTTGCTTCTAAATTTTCCATCTTCTTGAAACATTTGGACTCATCATGACCATCTTTATCACAAAAGTTGCAATGTCTGTCAATCTTCTTATTTTTATATTTTTCTCATTTGTCACCATTAGGAGCATAAGTTGTCTGAGCGGGTTTGGGACCCTTATGTTGCTTGTTGTTGTAGCAAGGATGTTGCTTCTTGGGATACTTGGGTTTATCTTTCTGTTGGGAAACTAAGGCTTTGTTGGAGGTACCTGCAGTGTTGATCACTCCAAGTTGTACAAGATTATCTTCCTCTCTAATCAAAGCAGCACAAAAGGAATCAAGAGTGGGTTTTTGATAAGCTTTCCCTAGAGCCTCTCTCATGGCATAAAAGGTAGATACAAACACAGAATATACACTACCTGGCTTAGAAAGAATAATATAGATGCAACGCTCTTCCTCCATTTTTATCTCACATTCTTCACATAAAATTATGAGTGTTTTAAACTTAGATAGATAATCTCCAAGGCAAGAAAAATCATTTGGGCTTAAGGTTAGTACTTGATTTTCTAACTGTTGTGCTCGAATAATATTGAGTTTACCAAACACAGATTCAATATTTTCCCAAGCTTCATCGGGGTCATCAATTTATTTAAGGTGGAACCTTAAATCAGAAGAGATGGACATTCTTATTAGTCCACGTGCTTCATCACTCCTATTATCCCATTTTACTTTCTTATCAGCATCAGTGGGTTTTTTTTCCTTTCCCAAGATAATCTGGTACAAGCCTTTACTTCTTATTAAATCCTCCATATGAGATTTCCATTGGAAGTAGTTGGTGCTAGTAAGCAAAAGATTACTGGAAGAAGCCATATTAAATATGTAGATAATATGGATTTGAAAACTGAAACTGATGATATGGATGGAAATATCTCAAAAAAATATGTGGTTTTAAAAAAACGGCACTAAAAACGGACTTCGGATGTGAAAGTTATGTCATTTTTTTAAAAAGGCATAAATTGTAACCAAAGGACCACGTGGTGGTGTAAGTTGCTTTATGAAGTGACCCACTTTTATAAAGAGAAGTGGGGATCACTTTTACAATGAAGTTGTTTTATAAAATAAAAGCTGAATGCAAAATAAATAACTCTAAAATAAAATATTAAAGCTACTTATAGTGATTCACTTTTATACTTGAAGTGAAATACACTTTACAATTTGAGCATGTACTTTTTCAAAAAAAAGTAACAAAAAGAGACTTGAACTCAAGACCACTTACTTAATAAGGAAACTTCTAACCAAATGGTCTAGAAAAACATATTGTATTTTTTAGCAAGAGGATTGGGGGTGTTGTTGTTGTTGTGGAACACGGCCTTGGAGAGCGTGCTAAAAAAAAACTCTTTTCACACAAGAAAAAATTTTGTTTCTCGATGACAAGGGTTAGATCTCGGTTAGCTTACACAGAAGATGCACATTTTCCTATCTATTTTGTATTTTCTGAGATCGCACAGGGCACAAGAAAAAGAGCATACGCATATCTAAAAGAGTAGCAACCCGAAAACAAATAATATAAAACCAAAATAATATTCTGCATGAATGAAATGGTCGTATCTTGGGAAAACGGAAACTTTTTCGAGTGAAACAAAAAATGTTCCTAACTGAAACGAGTGCTCTGGATGCAATGGAATAGTCCTCTCGGCCTAGAAATGTACAGAAATGACAGAAAATGGAGATGAGGCAAATCATCTTGACGATCTCGATCTACAACGGGAGTGGGTCTTCAAACAGGCTCTGATACCATGTTCGACAACACATGTATTCCAAAAGAAGATGAACACTTTCAGTAACCACTCATACAACCATATCAAAGATCAACACACCAATGTTTTGACGTGATAAAACCCTTATGGGGAAACATCCACGGCCCCAGCCAACTCGACCACTTGGAGCAGTTTATTAATGCAAAAGAAAAAGATTACAGAAAGATTTTACAAGAGAGTTTCTCACAATTGATCATTGACAAATGACCCTTCATGCTCTTTAAATAGATATCATGGACCAATCGGGTGTTAAGCCACGATTCAACGGATGTTAAGATCGAGGAGAATATGAACTGTTGGGAACATATCGTGACCCTCGGATTTCCTAACTATAAATGCATACTAATGCATACTAAAGAAACACACTTTTACCTAATGACACATTAGACCAAGTAGATCTTAACTAACTCCTAAGTGTCTAAATATCCTAACAGAATAATCATGAAAAAGTGATTACAAATATTAGCATCTTTCAATATGAGGCAGATGCAAATGCCACCCCATGACATGTGTCATCTCCGCTAAACATTATTCTTATTATTAATCCATTACACAAATTTAAATATCGTCTACCTAGGTTTTCAGGGAATGGGTAACTTGTATTAACGAAGACCTGGTTGCATTCTTTGATCCATGCAATAACATCGGTGCACATGATAATGGCATGTGTATGAGACTATTTGTAAATTATTTGGAAGGTAGGGATATTGATGGTTTTTTATCTTCCCAATAAGATCTTTTCCACCTGGTTTGAATAAATCTATTGGTTTAAGTCTACTTTGGAAAATTGGAAAACCCTACCAACCACATGAGAAATTTTAAGAATTTATCTTTTAATGATGGTGAGATCATCAAAGCCTTTAACCTTAGGTTCATAAAAAAATTTAATAAGATTCCCAAAGTTATTAAACCCACTTGACAAGTTTCTCTTGCTCATAATAATAATAACTCTTCCCTTTCTTATTGTCATCGGTTAGAAAAGAATGGTATAAAATGTCTAGGCTCTCCTATGTAAACTTGTTTGGAGTTTGAAGAGCATAACCTTAGAAATGGTTTATTCTTTGGAAATTCCAGTCCCAAAACTAACATGTTTGTCATGTTACAAATGATGTAGCATATGCATAATTAGATTATCTCATTTGAGCACAAGCTAACTTTAGATCCTAAACTTGCTTCAAATTATACCTTGAGGATTTTGACAAGACCAAATCCTGCTAAGTCCAAAGAATATTTTTCTCATCATTGGTGTAATTTATATGTTGAAGCTCATGATGCAATGACTTGTGAGCCTTTTATGGTTGCTAGAGAAAGGGGAAAAGGTAAAATGTTCCT
>ML793390.1:92019-142684 GCA_009831015.1 Picea engelmannii
ATCAAGGACAACATACAATGATTGTATATATTAGATTTAAACCTAACATTATAAAGGCGAGAGAGTCATAAATTTTGAATCTTAAATTGTGTAAAGAAGTGTTGTAGGATTAAGTTTAAGTATGTACCCTTTAAATAGTGATATTACCTTGTGAACAATGATCAATGAGAGATAATGCCCCATACTTTAATGAGATTGTTGGCACGTGTTTAGCATTAATTTGTTACTTGAGACAATTTAGAACAAGAATCACTCAAAACATTGCAAAGAAATGAGAGTTAAACCATTAGCACTTAATGAAGCTCTACTCTGCATTTTATTAGATAGTAAGAGAACCCTTAAATAGTGATGACATTTGACACCTTTTATTAGGTCATTGGGCACCCATATATATATCGATTTTTCATTGTGGAGTGTGTGGAGCAGTATTGTGTGAAAACGTTGCACTTTCAAGGATGCAATCAATGAGAAATGAGGCCTCTATCTAAGCATGCATTCAGAAATATGACCAGAAGTAATAGAAATTTTGTAGTAGTCACTAAGAGGACTTTGTAGCAAGCATAAATTCTCACAAATATAATGAACAACAGAGGTAAATCATTTTTCTACATCTCTACTTAACACATTTAAAACAAATAACATATGCAACTCATATTAAGGATTGGAGAAGAGTTCCAACTCTTTTCTAATATGAGAAAAAAAACCTAAATAAATTTGATAAAAATGGTATCCTTAGAGTTTTGTACCTCAAGATTGATGGGGAGATTGTTGATGAATTTTATGAATTGTAAGAGAATTTATGTAATGAGTTGTTTGAGTTTCAACAATTGAGCCAACATATCCTCTTTGTATCCTTATGGGTAGAACCATTTTTTGAAAATAACCTTGAAATTGTCCCCAGTGCGAAGGGGTAGTTTGATTTGTATATGTGAAGGTCTGGATGTCTTTGAAAATAGGTGAGGGCTTGATAATCAATGTGTACTTGTGTTTTTGTATTTCAACAAGTTGATCCATCATGATTTGTATCTTTTAGCATATTTGTTTCTACATTTACTTTGCAAAAGAGCTTAATAAAATTGGATTGCTCATAGATTTCTATGTATTTTAGACCACAAGGAACCATGATGTAGAAGCAAAATAATGAATTTTGAAACAGAGAACTTGAAAATTGAGGTACCATTGATAAAGATTGTGGTATGGACTTCTCTGATAAAAAATCACTCGTGTGGCAAATGAGTAGGTTTAATTCATGATAAAAAAAAATTGTGTAGTGTGGGTGACTAACCTAAGGCATAATATGTCACACAGGAATCTTCACTCTTGTCATAAAAATGTAGAAAATGACAAAAAAAGGAAGAAAATAGATGGAAAAACATGAGCAACAAGGTGTTACCTATGTGCTAACAACCTTGAAACAATAGGATAAAGACACAATTACCTATGCATTGACAACCTTGAAACGAAAAGGGCAGAGTTCCCATAGGACTATGGGAAGATTTGTAGATGCTACAACTCTGCTCACGTGCCTGTGGGTAGAGTTTCCATGTACTTTCCACATGGAAACTTTGCCCACATGCCTATGATCAGAGTTGCCTTTCTATGTTCCTAAATGACCACAATATAAGAGGATTGTGCCTCTCTAATGAGTGTGAGGCATATTGAGATGTCACACTCATTAGAGAGGCACAATCCTATTATATGGTGGTCATTTAGGAACATAGAAAGTCAAGTGGGTAGATATGTCTTTCTATGTGCTTAAATGACCACCATATAAGATGTTTTTTCCTCTATAATGAGTGTCACACACCAAGATGCCTCACACTCATTAGAGAGGCACAATCCTCTTACCTGGTGGTCATTTAAGCACATAGAAATGAAAGTATTTCCACAGGCCTGTGGGAAGAGACCCAATTTAGAATTGATAATATCTTGATTCGTGTGTGAGGGTGTGAGAAATTGTGCATTCTTGCAGATGTTCTAAGGAAATGGGATATCGACAAACCACGACATGTATCATGAACTTCTTCATTACAAATATTTGTAGAGTTTATTAGAGGAATGGAGGTTAATTATTGGTGTTCTCCACATGTTATCCATGCATGTTGTATGGAGGTTATACATGGTAGGGATAATGGTGGAAATGACTAGTGGAATGTTGTGGAGTGAATATAAATAATATTTGGTGTTGTTGATGATGTCCTTTCATGTTGTTGCAACAATGAATAATTTTTTTGAAAAATGGAACTTCTTGTTGCTGTAATAGTTTATTATTTCCCTAAAAAACAAAAACAAAAAACACTATATAATATTGGAGGTTCAAGATTATTACATCATAGATTTGTTTATGGAACTTGTAAGTTGTATTATTATGTTCGTTTGGTTTCCTCAAGATGTTTCATCACAACCCTTATGACACTCACTAATTGTCTCTCTCATTTGATGGATTGTTATAGGACGTACAACTAAACCGGTATGTTTCATATCTATCTTCGTCGAGTGAGGGAAGTTCAGCTATAATAGAGGAAATTGAGACATCTAGTAGGTCTAACAGGCGGAGATCAACTAGAGGTGAGAAGATTAGAATAAAATTCCATATGCGCATGGAATTATTTCTTGCTAAATGGGGGTCATGTTCTTATGATGATGAGAGCATAGACGACATTGAGGTTCCTTTGAGGTACAACCATCTAGTGAAATGATCAGTACCAAAGGATATTCCTCAAATAAACACTCAGTTTTGTGTCAACAAAAGGATATACCACATTGCTCCATCATCATTACATGACATGAGGCTATTTTCCATGGATGGCATAAAGGTCTGTTACGGCAGAATAACTGAATTTATGGAGTATGTGGGACCATGTTACATCTAAAAATATTGGATACGGCTAGTCCAATATAAAAAAAGTATGCAAAGATATGGCATGGTTGAAAATTATATACAACTAAAAGACAATGATCAAAATAAAGCAGCATCTATGTATATTTATGGAAGGCCAAAAGCAGCGGGGAATATTGCAGGGTTTATAAGCAATACACGAACCACGACCACAAATAAGCAACCTAATTGTCTATTCGAGAGGCATGAAGGAAACCATGTATTTTTATGTGCAACAAAATCAATAGTTGCAGGGGAAGAGTTGTTGATTGATTACAATTTGAATCAAGCAGATATAGATGTTTCTATTATGAGGGAAGTACGCATACTATTTTACCCAACCCGTAAGCAATGACTCTTATATTTTATGATTATCATTTACTAATAAAGACAAGAAACATACATTGTCTTCAATATGATCCTCTAAACTACAACTAAAAACTTATATGGCAAGACATTTAATTATAATATCGATCCTTTCTTTGCTACCAAATTAGGATCACTCCTCAAAGTTGTAAATATTTTTATGTTATGTTTTTACAAGTAAATCATCCACTAAAATGATGTTATGTAACTTTATTTTACATACATTTGATTTTCTTCAATTTTTTCTAATTCTTATATTGACATTGCTTTGTTGGCAACACCATTGTCTCAGGGTGACAGGGGGAAGGAAACATCCTTAGATAATTTCCTCTCCCAACCCAGTCCAAACAATAAAGAAGCTTCTGAGAAAATCAAACATCGAACTTGCTTCTTTGATTCAGATTCGGCCACGGACACAGGAGCAGAAGGAAAGAATTAAAGAATTGATGAACAAGACTCAAAGCTATGGGGTAAGAAATATCTTTATTTTTCCCATTTATTTATTTTGGATTTTAATTTTTATACTCTTACAAGTCCTTTATAAAAAACTATTTATTTTTACAGGAGTTTTTGCAGGATTTTGATCCCCGGGATCATGCTACAGAGGTCGGTGTTGGTACCATCATTGTTTCTACACCACCACAGCATCATACTAGCACGTTAGTCACTCATACTGCTACACCCTCCAGGTTCAATGTCGGTACTACACCCGTCCCTGACAAGCACATACCAAAATGTGCACGGGATGATGTTGATGAAGAGAAACGCTTTGCACATTTTGAAGCATGATTTCCCGGATCTTCCCATGTCACTAGCACAGGAACACTAAAGGTTACTTTTTTGGTAAATGATGAGCTCATCCCTATGAAAATATAAAAGGTTCCAGGTATTTAAGATGTGCTTTAATTATTATGTACAATCTAATTGAAATTTATGTATAATGTGCAATTATTTTAAACTAATGATAATATCATTTTACAGGAAACGACACATTCTATAAATGCATGAATGACCTGACATTGGATATATTTGGGCCCACCATACGCATAAGGTGGAATTCACAAAGTTCCAAGTTAATATATGAGCTCATTAACAACTTGGTTGGCTTGTTTAGTGAGGGATCCTTCAGTAAATATGGAGTCTCCTCAAAATCAAGTGCATATTTAAAATATCTGGGAGACCAATATAGTGTTCATCTGCAAAAGAACCCTAAGTATGAGCATCCCCCAATGATTCCTGAGAGGGAGTGGAAGGCACTACAGGAATATGCAAAGGAGAAGATGCTCTGAAAAGAAGTAAAGACACCACCCGGCTCAGGAAGGTATGCGACACTTCTAATAATGTAATTATAATGCTTTATCGTCATTGCAACATCTAATTACATATTTGAAAATTTTCAATACAAGATCCCAGACACATTCAAAGCCAGCAAGTCCATAATTGAAAAACATGGGCAACACAAACTTGGCTTGGGTGGTTACTCAAAAATGGTTGTACGAATTGTAGGTATAAAAAAATCAATTGCATCCAAATAATATATTGTTAACAATTTTAATTTAATTGAAGAGAAGAAGAAAAGTTAATGTTCTTATGGAAATTTGCAGGGCGTGGAGTTCAAAGAAGATCCAACACATCAAGACCTCAAGGTTTCTTTCAAGCATGGATTTCAAGGTGTGGTTGAACACAGAAAAATCTTGGGGGAAACACAACCTTCCAACACTCAAACTGACACATAGGTAAATAAAATCAACGAACATTATTTATAATTAATTACTTGTACAATCTATTGATTATTATTTTCAGCCATAAATTCATGTGTTTGTTTGTTTTAAGCAGGTGATGAGCGAAGAAACAAGTGTCCCCACTAGTGGAACACATCCTAGTGATGGTAGAGTGCCACTTAATGAAGGTGGTGTGAAACTTGGTACTGGAGGTATTTCATGTGCTATAAAAAATGTAGTATGGATTACAATTAAAAATAATTAATTTTAAATGGTGTATTAATTATAACCTTTCATGTTTCAACTCCAGAGCATCTAGATCAGGGTGAGGCTAGATAAGAAGATGAACATATGGCCACATCCAAAACTACTTTGCCTGTCTCCACTACTAAAGCAGGTAAAGAACACTCTAATGCTCTTTTTATTAATGAAATACGTGTAATAATAATAACAAAAAATATCAATTTAATATTTTTTCTTATTGCAGTTGATGATCCGTGCCCCCCCTTGCAGTAGCCTCGTCGTCATGAGTGTATGACCAGGTCGTCAATAAGACATGCAGAGGCTAGAACAATTGAAGGGGAAGAAGGAACTGATGACCTACTTTTTGAATTCATTTCAAGCATAAATAAACCAAAAAATAAATGATTGTACTTAGAAACATCATGTACCATATTGTGAAAACATATTTTTGATGATAAAATTTATTGAGATGAAGTAGTTTGTGTCTATGATTAATGAATGAATGCCATATGTTAATGAATGATTGCTATATGTTTCTTTATGAATTTGTTGTTTTGCTAGTGTTTATGCATGAATCTTAATGTGTTGCTTTCAACTATTTTCTAGTAGATAGATTGGGTACTGGGGCTAGGGAATTCAGAGTAATGTGAGGGGGGGCGAGTGGCCATAAGAGCGTCCACATTCATGTGATTGGCCAAGTTTAGTAGAGAATAAATCAGGATTTGGATAGTCTTGGAGAAAACCTCCCTCACTCCAACAGAGCAACAACAAAGTCAATGTTGAATTTGTTGTTTCTTTGTCAAATCGAGGGAGGTTTACTACTACTCCAATAAATTATTCTCAAAACCAAGAGAATCTCATTCAGGTATTCGTGCACTCAAATATTTTTAATTACTATTTAGTCATAAAGATATGTGTTAATTTATTTTATTATTTTGTTGATTCTTTAAGTGTTGGTTAAATTATTAGAACAACAACTGGAGGATATCTATTATAGCAGCATTAAATGAATATCGTACGAGGACAACCATCAAATATCCAGGTATTTGAGTTGTTATTTCATTTCTAATTGCAATTGATTTGTATGATTGACATGATGATTTGTATTGTGATTTTGGTTCTTCCCACTCACGAATGATTGACATGATGATTTATATTGTGTTGTTGTTACCTTGATTTTGAAAGTGGTTACTTTCTATGTGATTTGTAAGGCCTTAGGAAGGTGTGGGAGCACCTCCTCAAAACATGTGGACATCTCTTCTCCTACCTCCAGTGCAACTTCATGAACTTTTTCTTAAAACTTTCAGGTATTCAATCTTGTTTCTTTAACTTAACTAGTGCAATAGTTCTCTAGTCCATTTGGTTAGATAAAAATGTGGTGGTTTATGTTCCTTGTTTTATCCATTGACTCTAATTTTTTGTAGGCTATTTGACTTGAATCTGCAACACTTCTCTTTATTCTTCCCATTTTTTTGTTTGTATTTGGAATTGATCATAAAAATTCTATAAAGTGTTCTTGTTCCAGGAAGGTACTCAAACACCTTTTAACCTCATCCATTTCACAGACCTAGATTTTTCATTAGGTGATAAAGAGAGGGGGAAGTAGGATTGGCTATCAAATTCGATATTTTGATCCCTTGAGGTCACCAGGGAAGCCTCCCCTGTGGTCAACCTCCTCCATCACTAAAATGATGGGATTTATTACTAAGGTGACAATGGTATGATATCGTGTAGTTATGTAAGATTTAGTGATCTTGTGTTGGGATTTGCACAATTACAAATCCTGGGATAATACACCCCTCTCCATGTGGCATGATTTCCAAGAAATTTGGGGGTTGATTGACTCATAACATGAACCCCAAGGATCCCCATGCTCTCATGATTGTGGAAGGTGTACTTCCCCACCAAGCTCTTACATGTGGGTACTCATCCCATTCTTCTCGTAATTGTGGAAGGTGGCCCTCCCACCAACTGCATTCAATGATTGGTTTGTCAAGTCAAAAGGAGGATTTAGATGGATAAAGAAAAAATGGCTTGGGTAAATGGTATAGGAATATTGGGCATGTAGAATTTACCGTAGGAACCCCTCACACTTCCCCTCTTGTGGCATCATAGCCCCTCTTTTGCATGTTCCTGCCTCAGTCATCCTTGGGTATTTTGTTAAAATGAAAAATAGAAATATTTTACAAATATATAAATTGTCATGGCATGTCTTCCTCATGGCATAAATTAAGCATGGTATTTAAAACATTCATGCTAAAACATAACCAACATCTATATAATAATTAATTACAATTCATCACAGGATTAGAAATTTGGGTCATTACATTAACCCTATACATATCTTGAATATGTTTGACAACATAGTTATTCCCACAGAGGATGAACACCTTTAGTAACCAATCACACAGCCAGATCAAAGATAAACACACTGATGTTTTGATGTGGTAAAACCCCTACGGGGAAACATCCACAGCCCCAGCCAACGCAACCACTTGGAGCAGTTTATTAATGTAAAAGAAAAAAATTACAAAGAGATTTTACAAGAGAATTTCTCACAATTGGTCATCGACAAATGACCCTCCATGCTCTTTAGATAGAGATCATGGACCAATCAGGTGTTAAGCCACGGATCAATGGTTGTTAATATCGAGGAGAATATGAAATGTCGGGAACATATCGTGACCGTCGAATTTTCTAACTACAAATGCATACTAATGCATACTAAAGAAACACACTTTTACCTAACGACACATTAGACCGAGTAGATCTTAACTAACTCCTAAGTGTCTAAATATCCTAACATCCACCCTTAAGAACAACTTGGGATAGGACTAAATGATTTACAATAGTGACACAATAGGAGAAGGAAGGAGGCATTAGAGCCTATCCCCCCTTAATGAAAACTTCCTGAACTCCTGACATAGA
This sequence comes from Picea engelmannii, assembly GCA_009831015.1. Classification (NCBI taxonomy): domain Eukaryota; kingdom Viridiplantae; phylum Streptophyta; class Pinopsida; order Pinales; family Pinaceae; genus Picea; species Picea engelmannii. The sequence continues at coordinate 100,156 of ML793390.1, forward strand.
TCGAAGTTTGGAAAAATATGCTTCTGTAAGAGACCTTGTGAAACTGTCTGCAACTTGATCTTCTCTAGGGAAAAAGATCACTTCAATAACTTGATCATGAATGAGATTTCTGGTGAAGTGCATGTGTAGCTCGATGTGCTTGTTGTGTTGATGTTGAATTGGGTATTTTTCAAGCTTGATGGCACTCTGATTGTGGTACCAAAGGCTGGTCGGATGTTGTTGCTCGAATCCAAACTCTGAACTGATCAGTCGAAACCACAAGGCTTCCTAACTTGTATTTATCGTTGCTCAATACTCTGCTTATGTTGAAGAAAGTGCACTAGCATGTTGTTTCTTACAGGCCCAAGTGATAGGTCCTGAACCAAGGCTGAAAACATAACCTGCAGTAGACTTCTGATCATCAGGTTCGTCAGCCCAATCTGAATTAGTGAAACCAACCAATAAAGGAGTCCCCCCTGAACTGTAATGTATCCTGAACTGAACTGTACCACAGACATAACGAAGTATCATTTTAGTTGTTTTCCAATGGATTTCATGGGGTGTTTTCATATACCGAGCAACAAGACCAACAGTAAAGGAAATATCAGGACAGGTGTGATTCAAGTATAAGAGGCTACCAACCAACTGACGGTACAAGGTGGCATCAACTTCGGGAGAAGTATAGGTGGCAGTAAGCTTGACTCCAAACTAGAAGGCGGAAGGGGTTGGTTTACAATCATCCATGTGAAAGCGACGAAGAAGGTCACAAGCATACTTAGACTGGGAAAGAAAAAATCCTTCATTGGTTTGCAAAACTTGGAGGCCAAGGAAATAGTGCAAAAAACCTAATTTTGTCATTTCAAATTTCTTCTTAAGGTTGGTTTTTACATGGTTTAAAATTTTTGAGTCACTACTAGTAAGGATAAGGTCGTCAACATAAAGGAAAAGGATTATTATATGGCTTCCTACTTTCTTGGTATAGACATTAGGATCATAATGGAATCTAAAGAATCTGATGTCAATAAGAAAGTTGTCCATTTTGGCATACCAAGCTCGAGGAGCTTGCTTAAGACCATAAAGAGATTTATTAAGGTGACAAACAAGGCTAGAGTCATTATGGACATAGCCAGGAGGTTGTTCCATGTAGATTTATTCTTGCAAATCTTTGTGCAAGAAGGCAGATTTAACAGCCATCTGATGGACCTCCCATTTATGTGAGGTAACAAGGGAAAGAACAAGGCGTATGGAATTCAATTTGGCTACAGGAGAAAAGGTTTCATTATAGTCAATTCCTTCAACTTGGTAAAATCCTTTGGAAACTAACCAAGCTTTGTGTCTTTCAACACTTCCATCTGATGCATACTTAGTTCTGTAGACCCATTTACATATGACAAGTTTTCTTCCTTTTGGAAGAGGTACAAGATCTCAAGTATCGTTTTCCATTAAAGAACGATACTCTTCATTCATTGTTGTATCCCAATATGGATGATCTAAAGATTCTACAAATGTCTTTGGATCATGAGTCTCGGAAAATTGAGAAAAACGAGAAGAGGCTCATTGGGAATGTGAACGTATTCAACGTTGATCTGAAGGATCACCGACAAGACCACCAGTTGCTTCTCATGTTGAACGGATCCATCTAGGAAGCGGTGGAACTGGTGTTGGTTCAGGTTCAAAGGACTCATCTGGAGGAAGGTGAGCAAGCGGAGATGGATTTTCATCCTCACTGTGATTATCTGAAGAATAAACCAGAATAGGAATAGAAGAAGGCACAAACGTCGTAGATGGATCGTAGGCTGAAGAAAGCACAATCGTCGAATTAGTCTCACAGGCCAAGAGATTTTCATCAAATTTAACATCTCTTCTAATAATAATTTCATTACAATGTGATTGAAGAAGTCTATAACCTTTAACATCTTTAGAATAACCAACAAATATACACTTCTCACTTTTAGGTTGCAATGCTTTCATTTTCTCATCAAGAATGTGAGCCCATGTTATACTGCCAAATACACGGAATTGAATTACATCTGGTTTAATTTTAGTCCAGGCTTCTTCCGGTGTTATGTTTTTAAGAGTCTTTGTGGGAGTGTGATTTACTATGTAATTTGCACAGTTGATTGCTTCTTCCCAATACTTTAGACTTAATCCCTTAGATTCGATCATACAATTAGCCATTTGTTTTCATGTGTGGTTCTTTCTCTCAGTAACACCATTTTTTTGTGGTGTATATGGAACAGTGTGTTGCATTTGGATGCCCTGTGTAGTGCAGTAACTTGTAAAATTATTGTTCACATACTCGTCTCCATTATATGTTCTTAACTTTTGAATTTGAAGTCCGGATTGTTTTTCTACAAGGGCCTTGTAGGCCAAAAACTTTTCAAAAACTTTGCTCTTAAGTTCTAAGAAGTAAACCCAAGTAAGTCTGGAAAAATCATCAATGAAAATTAAGAAATACTTGCACCTAGAAAAAGAAGGAGAAGAAAGTGGACCACACAAATCACTGTGAACAAGATGCAAAGGGCTCGAGGTGTGCCAAGAGGCACGTTTGTTAAAACTGTCCTGGTGATGTTTTTTGAGAACACAACCGGCACAAACACCATCTCTGCATGAAACAAGAGGAAGACCAGTCACCATCTATTGATTACATAGTTGTTGCAATGACCGATAGTTTATATGACAAAACCGCTCATGCCAAAGTTTGCTCAAGTCATCGCTATGAGCAACAAAAATTGATGAAAAATATGATGACCCAAAGTTGTCAAATTTGTACAACCTAGTAATATCATCAGCAATTCTAGTTGCAAGAACATGCTTAGGATCTTTTAGATCCTTGATTACAACTTGGTGAGGTGAAAACTCTACGGTTTTACCTTCACCTGAATGAGTGATTTGATATACTGATAGAAGGTTACAAGAAAGACTTGGAACACATAATACATCATTGAAATGACCAGTATTTACTTGAACTATTCCAGATCCTACAACACTAAGAGATCTATCATCACCAACAAATATTTTATTGGTGTTACATTCATTTAGAGCAAAAAATTTCTTTAGCCTTAGCCATATAATAAGATGCTCCAGAATCAATAATCCACTCATCAAAAGAAGAAGTAGAAGTTGTATTGAAGGAGAAACCAGAAGCGGAAAGTGCATGTCCATGAGAAGAAGAAGAAGTAGTAGAATCAATATTGATGTTGTGCTTCTTCATTGTTGCTTCTAAAGTTTCCATCTTCTTGAAACATTTGGACTCATCATGACCATCTTTATCACAAAAGTTGCAATGTCTATCAATCTTCTTATTTTTATATTTTGCTCATTTGTCACCATTAGGAGCATAAGTTGTCTGAGCGGGTTTGAGACCCTTATGTTGCTTGTTGTTGTAGCACGGATGTTTATTCTTGGGATACTTGGGTTTATCTTTCTGTTGGGAAACTAAGGCTTTGTTGGAGGTACCTGCAGTGTTGATCACTCCAAGTTGTACAAGATTATCTTCCTCACTAATCAAAGCAGCACAAAAGACCACGTGGTGGTGTAAGTTGCTTTATGAAGTGACCCACTTTTATAAAGAGAAGTGGGGATCACTTTCACAATGAAGTTGTTTTATAAAATAAAAGTTGCATGAAAAATAAATAACTCTAAAATAAAATATTAAAGCTACTTATAGTGATTCACTTTTATACTTGAAGTGAAATACACTTTACAATTTGAGCATGTACTTTTTCAAAAAAAGTAACAAAAAGAGACTTGAACTCAAGACCTCTTATTTAATAAAGAAACTTCTAACCAAATGGTCTAGAAAAACATATAGTATTTTTTAGCAAGAGGATTGGGGGTGTTGTTGTTGTTGTGGAAGACGGCCTTGGAGAGCGTGCTCAAAAAAAACTCTTTTCACACAAGAAAAAATTTTGTTTCTCGATGACAAGGGTTAGATATCGGTTAGCTTACTCGGAAGATGCACCTTTTCCTATCTATTTTTTATTTTTTGAGATCGCACAGGGCACAGGGAAAAGAGCATATGCATATCTAAAAGAGTAGCAACCCAGAAACAAATAATATAAAACCAAAATAATATTCTGCATGAATGAAATGGTCGTATCTTGGGCAAACGGAAACCTTTTCGAGTGAAACGAAAAGTGTTTCTAACTGAAACGATCACTCTGGATACAATGGAATAGTCCTCTCGGCCTAGAAATGTACAAAAATGACAGAAAATGGAGATGAGGCAAATTGTCTTGACGATCTCGATCTACAACGGGAGTGGGTCTTCAAACAGGCTCTGATACCATGTTCGACAACACATGTATTCCAAAAGAAGATGAACACTTTTAGTAACCACTCATACAACCATATCAAATATCAACACACCAATGTTTTGACGTGATAAAACCCTTACGAGGAAACATCCACGACCCCAGCCAACTCGACCACTTGGAGCAGTTTATTAATGCAAAAGAAAAATATTACAGAAAGATTTTTCAAGAGAGTTTCTCATAATCGATCATCGAAAAATGACCCTTCATGCTCTTTAAATAGAGATCATGGACCAATCGGGTGTTAAGCCACGGATCAACGGATGTTAAGATCGAGGAGAATATGAACCGTTGGGAACATATCGTGACCCTCGGATTTCCTAACTACAAATGCATACTAATGCATACTAAAGAAACACACTTTTACCTAACGACACATTAGACCAAGTAGATCTTAACTAACTCCTAAGAGTCTAAATATCCTAACAGGATAATCATGAAAAAGTGATTACAAATATTAGCATCTTCTAATATGAGGTAGATGCAAATGCCACCCCATGACATGTGTCATCTCCTCTAAACATTATTCTTATTATTAATCCATTACACAAATTTAAATATCATCTACCTAGGTAGGGAAAGGGTAACTTGTATTAACAAAGACCCGGTTGCATTCTTTGATGCATGCAATAATATCGGTGCACGTGATAATGACGTGTGTATGAGATTATTTGTAAATTATTTGGAAGGTAGGGATATTGATGGTTTTTTATCTTCCCAATAATATCTTTTCCACCTGGTTTGAATAAATTTATTGGTTTAAGTCTACTTTGGAAAATTGGAAAACCCTACCAACCACATGAGAAATTTTAAGAATTTATCCTTTAATGATGGTGAGATCATCGAAGCCTTTAACCTTAGGTTCATGAAAAAATTTAATAAGATTCCCAAAGTTATTAAACCCACTTGACAAGTTTCTCTTGCTCATAATGATAATAACTTATCCCTTTCTTATTGTCATCGGTTAGAAAAGAATGGTATAAAATGTCTAGGCTCTACTATGTAAACTTGTTTGGAGTTTGAAGAGCATAACCTTAGAAATGGTTTATTCTTTGGAAATTTCAGTCCCAAAACTAACATGTTTTTCATGTTACAAATGATGTAGCATATGCATAATTTGATTATCTCATTTGAGCACAAGCTAACTTTAGATCCTAAACTTGCTTCAAATTATACCTTTAGGATTTTGACAAGACCAAATCCTGCTAAGTCCAAAGAATATTTTTCTCATCATTGGTGTAATTTATATGTTGAAGCTCATGATGCAATGACTTGTGAGCCTTTTATGGTTGCTAGAGAAAGGGGAAAAGGTAAAATGTTCCTCGTATTGTAGTTGTCATCAAATAAGAAGAACAATATGATGAATATACATTGCAATGACTAGAAATTAGACAATCCAAAATTAGTTTAGACCCAAATATGTGTAAAATCCTAGTCAAGGAAATGTTGGAAAGAACAAAAATAATGAAAATAATAAACTTATTATGTTTCCAACTATAGAACAACAACCATTATCTATTATCTAGAACCAAAATCTCATTGTTCTATAAAAAAAATTGATGTTTTGCCACTCGAGTATTCACCTTATAATGTGGATAATGACCCAGTAGCTCTCAAAGAAATATTGTTTTTTTAGATGTACTATAAGCCCTGGAACAACAACAAAACCTCAATAAAGTCCTCGTTGCCCTCATTTTACCAGTTGTGAATAATGGACAACAACATATTTAAGTGCAAATGCTACTAACTTAGAAGAAATTTTTAAGAAAGAGGTATTTGTGGCCACCACAACTAGACATGACCCTATATAGCCTCCTTTTTATGTCTCCATCTGAATTATGGGAAAAATTGCATATTCTTTTTTTATTGATGGAGGTTCTTGTCCCAACATCATGTCCAAAGTAACAGAGGAACAACTTGGTCACACTTTCACGAGCGAAGCCAAGAATACACTTCCTTTTAATAAGGAAGTGTAACCTACCATTGAGAAAATCAAGGACCTCACTTTCGTTATGTGTTCTCACCCAAAAATATAGTCCACCTGCAATTTCTTAGTGATTGATATGGACATAGGAATCTTTTCCATGATTCTAAGACATGAGTGGCAACAATTAACCGATAGTTATTTGAGTTTAGATGGTTCTCACATGCTTCTTCCCCTTGACCATGAGAACATTATCATTTTAAGGGAACCTACAACTATTCCCTGCATTGAGAGTATCCCTAGTCCATAGATTGATTATATCAAAACTAGTCTTGATGCATATTCTCTCTTTATTGAAGAAGAAGATTATTCTCTTGTCCAACCTGATTCTGATCAAGATCGGTTTTGGAACTTATAGTTTGATGGTACTTCTTCCTATGAAGTTAGTGGTGTTGAGGTTATGTTATATTTTCCATCAGGGAAGCCTCAACAGTTTTCTTACCAGCTAAATTTTACATGTACTAATAATAGTGTTGAGTCTAAAGGTTTGTGTTGTCTTGAAAAAAAATAGGCTAAGAGAATTTGAAAGTTTTTAGAGCTTCTGAGTTGATAATGAATATGGTCAAAAGGATATGTAAACCAGTCAAAAAGGTTTCTAGAATATTTATTAAAATTATATATTGGTTTATTGAAAAACTTATATCCTTTAACCTGAATTGTATCCGTAGAGGGTTGAATTCAATGGCTAATAAATTGGTTTTTTTTGTTGCTATTCCAATTAGGTAATTCTCTAATGGTGAGCCTAACTACGATGTCATTTCTCTCTATTGTCCTTGTGTGCCAAATAATGACACCTAGCAGATTTTTGAGAATGACGAAGAATTTCATTGTTTTATTGTTGATCAAGAAGATGACATTCATAATTCTTTAGGTGCCCTTAATTTGAAAAACAATGTTTATCCAAAAAGGCTTGTGCCATTAGAGAATATGTTTTCAAATAATGACTCTTCCAAGAGTGTTGATCATAATCATGAACCTTCTAAACACAATGTTAACCCAACTATCCTAGTGAAAATAGGTTCTAAAATGAATCCAAAAAATTTGTGTATAGGATCCCAAGGTACCGAGGAAGAAAAAGCCAAATTATTAGCTTTATTTTCAAAATTTTGGGACATATTTTCCTAGTATTATAAAGACTTAAGAGATTTTGACCTTGATATAATCCAACATTCTATTCCTTTTAAGAAGGATGTAAATCGTGTTAGACAAAAATAAAGGCCTATTAATCCCAGTTCATGTGTATTAATTATGAAGGAGCTTGACAAAATGCTTGAGGCTATTGTCATCATCCCTATTCGCTACTCAAGGTGGGTTGTCAATCTGGTTTCAGTTTGGAAAAATAATGATGACGGTGGCTTTGCATGGATTTTAGAGATTTGAATAAGGTAATGTCAAAGATAATTTCCCTTTGCCTTTCATGGATGTTATCTTATAACATATTGTTAGTTTAGAAATGATGTTCCTCTTAGACAATTTTTCTAGCTACAATCAGATTAAAATAAATCCTAAAGAAACCATTTTCACGATGAGGTGGGGCACTTTTGCATATCATAGTATGCCCTTTGGGATAATGAATGCAAGTGATACATTTTAGAAGCAAATGCATATTGTGTTTAATGATTTAACAGGTATAATCATTCATATTTTTATTGATGTTCTATCGTTGCATTTCTGAAAAGAGTTTATCATTTGACCATCTAAAGTGGGTTTTACTCAAATCTAGGAAATTGGTATTCTCTTAATCCTAACAAATATGCTTTTGGTGTGAATGAAGGGAAATTGTTGGGGCATATTTTCTCAAATTAGGATAGTGTAAGCATCAATCCAGAGAGATTTTCTGCTATTTAGAGGTTGTTAACTCCCACCTTTAAGAAATCCATTTAGGCTTTTATGGGAAAAACTAACTTTGCTCACATATTTGTGCTCAATTTTACTCAAATAATCAATCTCATACATTTGTTATTCTAGAAATACAAATCTTTCAGCTAGGATCAAAGTTCCTAGGAGGCCTTTCAATCCCTTAAAAATTCCATTACATTTTCCCCTGCCTTGGAAAACCTAAATTTTCAAATGATTTTCATATTTATACCAACACTACAAACTTAGTTGTTTTGGTCATTCTTGTGTAGCTCGATGCCAAAAAATTTGAAAGACCCTCATGGTTTCTTTGTGAAATTTTACACATTATATGTTGGCAAGCACATGATTGTTAAAGTGCCTCTTCAAGCCGTCAAGTAGTTGTTGTCCTAATTTTTTCTGCAAGGAAGAAGGAAAAATTGCCTTGCCAAAAATCAAGAATTTGATCTTGAAATCGTGGTTACTAAGATTGTACAAGGTAAGTATTTATCTCTTCTTTTGGCTAAAAATGCTCATGATAAAAATCCTAATAGCCAAAAGGATGAGGATTCATTGCTTGTTTTTTTTAAAATGGAATGTTTTGATATTAACTATGATGCAATTGTTGACCCTTGGTACTAGGACATCATCTTGTACTTTCAAAACCAACAATGTCCTTCCCATTTGCAGGCCAATGAAAAGAGGAGACTCAGGTTAGAAAGTATTAAGTATGTTATGTTGAACAATTGGTTGGTCCATAGACATGTTGATGGTATGTTTCTTTGATGTGTTGGTAAGTCCCAAGCCAAATCTATACTATGGCAATTTCATGATGGTGTTCATTTGCAATTCCATACTAGTTGGCATTTCCCTGCTAAAGCCAATGTTCATAAAATTATGTGTTATGGTTTATATTAGCCCACCTTATTTCACAATTATTTCATGTTTGTGAGATCATGTTATTGTTGCCAACGAGTGAGTGGCAAACAGAAGTTTTTAGGTGTGCCCCTGAACCTAGTGAGCACTTATTTTCCCTTTACCAAGTGGGGGCTAGACTTCATAGGTCCCATTTCCCCACTTTTTTCTACTAGTCACATTTTATCCTTACTACAATTGACTATTTCATGAAGTGGCCCAAAGTTATCTCGTTAATGAATGCTAAGGAAGAACATGTTGTATCCTTTCTACAAGAACGTAGATTTTCCTTCTTTGGTCCACCTCTCAAAATTGGTAGTGATAATGGTGGTGCCTTTGTGTCTAGAGAGGTTTTGGGTCTTTTCCATAAGTACAATATAACTTTCTCAACTTCCTCCCCATATTACTCCCAAGGGAATAAATTAGGTGTGTTTACCAATAAAAAATTGATTAAGATTATTAAACACGTTAAATTAGTGACAATCCTCGTGAATGGCAAGTGCAACTAATACATGCTTTGTGGGTTGACAAGAGAACAACCAAGATTAGTACTAGTGATAAACATTTCATATTAGTATATGGAAAAGAGGAAATCATTCTGGTTGATATGGAAATTGTCACTTGCTATTTAGCTTTCCATATTAAAGAATTGGACAACAATCCAATAAATTAGAGATTTAATGCATTAATGGTTCTAGAAGAGTAGTGTGAGCTTGTAGTACAAAATTTGAAGAAGAAACAATGTATTGTTTAGAATTGCCACAATAAGAAGGCAAAAGTTAAATCATTTAGATTTGGTCAAAGAGTCTTACTCTAAAATTTTGCTCATGAAGAAAAGGGTGAGCACACTAAGTTTCAAAAGCTTTGTCTAGGACCCTTTACTGTCACTCATAATTTGGAGAACAATGCCTTCATATTAATGGAAAACCAATAAAGGTTGTTTTCACAAATAATGAATGGATCTATCCTAAAGCCCTATTACTCTATTGAACTAACATAGCTATAGAAATTTTAAAAAAACTTCTGAACGCAACAAGAACATAACTGAAATGAAAAATAATGCATTTTATGTTTATAATGCAAACATGCAAAACGATGATGTTTATGTTTATAAGGTTTTTTTGGTAAGTTTGATGTTGCTTCTTTTTATTTCTACTTGTCTGAAACATCGCATATCATTTACTAATTCAACATCCTTTCCTCTTACAAAAAAAATAGTTTGGTTGCATTGCATATGGTTTTTAATTATTATATGGATGCCCAAGAAATTATTTGTATGGCCATGAGGCCTCAAGCAGCGTTTCCTTTTGACTTACTCCTACAGGTCTACTAGGTTATCTCTAACATGGATGTTGTTAGTTTAGGACATGTTGGATTATATCATGAAACATAGGTAGAATTGTTGAGGGTTTCCTAATGTTTAGCTTGAAATTTTTCAAGGCTTAACAAAACTATCTAGGTTTCCCAACTCTTCTTCATGGTCCATTTTCTTCACCCATTGTAAAACATTATCCCAACTCTATATGTTTCCTTCCCTTCTAGGGATCGATATGAGTTCTATACTTTCCTCATGTTCATTGTTTAATTTGTTCAAGATTGTTCACTAAAATACACTTACATGCCCAAACAACATATGTTATACCAAATTAGAAGATACAATAATCCAAATGTTGCACGAAGAAACATCCTCAAGTGATGTTGCTAGATGTTGATCTTAAAAATGATCAACACTTGTATGATTGTGAAGTATCACAACAAAGCTACCTATTGGAATTTTATGAGCCTAATAATCCTCGATATCACCTTGTTATGATCATTTACTCTCAACCCTTGCTAGGAACTATAGGGAATGTGAATGTGCACACTAAAACAGACATGGATACATGTTGCTTGCTGATTTTTGTGTATGTCCGTCTCATTTGCTAACAAATGATGAGATGTGGTTTGCTTATAATGTTGATGATGTGGTGATTGTGGAGGTATTACATACATGAGATTGAGTTTTTGGAGGTTACAACTCATTGGAAATGATAACATGTTTTGCACAACTTTATTTTGATTATGTGAATGAATGTTGATGGCTTGGTTACACAATATTACAATGGTTTGTGGATGGTTTGTTTAGGGATGAAGCTATTGGGATATGTAGGTTTGGTATCTTTGACATAGTTCAACATTTGATTGTCTTGGACTTGCAACCAAAGCACACATGATTAGTTTGCAATCAAATAAAGCAAGTGCAAAAGGTGGAATTAAGTCGGGTTTCAACCATGCCAAACCTTAGTGTATAATCATGCTTGATTTGCGAGCATATATGACTTATGGACATTATAAATTAACCCATGCATTGTCACCCACCACCCTATCAATTCCATTGGGATTCGATGGGTTGATTGCTTGATGTATATGGGTCCACCTATCCATCTTGTACTATGTCTTGAAAGATGAGTTAATATTTCCACTGCATGTATATGATGCTTGTCTCCACAACCTTCCAATCTAATCCAATCGTGGGAATTCATGTAAGGTTTTATAGTGCACTTGAACTACCTCATTCTATGCACTTGCACTTTCATTTTGGCCAACCATTTTTAAGATTTAGCACTACAACTTCTATGTTGACGCTGAGACAATGTGGGATTTTTCCTTTATGGTTTCTAGCAAACATTACCTAGTTCATATTGTAGCTTGAGGGAATGGGAACTCAGGTTATTTCTTCAATTTTGACTTTTGTACACTAAGATTTGAATGTTATTCCACATGGTGCAAGATGCAATCAACAATATACTTTGACCTCTTACACTATATATTTGAGAAGGCGGTTTTACTAGCATCATAGTTTGGTTTCAAGCCTGGAACAAATGGAACAACAACCCAATATCACAAATATTTAATGCATAATGTCTCTGGAACAATAGTGTGAGTTTGCAACACAAAATCTAAAGAAGAGGTAGGGTATTGTTAAGAAGTACCATGATAAGAAGGAAAAAGTTAAATCATTTAGAGTTGGTCAAAGAATCTTGCTCTGGGCTTCTACTGATGAAGACAATGGTAAGCATACTAAGTTTCAAAAGTTATCGCTAGGACCCTTCACAATTGCTCATAATTTGGGGAACAATGCTATAAGAATAATAATAATAATAACAAATTCATTATTATACATGTTTGAATTTTAGTTTAGTTCATGTCTTGTTTATAGATTTTTTTATTTTTTGTGGGGGTGGGCAGGGTGGGGGTTGGGCGGTTAATTGTTTTAGTTTTATAAAACTACTTGGGAGGGGGGTGGGGGTTGGGTGGTTAATTGTTTTAGTTTTATAAAACTACTTTTATTTCTACTTGTTTGAAACATTGCATATGCAGTCCCTACTTAAACATCCTTTACTCTTTAAAATAAAATTTACTCTAGTTGCATTGTATTTTGGTTTTAATTATTGTATGGGTTCCCAAGAAGTTATCTATACAAGCACGAGGCCTCAACCAATGTTGCCTTTTCACTTACTCCTATAAGTTTGTTGGTTTATCTCTAACATGGTTGCAGTTAGTTTATGACATGGAAAGTTACAATGTGAAATAGAGGAAGAATTGTTGAGGGGTTTCTAATGTTAAACTTGGGAAAGTTCAAGGCTTCACAAAACAATTTACTTTTTCACTATTTCTTTGTCACAATGAATGTGTGACAAAGAAATAGTAATGCAATCTTATTATTTATTTTTTAATATACACAGTGTCGTCGGATATTCGACGATCGGATCGACAGTAATAACCATCGGAGGTACTGTAAAATCGTCGGATATTCCCCAAAAGCGGTTGTCAAATATTTGACGGCCTGACCGACATTACTAGTCGTCGGATGTATGGCACCCCCGTCGTAGGTACTGTAGTACCGTCGGATATCCGACGTTGAGACCGACAGTACTGACCGTCGAAGACGTAGCACCCTCATCGGAGGTATTGTTGTATTGTCGACCATTCAACGAGAACGATCGTCGGATATGAGAACATGTGTTTGACAGTAATAACCGTAGGGACATAGAATATTCAACATATATGTACGTCATAATTCCGACACATAGTTGTCAGAAACAATGTCTAATTTCGACGAGTTTTTGGCCCTTTGGGTTGTCGGTATAGTCGACGACAGGTGGTCAAATATTCGACATCCGTACGTTCGTCGGATAGCTCACGTGAATACACTGACGAAACTAATAACCAGGTTTCGTCTACGGACCGACGAAATTGCATCAACAAACCGACGTAGCGTCGTCATATTTCAGTGCACAAGTAGTGATAGTTTCCAACAATTTCAAATTTGATTTTTTAATCATGCACTATGAACAAGCATTTTCCTTTCAATTTCCAAAATGACCATTGTTATTCCCGAAACACATAACCATAAGTGTTATGTGGACTATGGAAAATCATGAATTGGTCAATTGTGATTAATACTCATGGATATCGGTCATAGATTAATGACTTACTCCATTCAATTCATCTCAAAAATGATCTCTCATATGTTTCACTCTGGAAGCCCCTCAATGCTTAAATAAAAAGAGTGAAGGGAGCTATAACTGAATAGTTCATAAGGCACAATACTTGCTAAGGTTTTGCAAATGGTGTGGCAAGCTAAGTGGGCTTAATTGTAGGGAAAACTCCACAGTTAAGTGTGCTTGAGCTAGGAGTCTTGGGATGGGTGACCGCCTAGAAAGTCCTAGTTATCGGGTGCAAGCCCCAAAGGTGATGATTGATGTTATGCGATTCATTTCACTAGTTTCCATTCCAATTCTTCACCCCTATGAGCATCACCGGATGCAATGAGTTCTAAGTGGACTATTCAAAATCAAAAGAAATTGGTCAGTTGTGACTAATACTCATGGATATGGGTCATAGATTAATGACTTACTCTACACAGTTGGTCCCAAAAATGATATCTCATATGTTGCACTACGAAAGCCCCTCGATGCTTAAATAAAAAGAGTGAAGGGAGCTCTCACCGAATAGTTCATAAGGCACAATACTTGCTAAGCTTTTACAAATGGGGTAGCAAGCTAAGTGGGCTTGATTGTGGGGGGAACTCCACCATTAAGCATGCTTGAGCCAAGAGTCTCGAGATGGGTCACTGCCCGAGAAGTTCTAGTTACTAGATGCAAGCCCCAGAGGTGATGATTGATGATATGTGAATCATTTCGCTCGTTTCAATACCACTTCTTCACCCCTGTGACCATCACCCAATGCAATGAGTGCTAAGTGAACTATTCAAAATCATGAGAAATTGGTCAATTGTGACAATACTCATGGATATGGATCATAGATTAATGACTTACTCTATCTAGTTGATCCTGAAAATGATATCTCATATGTTGCACTGCAGAAGCCCCTCGATGCTTAAATAAAAAGAGTGAAGGGATCTCTAACTGGATAGTTCATAAGGGCACAATACTTGCTAAGATTTTGCAAATTTGGTAGCAAGCTAAGTGGGCTTGATCGTGGGGAAAACTCCACAATTAAGCTCACTTGAGCCAGAGTCTCGAGATGGGTGACCGCCTAAGAAGTCTTGTTTACTGGGTGCAAGCCCTGGAGGTGATGATTGATGTTATGTGACTCATTTCGATAGTTTCAATCCCACTTCTTCACCCCTATGAACATCACCCGATGCAATAAGTTCTAAGTGGACTATTCAAAATCTTGAGAAATTGGTCAATTGCGACTAATACTCATGGATATGGGTCATAGATTAATGACTTACTCTATGCAGTTGATCCCAAAAATGATATCTAACATAACCATTGTTACTCAATAAAGCAAGGTTAATGGTGATTCTACAATAACAATTAAAGTAATAGTTAAATGCATGATCAATATTATAATTTAATTTATAAACAATAAGAATGAAGGTTATTTCCAATGTCAAAGGCCCTAATGCTAATCAAGTGTGCTAGATGTGTTTATAGGCAGAGGGACTAATGTAAAGGCATTGTATAACTATTACACGGCTAGTAATAAGCAATATAATGTGCCTTAGACAAACATATGAAGAAACTTTAAGTGCTTCTAATTCTGCACATTGTATTAACTCTTGGCCACTAACAATTCCAACATGGCATTGAAACTCGTAAGAGTTTCTAAAAATTTAATCATTCAAGGGACTAGTATATTCTCGAAGCAGAATAATTATAATCACAATAAATTAAAATAATTTTAATGTGTAATACAAAATAAAAATTAATTTGATTCTACAAGTATAAAATGATCACATTAACTTTAATGTTTATCATAATGGTATAGGAGGTTTTAAATCTTAATATAAAGTTTGTTGTGGTTATTTAATGTTCTATCATAATGGTATAGGAGGTTTAAAATCTTACTATAAAGTTTATAAAGTTTGTTGTGGTTATTTAATATTCAAATTCACAGATATTCATCTAATCAAAATCATTAGTCATGATAACCAAGATCTCACAGAATTAAAAGCATAGCAGCCTATGCATAAATCATGTATCTTTTTCCACACTATCACCTTCATATATTCTACTCCATTGGGCAAGTCATTATTTTTTCATCTATTAGCTCTCACAGCATGTAAATGCAAGAACTTTAAATTATTTGTCCTCATTCCAACAAAATTTAAATTAATTTTATAAAATGTGTTGCGGTTATTCAATGTTCAAATTCACAGATATTCATCTAATCAAAATCATTAGTCATGAGAACCAAGATCTTTCCCAATTAGAGGCATAGCAGCTTATGCATAAATCATGTACACTATCACCTTCATACATTCTAATCCATTGGGCAAGTCATTATTTTTTGATCTATTAGCTCTCACAGCATGTAAATACAAGAACTTTTAAATTATTTGTCCTCATTCCAACAAAATTTAAATTAACCAATTAAGTTTGGGATTGTCATTATGCCACTTGTTTGTCTTTTTCTTGTAAAGTGTTGAAATTTTAGCTCAAAGGGGTTGGATCCACCAATGAAAAATAAGGAGATTTTCGCCATTGACAAATATTCGATTCCCATAATGCACTCAACCCCAAAGGTTGTCATGGGGGCACTCGAAAGTAGTGATTAAATGTGTGAAGCTTGCATTGCACTGCCCACACACACATAAGTTGATCAAAGTCCACCCACCTATCATCTTTAAGTTTGGACACTAATCGTTACAACGACAACTACAATTTTAAGGGTTGGCAAGTGCAAGGAGATCCTCTTTGATCTCAGAAGATATGTATAAAGTGATTATGCCTAGGATTTAGAGATCACCACAAATAATGAAGCAGAAGTCTTGGTTGCGTTTCAAGTACTCCAAATATCAAAGACAAGTGGGGTCAGGTATATCACAATTGTCGGAGATTCCTCCATCATACAATTTCTCCTCAATCTTTCTACTCATTCAATTGGTTTAAAGAGAATAATCTAGAGAATTTTGGGTCTAGTCAATAATTTTAGGTCTTGCAAGCTCTCAATGGAGAGGTAAACCCTCTTGCCAATATTGGAACTCACTTAGAAGGGTTCATTAGTGTAAAAGAGGTGGTATCAATCCCCATGCTCCTCCCTTCAATTAGTTGTGGTTAAAAAGCCACGACTACAGTGGCCATGTGGATGCACTTGTATGGTCGTTGGGACGAAGAGTTATGGCCGCCCTCCTCACCTCAATTCCACACTCCATGGTGACATCGGAGAGGAATGTATGGAAGCAAGCACATAGTATTTCAACATCATGTGGGATTATTTGGAACTTGTGGTTTCTTCTTTCACTACTCCAATCTACTCCGCTCCTACATGAGTCTGACGAAGAGTATTCCTCAACATGGTGGGAGGATAGATGTGAATGTAGGTCTATTGCATTAGGTATAGTGCTATTTGGTAGTCAATATGGCCCAATGCCACAACCAAAGATGCATCATGTGCGAGTTGGTGGACCTTAGGCCGCAAATGCAAATCTATGAAAATGGGCTAGTCAAGGCACAGTGGGATGTGACCAAAGCAACATTTCAATGGAACAGCTAGCATCATGTGAGAGGTAAATCTGTTGGTTGAGGCACAAGGCAGTCAAGGCATGTGATTGAGACTAAGGTGCAATTTCATACTCTACAGGAGATTGAAAAAATCATGCAAAACTTCAAACAATTTCAAGACACAAGACAATTGGAAATGGAAGCAAAGTTGAATTCAATGGTTCTTAGGGTAGATGGTATAACCACTTTTCTAAATTTTCCCACGGAGGGCACTTTGCACACTTCTCCACCTCTAGCAAGCAAAGAAATTTTGTTTGGGTCTAACATTTTCAAGGAGAGGAACCTAGAAGTCGCAGTGGTAGAGACATCTCTTGCAACCCATCCAGAAATGGAGAGGACCAAGAATAATCAAGCTGAAAAGTAGTAGGTGCCAAAAGGGGTTCTCTATGGGCTACCATTTTAAGTTTTCTATCAGTGTCAAATGCATTGCAAGTTTTTGTTTATTTTGTGTCAATTTGTATGGCAATATACATGCCATATTTGAACATTTAGCATTTGGCCAGAGCTAGCTTAGAGGTTTTTTGGAATCCAAACTTGGAATTTTGGTCACATGTTGAGGCCCGCTTTATCTATATATTTGTATTACCATGCTGACCGATTAGGCCACGGCCCTTTCTAATACAAAATTACCCATCGTTTAAAAAAAAGATTGTAAATTTTAGAAAGTTTTTTAACAACTTTAAAGAAAAAAAAAGATAATCAAAACTCTTTGTTTGACAAAGGATAAGATTTTCATAACTGCAATGATAAAATGGTCTTATGTTACTGATCAACAAATTCTCAAGGAGCCATAATTTTCTTATATATGCAGAAACCTTGGCAGATATTTATAATTCTCAAGATATCGACCATAAACATTTGGTAAGACTTTTGTAATTGTTTTTAAAATTCTAAGAAACTTGTACCTTTCATTGAAAAAATTGGCCATTTCTTCATGTAAAATAATTTGATTTTATAAAAATTCACGCATATATTAATTTTGAATTCGCTAATCTTTGTGGAAAAAATTTCAAATAAAAATAACCAAATGGCATATATTAGCCCCTAAATTTTGTGTTGCTGACGCCCAAATCTCAGTACAATAAATACTTATCACAATAATTCCTTAGAAGGAAGCTAAGTTCAGGCACGCCACCTGCTCTACAAACACTCTACAACAATGTACTTGTAGCAGAATCAATCCAGCCACATTTTACTGCCTCAATGAAGTATTGGTACATTTCCATGCTTTCTAGGAACATAACTGGAGCTAAATGAAAGACCAGAAAAACACTTGCAGAGCTGACATTTAAATAGAAATTAGAAAAGAAAAGTGGAGAGGCCACCCTTATGGATATGTATTACCTTTTCCATTGGGCCATCCATATCACCTTCATCTTCTGATGTTCTTTCTTTCATTTTATATAACAAAGTTAAAGTAGCCGTGCCTTTTTACAAGAATTCTCACCACAAATGTTTCATCTATATTGAAGCTATTTCAAAATTCGGATGTTCTCAAGCTGAGGGTCCTTAAATTTTTCTCAGCTAAGTAACAGGACGATGTTTGCTTTTCATCAACCTTGCTTATGCGTTTAGTATGTAGCTATAACTAATATCAGTTAATCAGATGATTGAAATAGCAGAGACCATCTAAACATGCCTGTGTACTTCAGCTAACAAATATGTTTCTTCAAATTTGATTGGACTAAAAATCAGCATGATAGCTTTATTTCTTAGAACGCTGCACATTGAAAAAAAAAACACAAACAAACTTACTCCTGGATCTAACTTCAAAAACAGCTGCAAATAGCATGCCAAATGATTGTTGATTTTGCAATTAACCAATAAAATGTCAACAGGCTATTCTGAACTTCAATATATCTGTTTCAAGTCTAGACATAGTTTCTTAATCTTCCCAGAAACCCTCTTTGGAACTAAACCTGGCGATCAAAAATGAAATATGCTGTATACCAATATCCAAGCAAGCTGCATGAAGCCAACATGAAATGTAAGAACGATTTCAATAACATGAGAAGCTTGCAGCAAGGAATCTTCAGCAAAGATAAAGTTCTAAATATTCTGGATGTGATTTTGGGGCAAACTTTGACCGCAATTTAGGTCTTCCCTAGTTAAATTTCAAGCAGAGAAACTCCTCAGTATATATGCCATATGTGTATTATATGGAATACAAGCAATTGAATATTGAACCAATCAAAAGTAGTTGCATATAGAATATTGAATATTGAACCAATCAAAAGTAGTTGCATATAGAATATCTCACCAGGAAGAGAGTGATGGACGCAAACATTCCTTCTTGAAGAAGTGTACCATGGCCACCGTATTCTTCTTCATCGATTTTTAACACAATAGCATAATAACAATACACAATGCCTGAAGACAATAGCAGAAAACTGGAGAGAGACATGGTTAGGAAAATGAAGCCAAAGCACATGAAAAATCTTCAAGAACATCATTTTCTGTAAAAATATTCTTGGGAAATCATATCAACATTGCCTACAATAGTTTAGTTCAAAACACAGAAGACTGGCTGTCTAACAGCAGAATTGATGCAGCAAATACGAGGCGAAGTAGTTAGTTATGCATCATATATTTGTGAAGTATGCTTTTAAAGAAAAAATAACAAAATGCTTCTTCTAACTATTAAGATAATCAAAATATGTACATATAGGGAATTATATAAAAAACAAGTGTGCTGCAAAGGCAGCGTGGGCAAGCCAGTGTCCTAGAGTTGAAAGATCAAAATTGCCCAAACTCATAGTCAAAATTTCTATCCAAGCATAAACATTAGCAATCATTAAAAACAATAAGTCTAGCCAGCCGTCCCACACACTCAAAAGAGTGTAGGAAACAAGAGACATAAATTATGTTTCCAAGAGAATCATGCCCGCATTGGGCAGCCACTCATCGCGGTCCTCAAGGGGTGACTCCTACCCATCATTTCCTTTCTCAGGCTCGGGAAGTTTGTCACTTCAAAAATGGCTAAGGGCGACCAAGGGTACTTGGCATTCTGTCAGTGGTGAGGGGGCAGTTGTAGTGCCTTTCTCTTCGTTCTCTCACTACCGAAACAGCACGATGACAAGGCCTACCTTCATAGCACTGGGACTGGTGAGAGCAGGAGGAAAGTGCAGGCAGTTAGCAGGAGGCTACTTGCTCATGGCACAGCAGATCCCCCCTCCAAAGAACTCCAGCAGCTAGTATAAAAGGTACCCCATCCATCTTGACCTTAAGGACCTGGACAGTAATCTAAAAATTAAGGTTTGCACAAATCAAAGAGGCATCACACCAAGAAACTTGCTCAGCTAAGTTTTCTTGAACAAAGCTTCATTCCTTCTTTTCCAATTGAGAAAGAGGACTTCTATTCTAATGGTTTTCCATGCTACATTGAACTCAACGAACCAAGGAAGAGTATCGCTTAATAAGGTAATTTTATAGGAAATAGCAAAAGGGAGGTACTACCACTCAAACTCTTGCCTACGAGGAAAAGTCCTAACCTCAACGGGAGAGCCTAGAGGCAACTCTCAAGCAAGCCACCCACTGTCACCTCGGTGGCCTTGCCCCACTCTTCAGACTAAAGAAAAGAGGTATCCTAGTCTACGGGGGAAACCCTGTGGTCAATCAAGCTACATGATGTAGATGTGGGAGTAGTCTTTAGCTTTGGATTGATTGGTGAATGTGATTAACTGAACAATCAAATTGCCTCAAGTTAGAGAATGTGATATGCAAAATGTTGTATTATCAATCACGAATCTTGTACAAGTCTCCAAATTGAAGTAAAATGTAGAGCAAACCACAAACTTGTGTAGAGAATGCTGAAATGATCAAGGAAATCATGGCAATCTTTAATGATTAAATGACGGCCGATTTACTTAATGTTACCACAATAGGTGTATATGAATTGATTTTCAGACTTAGATCTCAAAGGGAGACGAACCATTGATCAGGAACTCCACAACCATGAAATGTTTGAACCATGAGATCAATTCTTGCAACTGTGGGATAAATTTCAGAATATGCAGAGTTATTTAAGGTGTGCTCAAATTCTGCAATATGAACCATGTTATTTCCAGATTTGCAAATATGGAACCTTCAACCAACTGTGCTCCTTCAATGAGATTATAGTATTTTCAGATTTCCAGATTGATCATGAAACTATCGTTGTCCCACCAAACCACCAAAGAATCGAGCCGAGTGACAGCCATTGTGAGAGGTGTAGCTACCAAGCTAAGGAAAAGAYAGCATCGAATGGAAGGTYATCCAAATCTAAGGTACAATCAGTTCAGTCTGTGAAGTGTAGCTCTCTGAGTAAGAACAGTTGTGGAGTTTTTAAATCATTACTMKTATCTRTTAGTATGTAAAGGGCAAACTATTACCTCTACATGTTAGCACGTAGAGGAGAGAAGAGAATCAGGCAAAATTGGAWGAAGTGTGGGTGTGGAGAATTAAGACTGTAAAAGTTATAGCACAAAATCATAGATATCCCAGCAAACTCAATGATCTGGAAATGCACATTTATGCTACAAATAAACACAATATTTAGAATAAAGAGCAACCACATGAGAACAAATATTTTTACCCAGCTAACTTCTTCTGGTCAGATTATTTATTTTTGAGAATAATAGTACAGGGCAGAAGATCTCTTATCTCAGATCTTGAATAATCCTCCTTAATCAGATTTATGCAAGTACAAATCGACCCCAAGTCTCTCCAGCTGTACGGATCGAGTCCCTTCTTTTTCTTGAGAGATCGATTGAAGGAGCATCGATCTGACATTTGAGAGAAGAGAGTTTTGCAGGGAGACGGAGGAGGAATTCAAGCTGAGAATCAGTCCATTCCCAGGGTCAAGCAGAGGCCGTATCTACCAGCCACGTGGAGGAGCTGTAGAGGGTGACGCAGGGGACCGTATAACTCATGCAGAGGAACTTGTGCAGGGTTTTGCTGAAGCACTAGGGTTCTAGAGGTTGAGAGAGGGGCCGTACTTCATCTTGGACGCATTTTGCTGAGGTTTGGCTCAGTATTTTGTGGAGGCTGATTTTCTGTAAGAAGATCTCTATATTTCCCTGGTGAATAATAAAATCTCCAAATCTGCTGCACTGGTTTTCCCTCCAGGGTTTTTCCAGGGACTATTGTCCAAAAATCTTTGTGTACATGTGATGTGATTGCTATTATCTTCTACTGTTAAGTTCCTGGTTAATATTCTGCTGTGCATAATTATTTGTTGTGGAAATAACCTAGCGAAATCAGTTAAAAATAAAATAAATTGGTTTATGAGCTGGGTTTAAAGAAATTTCACACCAAAAATTTTCGCCAAGCATAGCCTCAGATATGACACTGTTCCTAAACAACACATCTCAAGCTTCCTTCCCCTCAATTGCTCGAATGACCCATTTGACACACAAGGTTAGGGCTTGAGTGTGAGTCTTAAATTTTAATGATTCACATGCCCCCCACTCTCTAAGATGGCTAGATAAGTTCCAGCTAATAATGTGAAATCCCTAGCCCCCATCAGTATTGGCCCATAGGAAATTACAAAGGACTTTCTCTGGTCTCTAGTAGGCACTAGCTAAGGGAACCCAATGAGAGTAGAGTATACATGCGTAGTAGGTAGGACCTTAGTACAAATCTTGAAATTTGTAGCAAAAGTTATGGGCTTAGTGATCCATTTGTCAATATGTTTTCCACTCTTTGAATGACAACATCCCAAAGTTCCTTCGAGGAGGCTCAGAAGGCAAACAAGATCCCCATAAACTTAAAGACTTAGCCAAGTTCAATCCGTCTCCGCCCTTGATTAGCAATCTAGAGGGGAAGCACATTTTGGCTTTGCCTATAGCACTATGTTTTGTCCCATTAAATCTTGGAGCCCAAGACTTTACAAAAGATCTATAGAAAATTCATAGTGTTCTCCATTAAGATCTGATCTTCAAGCACTATGAGAAAGGAGTAATCGACAAAGTGCCCATTAACCATCTGCCCCACATCTAGTTCAAGAAAGGGGATCCCTTCGATAATGCCCTGAGCCTTGAGGCATTCTTTTATGTAGGTGAAAGCCCAAGGCTTCAGCCACCATGACATAGAGTGATGGAGCAACAGGGCATCATTGGAAAATCAATCATAAAGTTTCCGAAAATCATTTTTAATGAAATGTAGGTCAAGTCCAAAGCATCGAGCCCATTCTATTCCTTCCCACACATCAATCACATTATCAAGGATGAATTGCCAGCTAATAAAGCCCATCCAGTCCAAATGAATGATTTTAGGTCAGATGTGCTTGCTACATAAAGCCAAGGCCTTAGCCAGAATTTTATAGATGACATTTCACAGCATAATAGGCCTTCAGCTGGTGATTTGCTCTGGGGCATCCAGCTTGGGAATAAATCTCATCAAGCCTTTGTTACTGTACCAAAGTATTGTTTTCTAATAGCTTCCTGCTTTATATACCTATAGAAGGTCAAGCCCAACAAAATCCCATGTAGCCTTGTAAAACTCACACGAGAAGTTGTCCAGTTCAAGCAGTTGTCCAATCCTGGCAACTTGTCATCAGTCTTCTCCATCAGGGTGGTCGTCAATGCATCCAAAGTCAGCAATTGTTCCAAAATTCTCTCCTGCTCAGCTGATTGATGGCACAGGACCACGTCCAAAGAGGCTTGCATGCCCACCTTATGTTTTTCTATGATACCTTTGGACGGAAAATCTAGTCTCACTTTTAAAACTTCAATATACTGATTCTTGAATAATGAACCATGACTGTCAGAAAAAATTATGAAATTACCTCACATTTAAAGAACACGTGCTCCAACATGTGTTATTCCAATTAGATTCATATGTAGTTTACTATATGAATAAAATTATACATGTTGCCTACCCAAGACTCATTTGGTAAATACTTTCAAGACATAAAAAGTATTGAGAAGTCATTATGACGACAAAACAATACGGCAAAGACTCCACTCATTCATCAAGAGCAAGCCATTACATACTAAACCTTTCACAATAAAGCTTCCATGTCAAACAGAGAAGATAATTTGATTCTCGAATAGCACAATGATACAGATAGAGATCTCTTAAAACATGTGGCCCTAGCAACTTAGTCTTCAACTTGCCAGACAATTGACCCATATGGCCAATAGTTGCAACAGCCGTTAACTAAATCCAATTGCAACTTTTCAAGGATAAACTAAAATATGGCAATCTCTTACAGGCAAACATCTCCTGTCTGCTGGCAACCAGAAACATAGAGGTAGCACAACTGAGGATAAAATGATTGCATCCAATGACCAGCTGCTTGTTTGTCATGCGGGCAATTGATTCTTAGTCCAACCACAGTTACTTGTCTTGTGACCAATCGCATTTTACCAAGCAGTAAATTACTAAATGCAGTCACATTTTCTGAAGAACCCTTTTGTTAATAAACATGTGATTCTGCAGTCATGAAGCTGTTTTATGATTCCTTGCCACATTTGGCAACATGCCATTCATTCCATTCTAATGGTATTTTTAATAGGATTTCTTGTTTTTGTAGGCTTTATATTCATAATTTATCAATTCCTAATCATGGTTTCGATGACTTGCATTTTGAAATAATTAATGTCATTTTCAGTTCACTGAATCATATAATGATTATTGTACCAAAGAATTTGGAGAGGCCCTCTGACGCAGCTACTTTTTGAAGTTTTCCTGTGATTTACAGCCAGTGTAAATATAGAAGTATGAAGATATTTCATCCTAAAAAATAGAGGACGAAGATTGATGATGCAATTTTCAGATGCACGTGCTAAGGCTAATCTTGCATCAGAAGAATGCTTACTTTCCTCTGAGGATGATTCCATGGTTCCAGGGGTTTCCAGCATAAAATAGATATGATTGATGCAAATACATCATTAATCGGCTCAGCGAGACTCAACAACCATGTAGACAAAAGATATGCATTTGCCATTTTATTGACCATCTTAGTTACGAGCATTTCTGTAAGTCAAATGTCAAGAGTTACAGCTTCCAACATCACAATCGACAGACAGATTGTTACGTCTAAAGAAGAGAGCAATATCCTAGAAAAATGTAAGGTCAAACAGATCAGCCAGTTTCATACTAAATGATAACCTTTTGAAATGGGTTAAGAATTATGATGAGGCAATGCAACTTAGGACCTGGTATCTGCCATTCAGATCAAAGTAGAAGGGATGGAAAGAGAAGCCTCACAGCTTGAGAAGCCAGGTTCAAAAACATAAGCACAATTTAATAGTGTCAACAACCTTGAGCCTCGAGCCGCTGGACCACAAAACCCCATCGAATGCACATTGGAGCAAGGTGGGCAATAGGGGAAACTCCTGCAGAAGTATGCACACATTTTGAAACCTCGAAAGGGTTGTGCCTCAGAAGCATCCTATTATGCGTGAAATTGACTTAGTGTTCAACACGGCATTGCCCAACATAGGCCTGTACCAATACTCCATTTTGGAGAGTGAGGAAATCCAGCAGAAAGTTTGGAATGTGTTAGAGCAAGGGATGATGAGACCCAACACATCCCCTTGTGGATCAACAATGATTTTAGTTCCGAAAGACAGAACACGGCAGATGTGTATGGACTTCCACGCCTTGAAAAAAATCACAGTGAAGAACCAGTCTCCACTACCAAGGATTGATGACCAGTTAGACAAGCTGCACAGAGCACGTTACTTCACCAAGGCAGACCTGAAGCCCAGATACCATCAAGTTTGAATATGAGACAAAAATGCATGGAAGACTGTGTTTAAGACTCAACAAGGCTTTTTTGGAGTGGATGGTGGTCATTTGGGTTGTGCAAAGCCTCTGCAACATTTATGAGGCCAATGAATCATGTATTGTGTCCACACCTTGATTTCTCTGTTATTGTCTATCTTGAATCTTGATGATATGCTAGTCTCCAATCAGGTGTGGGAAGAGGATATGTAGCATTTGGAAATGGTGCTAGAGACACTGTGTAAGTGCCAGCTGCAAGCCAATTTGAAGGAATGTGAAATTCTCTGAAATTCTCAGAAATTCTCAGGTCAATTGTGAACCTGGGCTTTGTGATTAGTAGTGGTGAACTCCAGAATGACCCTGATAAAGTTAAGGCCATATTTGGCTGGCCAACCCTGAGGAATATCACTAAGTTGTGAGGGTTTACGGATCTATCAAACTATGTGCGGAAGTTACTAGAAAAGTTCTCAGACATAGCAGAACAGCTTTATTTATTTTTTTGAATGTTCCAGTCAATGGCAAGAATTTCACCTGCAGACTTGTGAAGGCAATTCTTGGCTAAGCAGCCGTGATTGGGAAGAATCTAACCTGTCAAAGTAACCCATGGATCGCACCTGGCCCCATCCAAATGAAATGGCACCTTGCGGAGGCAAATCAGCCCACGAGGGGCAAGCATGTCACAAGTAGGAATCAAACCTAGGTGGGGAGGATAACAACCCCTCACTTTAACCACCCAAGGCTAGACACCATTGACAGAAGAACAGCTTAATGAATTGAACCAAGGCAAGAAAGTATCCCATTGGGCAGGAGGACAAGCGCAAGCATTTGAAAAATTGAAGCAGAGGATGTACAAAACCCTAGTGATGGCATTGCCCAACTTGCAGATACCATTTGAAGTGGAAGTTGATGCTTCAGGGCATGCCCTGGGAGTTGTGTTAATGTGCAAAGGCCAACCAGTGGCATATCATTGTGAGACATTTTAGGGAGTCATTCTGAACTACCCCACATGTGACAAGGAGCTTGATGTCATTGTACAGTTTCTTAAGCAATCAAGGGATTATTTGTCAGGTAAGGAGACAGTCATTTACACCAACCATAAGCCTTTTCAGTTAGTTCAGACCCAATCCAAGCTCCAACAAAACAGATATTAGCATATTTCAAGTGAATGTCTTATTTCCAACAATTTAATCTAGTTAATAGCTATGCAAAACAAGATAGTTGATTTTTTGTCAAGGCCTCCCATTGCTTAACTTGTTACATTGTTGAAATCAAATGTATCTGTTGATGATTAGTTCAAGGATGCATATACCACCAACCCGTATTTTAGCAACATTATGGTAACCTTGCAGAAGCCAGAGTTGGCTAAGGGATGAAATCCCCTGAAAGATTTACAACTGGAGGATAGATCATTGTATCAGTTAAACAACATTTGCATGCCAACGGAAGGGCAGAGGGTGTTATTTTTAAGGGAGGCACATACTTTCAAAGTTGCTGGTCATTTTGGAGTGAACAAGACTCTGGCCAACTTGTAGAGATATTTCTATTGGTTGAAAATGCAGATGGATGTGGAGAAATTTGTGCAAAGCGATGCATTATGCAGCATCTCCAAGCCTGCAAACCAGAAGTTGGGTCTGTGCACCCCTCTCCCTGTTCCTTCAAGACCTTGGAAGAGCATATGTATGGATTTTGTTGTTGGATGACTTCCAGGACAGCCAAGAAGAATGACTGAGTGTATGTGTTGTTGATGTTGATTTCAGGATTCAGAGTGTGCAAGAAACAAAAGTCGATGTTTATGTCATCATGTAACATTTCAGTAAAGATTGCAGTGTTAAATCCATGCTGCAGGACCATGATGGGCAGGAAGCAGCAAAGTTGTTTTTCATTTGGGTTCACCTAGACTTGTCCACCTCAATTATATCAAACAAAAAGCATATTTCTGAGTAGTTTCTGGACTACACTATGGTCCTTGTTATCGCGCAATTTGTACCTGTCCCAAAGGGAAAGGCTAAGGGAGGCAAATTGGCATAACAGGAGGTTATCCTATCACTGTCACCTTAATAAGATACCTCTTTCTATTTAGGGTTGATGGCCCAGGGGAGACATCCCCAGTGACCTGGGGGTTTGAGAAGGCAAAGGTTAAAGTGTCTATAAAAGTATCCCCTCTTACAAGTCACACTGATCAGAAAGTCCCAAGGTTTTAACCAATGAAGTAATGAAGTGCTTAGATGTACCTGCCCAAAACAAAGCAACAAGAAAACGATATCTTTTGCAAGTACAACTTGATGTTAGTACTTCATAAAACCATGGACTTATCAATAAAAGCAATAGTCGATGTATGATGAAGCAAACAGAATTTTATAACAGCAATGTTTATAAGATAATAGCTTCACAATAAATGCCTTAAAAGAGCTTCACAATGACCAAAAATAATGACTTCAATAATAGCAAAGTACTAGCAGTTGTCGGAAGCTAATTAGGCAGTGTATAAATCAACTTTGTAATTGTTTTTTAGTGCTTTTATTGCTGCAATAAATGGTTGTAGCTTACTTTTGTAACAGCAGCAAGTAGGTTAGTAAATTAGTCTATTCTAGGGTTAGGAGAAGTTAGTAGATAGCTTGAGGTAAAAGTTTTGAGAGTTGTTTTCATCGATCAATCAAGTGTAAGGCTTAGATCAGTGTTTTTAGGGTTAATGGAGTCACTTTTAGCAGCGTCAATCTTGAAGGAACAAATGATAATATGAGAGCTAGAGACAAGAAGGTTAATGACTGAAGTGTTGGTAACCCAAGGCTTCAATCACTAAACCCTAGGGGGAAAATGGCCACTAGGAAGTAGGTAACCCTAGGCTTCCTCCTTCTTTAGCTCAAGGATGAAGTAGATGACGGCTAGATGAAGCAAATGATGCTAGGGTGTTGCAATGGCAAGGCCCTTAGCACAAAGCTTCAAGAAAGTATGGTTTCTAGCACAATCTAGTAGGTGAAAAGTTGTTAAGGCAAGAACAATAACATGTGCTTTAACCTCCTAGGGTTTTAAGCTAGCAATTTCATAATCTTGGAAGAAATGCAAGATAAATACACCACAACCATTCAAAATGAAGAAGAATTGCAGAAATTTACTTACATTCACCAAGAATCATCTAGCAATAGGCCTAGTTGAAGACTTTCCACCAAGAAAAATGCTAAAACACACCAAAACTAGCCTCCTTCAAGAAGTGCGCACCAAATTTCAGCCAATAAACCCTAAGTAGGGCACAAATTTCAGGCCTCACTAAATGTGAGTGAAAGATGATGAATAATACAAGGGAAAAAACCCTTATTTATACAGTTACAATGACCTTTAATTTACAAATTAGGTCAAAAAAAACCGACATGGCCAGTTTACATGTAATATCCAGTTTTTACATAAAAATGACAAATTAAAACCCAATTCAAGTAGAAAAGGTGACGTCATGACTCATGGGCCTTCCAAGGCCAACATCATAGTGGGAGGGCAAGACCCCCCTGGGTCCAGGCCTGTCAGGCTATCTCTGGTGGAACATCCTCCTCTCTCTCTCTAGTACAAGCCTTTGATGTGTGTCTACCCCTGGCTGGGGTCTTAGCATCCATCTGGTGGGCTTTTAGCCCTATGGAGGTCCGAACTAATCATCTCCCCATGTGTACCTATCCGTCAGGTGTGGCCCTACAACCTTAGTCACCTAGTTCGTGTTCGTGTTCGAGTTCAGCGACCTTGAGATTCGACAGTGAAAATTTTGGGGATAAAATTTGGC
The DNA here is from genome assembly GCA_009831015.1 of Picea engelmannii. Classification (NCBI taxonomy): domain Eukaryota; kingdom Viridiplantae; phylum Streptophyta; class Pinopsida; order Pinales; family Pinaceae; genus Picea; species Picea engelmannii. The sequence goes on from ML793390.1 coordinate 129,679, forward strand.
AGTAAATTCGACATACTACAAAAGTTGAAAATTATATATATATATATATATATAATACAAATATAAAAATTTATAATAAAAGTATGAAAAATACGACATACTACAATAGTTGAAAATTAAAAATATATGTAATACAAATATAAAAGTTTATAATAAAAGTATAAAATTTGAAAACTAATAACTAAGTAATAAATAAAGTATAACTAAATTAATATGTTATAATTAAATTAAATTATTACATAGTAGTTATTAGTTATTAATTAGTTATAATAGTTATTAGTTTTTATTTAATTTAGTAATAATAGTTATGAGTGATAAATTGATAATAGCTATAGTATAATAAATTAATATGTTGTTAAAAAATATAACCGTTGCCTGGATTCGGTCCACCATCGTACGGGTACAACAATCCAGACTCCGCACTCACTACACTCGGTTGTATAGTCTAGACTCCAAATCGAGCACGGGCCACGGGACGTAAGCAAAACTTAGAGTTGTCATCGGTCGGGACTCGTGTGGGCTGGCAGCTGGAACAGTGAACTGGCTCTGGTCATTGGTGAATTCTTGCAAATCAAATGGAGGATAGGAGTGTGGGCATGGGACGCAAACGACAAAAGCGGCGCAATTTAGAACCGAGGGTTTTATTTGCGTTTTGGGTTTTTTTTTTTTTTTTTTAAACCCCGCCCGCGTCAGCCAAACCTAATTGAATCTAGCCGATTACAAACGATTTTTAACGAATTTTTATTATGTTCGGGTTCGGGTTCACATTCGGCTTGGAATTCGACTTACAGTGCGGCAAACATAATCGAATATGTTCGAATTAGGATAAAATTCAACGAATTTCGAACTTAATGCTTGAAATTCACCGAACCCGGTGACTAAGCCTGCAACAACAAGTACGCCCTCCATGGGCTCATAAGTCACAGGGATCATAGCAATGTCAATCATGTCTAATAATCAAGTTATCTTAACATGTGCATAAAACCCCCTTTCCCAGACAAGTGCTCAAAGACGTTATGCTATTCTACAAGCCAGGTTTGGAGAGGGTGTTAGGAGGTCCTATTGGGCTAATTCTCATTGGACGTGGGATGTTTCCAGGTGAAGGCAGATCCAGGCCATGTAAGTGGATGAGGTGGTGTACGAATGTTTGAGCAATGGGTGCAGTGATGACAGGGAAATGTATGGCTTACTTGTGGGTGCCTCTGAAGAGGGTGAGTTGCACCTTGTCATGGATGCAAATGTTTCCAAGCCCATTCAATGCCTTTTACCTTTTTATCTTATTGTTTTTTCTTTCAAGAGACTAGTTAGGGGACACTGCCCTGGCGTGGTGACCAGTGGTGACAATGTTACCCACAAGCATTTCACGGAGATGAGAAAGTTGGCTCGTTATGAGACCCCCTTCTCTTGGCTATGCCACCAAGAGCCACTACCCTGGCGTGGTGACAAGCTGAATGGCAGTGTCATACCGTTACATGCCCATGGACCTAATAGGCTGGCTCGTGATGAGACACCCTATCCTCCAACTAGGTCTTGATTTTATTATTTTATGGGTCCCTCCGTTTCTTGCTAAGAAGCCTTTTATTGCTTTCTCGGGGATCCCCCTAGGCGAAGCATCTGAAGGTTTTGTTCTTTTGGCTTTTATATTTTGCCAGCTACTTTTACCCTCTGGGCCTTTAGCCCCTTCTTCCCACAAGGCAAAGGTACAACCCTTTGCTAGCTTGTCAAACCAAATGCCCGAACCAGTGCAGGGGATGGATGAGAGGGAAAATGATGAAAAGTGATAAGTATGGTGGGAATGGATGATGACCTTTCATAAACCCACCCAGTGGCAATTCAAATCCTAAGAGAACCAACTTGCTAGGGCATCTTGTCATTCCCCCCCAGGTGTGGACAAGTGGAAAGGCATAAAGTCCAAGTACACGTCAGAAGGAAAAAGAATTAAGTGCACATATTCAAATGTTTTGAGAATCAAAGTGACACATACCATGATACCTGGACTCATTACCTCATGGAACAAGACCCGTTGCTGCTGAAGGACCGGGTCGATGGGGTGGATGTTGCTGTTGCTGACAAGGTGGAGGCACTGAAGAAGAAAGATGGGCCCTCCAGGGCCAGGCTCAAGTCAATATGGCTCTCGGTACTCCATGTCTAAGACCTGTAGGCCTCGAGACATAATCTCCTTAGTTATCCCTACGCTAGGGGATAACAGTCCTAATGGACAACCAAGCTGAGGCAGAGCACAGTGTTTCATCCACAGATAGGTGGTCATCTGAAGTGCTCAATCGAGTGTTGGTACTGTTGCTAAGATGATATAACCACATAGTGTTTCATCCACAGATAGGTGGTCAGTCGGAAGTGCTCAATCGAGTGTTGGTACAGTTGCTAAGATGATATAACCATAAGTGATCTAGAACCTGTGACAAAAAACTGTCATACATACAACATTGTTATAATGGGACAGTACATAGCTCAACAAAATTGTATCCATTCAAAACATGTTTGGAGTTTTTGCCCTGTTATTACATGAATCTGCACCAACAGACCCACGTAATAATTATAGGCAATCTGGCTCTGTCACCACTAGATGCCTCTCCATTTGGACTGGTGCTTTTCCAGTCTCAGGAGGGTGTCCCTAGGGTTTGTGTATGCTGTCCTTTAATGAAGGAATCTGTGTGTAAACTCGAAAGAGATCAGCACACTAAAGCTTCCCTCAACACCCAAAAGCACTCGAGAACAGTGACTAACAATGAATTAAATCAAAGAGGGTTGAGATCAGATTTATTAACCAAATTACAGCAGTGTTCAAATGAATGGAAAGAAAGAATGTGCACCCTAATCGAAAGAAAGATTCAAAATAAGTGCACTGAAAGCAAACCAAACAACTGCAATACAAATGAACGAGTATTCAACCACAAGATTCAGAGAGCCATAAACACAGTATGGTCAAATCCAATGAGTATATTATTCAAGAAATTGAAATCAAACATAATGGTTAACATATAACAGGCTGCAATAAGTCCGATGGCGTGCAGTAGTGGAAGCAATTGGTCAGATCTGGAAGGTGGGAGAAGGATGGAAGTCCTCTGCTGCAATCTGCTCAATAAATATTATCTAATCTCTTCCAAGTAACTTCCCCTCTGCTCATATAGAAAACCCAAGAAATCAAACCTAAATTGAAACACCCTAGCCATGCATCTCTATGCATGCTAACTCATGAGTTGGTTAACATATAACAGGCTGCAATAAGTCCGATGGCGTGCAGTAGTGGAAGCAATTGGTCAGATCTGGAAGGTGGGAGAAGGATGGAAGTCCTCTGCTGCAATCTGCTCAATAAATATTATCTAATCTCTTCCAAGTAACTTCCCCTCTGCTCATATAGAAAACCCAAGAAATCAAACCTAAATTGAAACACCCTAGCCATGCATCTGTATGAATGCTGACTCATGAGTGACTGGCTGTTTGAATGTTTTTCTGTGGTGATAAATCACTGTTCACTAACTGAGTATACCAACCCTCCAAAGCGCATTACCCTACTATCCCATGGTTTGTATGAGTCCACCTGTACTGTCTGCAACTGCTAGTAGTAGCCAAACTGCCACTGAGGCTGCTGCTATCTCTCCAACCAACTGAACATGCACAGAGAACTCGCCATTCAAGGCTGATATCATATTTGGACTGCTGTTTATTGACCTCTAGTGATAAACCTGCCATAGATAATTCATCTTAATGCTTAATATAATCATCTCATCTTTTCACTACTGCTTGAATAAATTGACCTCAACAAAAATCATCAGCCTGCATGCATATGACCAAACAATAAAAGGGAAGCTGCACGCAAGTTATTATTTGTGAACAACCACAGCAAACTGCAACTTCCAACCTTACTCTCTTCAATAACCACTTGCATGCAACTCATGCTAGACAAATAAAGTAAAATTAAAAATTCCTAATAAGAGAAACCTTTAAAGTTATGAGACACATGGCATAGTATAAGGACAAGAATAGAATGAAATAAGGTGTGCTAAAGATAGTAAATATCATGCTCAAGAAGGCACACCCTCCCTTATTCGACCTGCTGTTTGCAATACCATTCTTCCTCACTTGCAAGTTCTGAACTTAGAAGATCAAGCTCCTTATCATAAACATGCTGCATGGAAAATGCAACATCCAATGTACTCACATCAACGCTCTGAGTTTCCTGTAGAAATAAGGTAAGAATCCTTGTGTGTGTCAGATTTTGCAATTGAATGTGGAAAAGGCTCTGTCACACAGGTCTGAAAACTATTGCAGCCCAATCATTAGATGCCGATGGTTCTGATGAGGAAGACCTAAACAAGTAAATGTTCTTATTAGGTACCCACAACAACAAACAGATATGTATTATGCAACCATTTCCTGCTTCTAAATCTGCTAGAGTATTCCTAGCACTAATTCATATGCTTAAGAAACCTTGTTGATAACTTGTTTCACGTCTGACCAAAAGTGGCTTCTCAAACAGCACTTGACTCCTTAGTTATCCATACACCAATCCTTTGAAACAGGCTCTGCAACAATCTAGATCAGGAACCATAACTTCTCTCCAAAAACATCTGGGTGCTAAGTGTGGTAAAAAACTCACCAAGGTCAGTTCAGGCACTGCCCAAATCAATATGTCGCTGCTCATCAATTATGATCCCTCAAACAGTGGATTCTATCTCAAATCATCACTCCAGAGCTGTAACCTATGACTGTCATTGATTCTGTCCTAAAGGAAATTCGCTGAGAATGAATCCTGCAGTGACCCTTTCCCACATATCTCACTGCTTACTGATAGTAACCTCAAATCTGCCTTTGGGGAAAATGATCTAGGGGCTAATTTGTAAGGAAACACACTGCTAACTGCTGAAAATCTGCTGATATGACATCACTACAGCTAACCAGCGATTCCTGAGGTAAATTGCATCAGATCTTCCATGAATTTTCTCTCGAATAAAGGCTGCATGTATACTCAGGATAAAGGGCAAATTGTACCAACAGAAAGTTTTCCAGAATATGAGCAACAGTTCATCATGAAGGTAAGGTTTCAGTATACCTAGGAAATCGGACTACGGTTTTAGGATAGGAAAGAGCTTAGAATGCAAAGTTAACAAATATTGATCCAGGGGATCAAAAAATGCTCAAAAATCAAAGTGTTCGAAATTGCTCGAAAATGGTTTCATTGCGTAGATCTCATCCTCACAATCCCAATGCAACTTGAACGGGCTCAAACGGAGTCCATATGGAAAAGATATGGTGTTCTGTCCATCTTCCCAAACAAGCAAAATTTGTTCATTGTACAATTTGTACAGGCTGACGTGGCAGCTGACTGTACAGACCGTACATGGACGTGGCTGGGTTGCTAACAAGACGGGGTGACTAGACAGATGTTGACGTGGACCAATCAGTGGTCGACATGTGGCATGGTGGTGGTGACTGGGCTTTTGAGGTGGACCTATTGCAGGGTGCCACGTGGCAACCACCTTGCTGTGTAAAAGTTTTGGTTTGGCTCCGCGGGGGTCGAACCCGCGACCTCCGGACAAGGGCAAGACTTCGCGTAGGCCGGGCCACCAGCCCGCCTACCAGGTGTTGCTTACACCATAATGGCGCGGATTGTATTAAAGTTAGAACTGTCAGCTAGTTTGGCGGAAAATGGGTGGGGGCTTAGCCCCAACCCGTGGTCACCAGTATTACAACCCTTGCCACATGACCAAGCGCACGGAGTTGTTGGGGGGCTAACCGGCGGATGTAGGAAGTTATAGCCCAGACCTTGGCCACATGGGCCATGTGACCGGAATCTCCGTCGGAAAGGGCGTTGGCCGCTCTAACGATGCGCCAAAATCGCCCACAACCTAGAATGTGCACGGGAGCTAGGTTTGGTGGGCAAGAAGCCAAGTTTTTGGCACAGTGGGTGCGTTTTGGAGAGCAGAGACAACAGTTTTTGGAAAAAACTTCAGAGAAGGATATTTTTCTCATTTTTTGGCCAAACCAGGTGCAGAAAGAGCCCATATAGGGGTTTTTGGACATTCTGGAGCCATCTATTTTGCATTCTAAGCATTGTAAAGCACTGTTTTAACACTTTTGAGCATATAATGAAAATGATCCATTGAAAGTTGGACCAAGAGATGTAGCCCAAGAGAGGGGTGAACTCCTTTATCATTTTGTTGTGTTATGTGCTTATTTTGATGGTTATTTATGACTATTTTTGTTGTTCATTTTAAGTAAAAAACTCAATAATTTCATGTTCTTGCAACTTGATCCAATTGCCCAAGACACATACATTTTCCACTTGTAAAATTTTATTCACAAACCTTTTCATTTTCAGATCAGCTTGGTATCAGAGAAAAGGTTTTTGAAGGTTTGATTTGTTTGCAAGTGTTTTGTTTTCTGATGCTTACAAGGGTGAAGCTCACAAGAGGAAAAGGGCAACTTGTAGAGCCAAGTTCTCAACTTTCAAGAAGGAGAACAATTCAATCACCTCAAGTTTCAAGGAGACATTCACCAAGTATGGCTCATGAGGAAAGTCGTGAAATTCCTACTTCAGAAGAGGAAACTTTCAAAAGATCCTTTTATGATATGACAGAAATGGTGAAAGTTTTATATGAGAGGAATGCAAGGTTGCAAGGAGAAAGCTCAAATCCTCCAAGAGGTAATGAAGGTAATGGTGATAAAACTCCAAAAGGAAATGGAGGAAATGGTGACACTCCACCTCCTTCACCTCCATCTTCCACTTCTTCTACCATTTCACAACCATCTCCAAATTCTCCAAAAGAACATGGTAAAATTCCTTCACAAACTCCTTTGCTTAAGCTTGATATTAAGTTTGAATTGCCTATGTACAATGGAGAGGTAAATGTTGAGAAATTGAATAATTGGATTCGTCAGATTGAAGTGTATTGTAGGATACAAAGAATCCAAGATGATGAAACTAAGATTCAGCTTGCTTCTCTTAGATTGGAAGGTGCGGCACTCATTTGGTGGGAAGCTAAAACTCAAGAGGACATGAAGAAGCATGGTAAATTTTTATCCTCTTGGAATGATTTTATTGTTGCAATTAGAGGGCAATTTTATCCATTAGCGTACATGCAGAAAGCTATCATGGATTGGCAAAACTTTAGGCAAGCTAAAGGGCAAAATGTGCAAAGCTACACTCAAGAATTTGGGAGAAGAGCTTTGATTTTGGGTATAGATTTATCTTCTCAAGAAACTTTATTCAAATACATTGGAGAATTGTATAGCTACTTGAGACACACAATTCTCATGTTTAACCCTACAAATCTAGATGAAGTTTGTGTACAAGCAACTCATTTCGAAGCAAGAGGGAAGAATGCTCCTCAAGAGGGCAGCAAGAAGCCATTTTTTAATGGAGACAAAGGAAAGGGGAAATTCAAAGGAAAAGAAAGGAAGAATGCTTCAGTCAAGAAAGAGGGAGAAAAAATCTCATGTAAACACTGTTCAAAAGATGGCCATGATGAAGACCATTGTTGGAAGCTTCATCCTGAAATGAGACCCAAAAAGTTCAACAACAAAGGGAAACCAAAGACTATTGCAACTACACAACATGAGTTAGGATCTGATTCTAGAGATGAAACAAAAATCACAGCCATGGGTTTTCAAGGTAAGGACTCTATTGTCAGTACTAGTTCTTCAAGTAGTAGCTTCAATGAAACTCAACATGAAAAAGAAAGAATAGAGATTTTCCACATAAGGGTTATTTCAAAGCATAACAAGATAGATACTCTATTTAAGATTGGATCACAAGCAAACCTCATTTCTGAAGACACTATCAAGAAATTGCATTTGGAAACAACTCCTCATCCTAAACCATATCCTCTAGGTTGGATATGTGACAATGCCAAATTGCATGTGACAAAAAGATGTAAACTCGGATTTGCCATCACTGCAAACTTTATAGATGAGGTAGAGCTTGATGTCCTTCCATTGGATATTTGTGGTATTGTTTTGGGAAGCCCATATTTATATGATAGGAAAGCCATCTTTCATCGTCATGAGAACAAATATCATTTGTTTAAAAATGGAGTGAGTACATTGTTAGAGCACATACCAAGAAGTTGAATTTGTCAGTTGTAAATGTTGGACAAATGAAGAGATTAGTCAATGCTAGTAAGAATTTTGTACTCTTGATGATCAAACGCAAAGACAATGTTGAAAAAGAAGCTTTCCAAGAATGTGATGCAAAGTTAAAATCTGATTTATATGAGGTTGTTAACAAATACGATGAGATGTTTCAGGAACCCAAAGGATTGCCTCCTGTTATCGCACAATCTGTACTTGCCCAAAGCCCAAGGCAAGTGAATGCAATATTGGCGTAATAGGAGGTGACCTATCACTATCACCTTAATAGGAAACCCCTTTTTGTTTAGAAGTATATCAAAGTTATCCCAGGGGAGACGTCCCCAGTGACCTAAAGGGCTGATAAGACTAAGGAAAAAGTGCAAAAAAATCCCCCTCACTAGTCAATCAATTCAAAAGGTTCTTATGGTCTTTAAGGAATGAAGCAATAGTAAAATGGAGTGTACCTGCCCAGAACAAGACAACAAAAAAAATATGGCAGCTTTCAAGTGTACAAATATGATGTTAGTGCTTCTTAAGACCATAAACCTTCAAAAAATAGGCTAGCTGATATAATGTTGCAGCAATGTAATGATTTACAACAGCAATTAGTATTTTGTAACAGCCACAAAGAATATGCCTTGAATTGCTTGAAAAGGACAAGAAATTGTAGCTTTAAATAGGCAGAATGATAATAAGTTGTCACAAGCAAATTTGGCAATGTCTAGCTAGCATCTAATGTCACTTTTGCAGAGAATTTGCTGCAGTTAGATGGCTGTAGCAATCTTTTGTAACAGCAGCAAATTCTAGTACTCAAAATTGCAAGAAATCACCATGCAAACTTAGCATTTGTCTAGTAGATTGATTGGCAATTGTCACAAGCAATTCTTGAATGAGCTAAGTGCAAGTTATGTGCGTGAATGCAGCAAATTAGCATGAATTAGTATGGTTGTAGCAATGATTTGCAACAGCAGCAAGTTAGTTAAGGAATTAGTCTAGTTTAGGGTTAGTAAAAGTTAGCAACAGCTTCAAGGAGAAAGGTTTGAGTGTTTGTTTGATCAATCATTCACTATAGTGAGTAGACTAGTGCCTCTTAGGGTTTATGGAGTCAACAGTAGCAGCAAAACTTGGGGCAAAGTAGCAATGATAATACTTAGCCAAAGGAGAGGGGATGGATGGAAGAGGTGTTGGCAACCCAAGGCCTCAAGTATCCAAATCCTAAAGACAAATTTGCTAGAGTAAGGAATCTTAGGCCCTAGCAAATCCTCTTTCCTTAGACTATCAAAATAATGTATGCAATAGGCAATTAGAGTGAGGCCACTAGAGAGCTAGCACTTTAGGGCTCTATTAGTCACTTCTTAAACCAAGTGTACTTGAGGAATTTGGACAAGTAGAAGACTATAGAGAGAAAGAAGTAACTTATGTTTCTCTCGTAGGGTTTAAGCAAGCAATTTCATAATCTTTAACATGAAACAAGTAAAATTTACCACAAGCATTCATTAACATAAACAAATTGTAGATTCCTACTTACTTCACCAAGAATAATCAAGCCAAACCCTAGTTGAAGATCTTCCACCATGAAAAATAGCCAAGATACACCAAAATTTGCCTCCAAGAAGTTGGGCACTAGTTATTTCAGCCAATAGCCCTTAAAGAGGGCGCAAATTTCAGACCACAATACTTGTGTGATGAGTTATCATGAAAAAATGAGAGTACTTTCTCTCTATTTATACAATATCAATGACCTTTAATTAATTTTAGGTCATTAAAAGGCCTACCTAGCCAAATTACATCAAAAATCTAGTTTTTTACAAAAATAAAATCAATTAACCCCTAAAATCATATCCAAGGGTGATGTCATGCCCTTCTAGGGTGACGTTGGGCCCCTAAGGTGAAACGTTGGGCTCCTAATGCAAAATGTTTGGCCTCCAAAGGCCCTAGATGATGCCCACACGTGCCAACCAACTCACAATTGCCCTCAATATGAAAACCCTAGCTCTGGATGACGTCTAGGGTCATAATGATGACGTTATGGGCTCTCAAAGGTCAACGTCCAGGTGGATGAGCAAGATCCCCTTGGGTCTAGGTCTGCTATAGTGTCTCAAGGGCAACATCCTTCTTTCTTCCTAGTGCAAATCTTTGATGTCCTCTTGCCACTAGTTAGAGTCACAACATCCATCTGTGGGCTTTTAGCCCCATGGAGGTCCAAGCTAATCATTCCCCCATGTGTACCTGTCCACCGGGCAAAGTCCTGCAGCAACAAAAAGTACGCCCTCGAGGGGTTCATAAGTCATAGGGATCATAACATGTAAATCACATCCAATAATCAAATTACCCAAACATGTGCATCAAACCCCCCTTTACCCAAACAAATGCTCAAAGACGTTATACAATTTAACAAGTCAAGTTTGGAGAGGGTTTGAGGGTGTCCTATTGGGCTAATCCTCCTTAAGTTTGGGGTGTTTCCCAGGCGAGAACCAATCCAAGTCATGTAAGTGTATGAGGTGGTGTGGGGTAAGTGTTTGGGCATGGGGTGCAGAGATAACAGGGAAATGTAAATCTTACCTGTGGTTGCCTTTGTAGGGGGCGAGCTGCACCTTGTCATGGGTGACATTGTTTCCTAGCCATTTACTGCCTTTTTAGCTTCATTGCTTTTGATCTTTTTTCTTTTATGCTTCAAGGAAGAAGTTGAGGGACATTGTCCTGGCTTGGTGACCAGAGGTGACAGCGTTACCCACAAGCATTTCACGAAGATGAGAAGGTTGGCTCGTGATGAGACCCCCTTTCTCTTGGCTATGCCACCAAGAGCCACTACCTTGGTTTGGTGACCAGATAAACAGTAGTGTCATACCGCTACATGCCCATGGTCCTAATAGGCCAGCTCATGATGAGACCTCCCATCCACCAACTAATACCTTGAGTGTTATTATCTTATAGGTTCCCTTTTCTTACTAAAAAGCCTTTTACTTCCTTTTGGAGAATCCCTGGGCGAAGCATCTCAAAGGTTTATTCTTGGCTTTTGACTCTTGCCAACTACTTTTACCCCCTGGGCCTTTAGCCCCTTCTTCCCAGAAGGCAAGGTACAACCCTTCCTAGTGTGGCAAACCCAATGCCCGAACAAAGGTGGGGGGAAGATGAGAGGAACAAAGATGGAAAGTGGTAAGTATGGAGGGAATGGACGATGACCTTTCGTAGACCCACCCAGTGGCAACCCATCCTAAAGGGAGATCAACTTAGTAGGGCATCATGTCACCCTTCCAGGTATGAACAAGTTAAAGAGCATAATTTCCAAGCAAACGCTATGAAATGAAGGAGAATTCAATGCAACATATTCAAGTGCTTCAATAATCAAAGTGACACATACCATGATACCCGTGTTGTCGTCCTTAAGGCTTATACACACTTGCAAATGTGAACTAAGTCCGACTCACTTAGTGTGTCCTTGGAGGCACAATGCCTAGGTTCACAGCCCACGTTGTCACTTTGACCGGAACCTCTTCCGTCTAGGCTCACTCCTAGGGAAACCCAGGGGGGTAGTCCCTAGTTTCCAGATTAGTTTTAGAGTTAAGTTCTAGGAGTTAGTTTTAATTATTTACAAGGTTTTGGGGATTCTAATCCTAAGATGCACAAGCAGCAATGTAGGATGCAAAGGGTAGTATGTAAAGCAAACCTTTTCCTAGGGAAACTAAGACTAGTGCCTAAAGATTGGGCTTGGGGTCAACTAAGTTAAGGGGTTGTTCGTTACAAGTAAATTACAAATTTGTTTACAAAAGAATAACTTGATCAAAAATATATTAGATACAAGATTTACAATTTAAAGAATGCTAAAATGTAACAAGAAGCTAACCACTGATTTATTTGTGTTTGTGCAGGATATGCAAAGATTAAAGCATCATATAACATTATCATCAAAGCATCAAGATCATCATCATCAACACATCAAGAAGAAGACTTATAAAGTTAAGCACAAGTATCAGGGATGAAGATCAACCACTCTTAATTATTAAACCCACAAGTATTTAGAAATTTAGATCCAAGGTTGAGTTGCCAAGATTTCTTAAGGTTATCAAATTTTATTAAGCTTTCACCAAAGCCTCCTCCCCCTATTGCCAAATAACTGTCGGATGCTCAATAAGTGTTGCCACCCTAGCTTCGCAGTTCAGCCCTAAGACAAGAGTACTTGATGGAGAGGACACATCCTGTGCATCGTGAGACAGTCCCCTGCCTACACCCTCCGTTGTTTTCCTCAAGTCTTGTTTTAGATGGTGAAGATGGTGGTCTTAGGTACCCTAAAGAGTCTATTAAGTTTATATATAAGTTAGGTAGACTTTTAGGAGTGTTTAGGAGTGTTTTAAGGATTTTATGACACTTTTTAAGAGTGATTTAGTGACTTGGCCGAAACTCACTTAAGCCTTTTAAATGTGTTGATTTAGTTATGAGATTAAGAGCATTAACACATGCATATGTCACTAGATTGCACAATTAGATAGCTTGAAAGAATAACAAAGGCAAGAACAACTTGCCACCCAATAGAAGATATGCAATCACACTTATATCATGCTCAATAGCATTTAGATAAGAGCATTTAGTGTGAAAGAGAAAAAGATTTAGATGTGCCTACTTATAAACAAGTTACTTCAAGTACGTAGCATCAATGAAAAATAACACCATCTACTTGTTGAAGCATCTAAACATCAAAGATTATAGATCTAAGCATGAAACATAAATATAAGCACTTGTAGTGAACTAAGCATGCATGAGACCTAATTAAGTTGATTTAGGTGCCCAATAAGCTTAAGCTAGGGAATTATAAAGTGTATTAGATCTAGATCTAGAATATTATAACATTAAGCATTTAGATCATTAACCATAAATTAAAACCCTAACCTAACCTTTTGGGGTATTCCTCTCCCAAATA
>ML793390.1:166887-183693 GCA_009831015.1 Picea engelmannii
GAAGGCTAAACTAATCATAGATTCAGCCCAAGAATTGCAAACTCAAACATTTAAAAGATAAATCTAGGGTAAGAAGTTAAAACCCTGAAATATTCAACTTCAATACTAAGATCTAGCTATAAATATTCACAAAGAAGTGACATAGAAAGATTTCATACCTCACTTGCATTGTTTGCTTTGCAGTACCTCCTTCCTCAATGTCTCTTGCATTGCCAATCCCTTCTATAATCATCCTAGAATAACTTACTAAAGAAAATAGGGAAGAAACTACACCAAATATTGAGCAAATTGAGTCTTCCAATCTATTCCAACCATAACAAATGAGAGAGGAGCCCTCATATACATAAGGCACCTGACAAAACCATGAGTAGCAAACTATGTGCTAGTACAATACCATGTGCCAACACAATGTGCTCAAGCAAAACCATGAGCCAAAACAAGAGGCACTCTCAATACCATGGTCTAAAACCATTTTGAGCCAACAAAATAATATATCATGAAATAACCACCTCAACCAACTCAAACACGTGAGTGGACTAGTCAAAGAGAGGAGGTGCACTCCACAAGATGCTATAACCACCCCAACGTGTGGCTAAGAGAGAGAAAACACGCCCTCCATATATTCACACATGTGGCTCCATTATGTCTAGCAATATTAATCGTTTCTTGACAAGTTCAACCATGACAATAAGATTTGGCTTAAACACCTTAAAACCCCTTTTTTAAATAACTTTTGTTCTTACAGAGACCCTTGCTAAAAAAGAAAATAAGCTTTTCTTAACATTGTTGTGAACCACTTAAAATACACCTTCACCTTTTAAGAAAATGCTTTTATAGCCTCGTTGGTTAGCTTGAGCAGTTGAGTGCTATGAATTACAAGCAGGAGATCGCGAGGTCATATCCCTAGGTTGGCTGCCTCTATGAATATTGTGGGCCTCACTTAATGTCCCCACCAAGTTAGGTTACCAAAACGAGGGGAGGTACCATCCTCAAAATGAGGGGAAGTACCTGATGGGTTTCCCCATGAAGTGCATTTCATGAAAAAAAATTGGCCTTTATGAAACCCTTTCTAAATCCTCTTTAAAAAAAGACTTCTTAACATTTATTTACAATGGAATATGCCTTTTAAACAAAATATTTAGTTTTTACATAACACCATTTTAGTCTTAAGAAAAAAAAAAATTCCTTCCTTTTGAAAAGCAGCATTGAGTTTGCATCTTTTTGAGTCGAGGCATCAGGCCTTGTGGGCATTTTCTTTAGCTTGAGAACATAAACCATAGAGTAACGGCTGCCTTTCTATTATGACTTGGCACACAAAAATTCCAATTGCTTTCTCTGGATTCGAGCTTCATATCTCATATATCCTCATCAAGTGAGCTTCCAGCTTCTCTAGAATGCACTCAATTGTCAATCTTTTCAATGTCTCCCTTTGTCAATGTCTCTTCTCAACTATAATGGTGGCATCTCAAACATGGAAAAATTCTACAGGAGAAAATGCTTCAATCAGAGAACTTAAAAGGACACATAAGCCACTGCTATGAACTAGAGGTGCTTGTGAATTAGAAGCATCTCCTCTTAATCATTTCTCTAAATAAAGGTGTTTTTCATTCATCAGTGTTTTGGGAAAAAATTTCAAAACTTCAACTAGTGATCTGCATTCCCCATGAAACAAAACTTCCTCAAAAACTCATAAATTCGATGACTGCTCTGATTAATGTTAGTTTAACAAAGCACATATGCACAAAACAAGGGACACAAGAAAAGGAAAAATATCACTTCAATTAAATGATATTCCATGGTGCAAGATACATATTTATAATATACAAAATTGTTTTAAAAAAATGTCACGGGAGATAAAGATAGATCTTTAGCCTTTCCCCAAATAGTCTATCCTATCTTCAATAGCACTTAGCTTTCCTTGCATAAGCACACTTCTAAATTGAACCATGCCCCTATTTTTACCTCAAAAGGATGCCCATTGAAATGGGCATTAAATATTCTAACACTAATTCTCTTCAATTTATGTTAAAATTAATGCAGCTACAAGAGCCATTCTCCGAAAGAATGGAAAAGACCCTAGCTTTGGACTAGGGCCCCCAGCACACTCATGGGGTTTCTTGGTATGAGACCATGCAGTGAGAGCCATGGAAAAAGACCCTAGTGAGGGCCCCCAGTATATGACTGGGGTTCTTGGTCTAGGACCAAGCAGTAAGTCCCAAGATGTGGCTAGGGCCCCTGGATGTGTTCCAGGGAATCCTTGCTCAATGCTTGGATTGATCCTTGGATATGTTCCTTGGTGGTTGATATAAGTCCCTAGATGTGTCTAGGGCCCCTGGATGTGTTCCAGGGAATCCTTGCTCAGTGCTTGGATTGATCTTTGGATATGTTCCTTGGTGGTTGATATAAGTCCCTAGATGTGTCTAGGGCCCCTAGATGTGTTCCAGGAAATCCTTGCTCAGTGCTTGGATTGATCCTTGGATGTGTTCCTTGGTGGTTGATATAAGTCCCTAGATGTGTTCTAGGGCCCCTGGATGTGTTCCAGGGAACCCTTGCCTAATGCATGGATTGATCCTTGGTCTTGTACCTTGGTGGATAAGACCCTAGATGTGTTCTAGGGCCCCCAGATGTGTTTTGGGGCAACCTGGTCTTTGACCAGGTAGATCTTGGTGAAATACCAAGATGTGTTGATGTGTGATCCTCTTCCTCTCTCCCAGGATGGGCCATGAGACCTAGGAGTGTCTATGAAGATGGACATGACCACATTGTTGATGTACCCTCTTATGCAGTGATGATAAAGTTTATAGGTCATTATGAGACTCATGTGGACATGTTTTGCCATTATGGACCCCCCCTTGACTTTGTTCTAACAGGTACCCCCTTGTTGTTTTGATTTCCCTCTTGTTTTATGTGATTAGGGTTTTATTTTATGTGATTGGGGTTTTATATGTGTTTAGGGTTTTTATAATTAATATTAATATTAATTGACATTTTATTAATATTTATATTAATTAAATATCAATATTTAATTATAATTTTAATTACCCTGACCCCTCTCCCTAACTATAAATAAGACCCTACCCTCAAGCATTCTAGCACACACACTCTCTCCTCTCTCTCCTTGCTGCGGCTACCTCAGTGACTACTCTCCTTTGTTGGTGCGGCCTCTTTTCCGGTTATCAGTTTTCAGATCTTAGTGTTTTGGTCATGGCTGGAAGCTCCTCCTTGCTATTTGTTGGTGTATAGGGTGCATGCGGCCCCTCTTCCTACAGCTGCCGGATCTGTCTGAGCCGTGAGGCCTCCCTTGGCTGCCAGATCTGTTCTATAGGCCCACGGACCTGAGTACAGGTGTCGCAGCCTCCTTTTCAGCTATCTCCTTTGCTATGTGAAGGTAGCAGACCTTTCTCCTGGCTGCCGCGTGTTGAAGTTGAGCTCCCTGTGAGGTCTGCTACCTTGCTGTCCTAATTTTTTGTGTGGAGGGTTTTGTTGTTTGGCTTGTGGAGAATCTGCTACCTTGCTGTCCAAAATTTCTGTGTGAAGGGTTTTGTCGTTTTGCTTGTGGAGAGTCTGCTAACTTATTGTCCAGTTTCATTCCTATGCTATATCACTGTTTTGTTAAAATATCAGCTTGATTTATTATGCAAATTAATTCTTTTATTTTCTTCAACACTTTGATTCCAGCTTAATACACTTCAACAATACCAAATCATAACAGAATAGCAATAACTATGTAGATAAGTAAGCATGCACATCAACAACACATATACCCTGGGGAAACCCTCTACAGGGAGAAAAACCCCAGCAAACGATATTCCTTTATTGCATTAATAATGTAAGATCACTTACAAATATCCACCATCAATGTTCTGCTCTTAAAGAGCTTGCCAAGATGACTCTGACCTGACAAAGACCTAAGAGACCTTGTTGAAATACACCTCTGATATGTTGCCTCTATTGTTGATATACAGCACTGATATGCTGCTTTGGTATGTTGACTCTTTATCACTGATATGTTCCTCTATTGCTTCTCCCTTAACCTGCATATCAAGAGGGGTCGACCTCTGCTTATATAGGCTGAAGAGAAGAAGAGGAGAGACTCAAAATAGTAACCTGTTTGCATGAGTTAATCATAACTCAGCTTCATACTTTAGTTCAAACTTAGAACTAGACTGGAGACTAGTATGCTTTAGTTCGAAAATAGAACTAGACTTGAGACCTCAGTTACAACTCAACATTACACTTTAGTTCAAAAATAGAACTAGACTTGAGACTGGTATGCTTTAGTTCGAAAATAGAACTAGACTTGAGACCTCAGTTACAACTCAACATTACACTTTAGTTCGAAAATAGAACTAGACTTGAGACCTCAGTTACAACTCAATATTACACTTTAGTTCAAAAATAGAACTAGACTTGAGACTTCAGTTACAACTCAACACTTTACAAGGCAATTCGAAATTCTCTTCATGGTGGATAATGTTACATGTGCCAACGCACTAGATCAATACATTTATATCATTTGCAATATTAGGAATGTCGTTTGTTTCTAACTCATAGGAATTTTATATTCAACCTAACTTTTGCTAGATGCCTTGACTTTTGCTCATGGCTCACAAGGGTTGACTAGGCTCACAAAGGTTGTATGTTCCCCCTAACTTTTGCACTGTCTATGCTCACAGAGGTTGTACGTTCCCCCTGTCTTTTGCACTAAACTGTCTATGCTCACAGAGGTTGTACATTCCCCCTAACTTTTGCATTAGACTCACATAGCATCTCGTTCGTCCTAACTTTTGGTTTGACTCACAGAGGTTGTACGTTCCCCCTGGCTTTTGTCAATACCTCACAAGACTGGTTGATTCTCCAAATCTCCCTGGCTAGCCTCAGGGTGGCCCATATGGCCTCTCATTGGAGAATGACTGTCGATGCTGCCAAATTTAACATGTTTTGTGGAGGGTTCTTTCTGCTGGGGGTAATACTGTTTTCTACTTGGAAGTCTGTGGTATTATTGCTGTTTCTTTTGGGGATCTATATCTTTGGCAGAACTGTCCCACAGTCCACATTGACAGAGATCAAACCCTAGAGGTTTGATCCATGATACCTAAACTAATGTCTGAGCATTTTTCAGAGGTATACATCCACACATATGACAGGTACATCTTACAATGATCAAGAGGTAAGCTAAAAGGTTTATTTTATACTCAGAATTGTTGTTTGTATTCAGATCTGTTTATATCTCTTTATCTATATGCTGATCTAGTAAACAGAAAATATTTAAAGCATTTTGTTTTTCAATTTTCCCTAATTCTAACAATTTAAGTCAAGTGGACCTTTTCAGACGTGAACTTAATTTTCAGATTGCTTCTATAAGTAGGATAGTTATGAATTTCGAGCATAGGAGCAAATCTTAAACTTCATTGTAAGAAACCCTGACTACTGGAACCAAAGCATCTAGTATTTACATCTGATCCTATCATATATAAAAAAGGAGACAGTGGAGAAACTTGCTAATACCCCTTGCTGTCTAATATAAACTCTCTCCTAAATTAATTGAAATTAACATACAAAAAGTCATTAGAGAAGCTGTGATCCACTCAATCATCAATTTTATTTTGGAGCAAAGAAATCAGAATGGTCGTTCTGTGCCATTGGCACTTGGTAGAACCTGAATACTCTAGCTGTTCTCTTAGTCCTTTATAGACTGTATCAATTCGTGCACAACTTGAATTTCCCTTCCAATCAACATCTATTTATTGCTCCTTAGAGACAGATCAATCAAAGTAATTTGCAGTTTATTACAATCTTTCTGAGAATAACATTAGATGAGACACTATACTACACAATCAGTTTATAGCCTGTTAACCTATCAGTGGTCTTATATTGGACAGAAATTTTACAGATGATAGATTAATAAGGAGACATAAAAAGAACCATTTCTCAGATCCTGGAAGCCTGAGTCAAACAGTTAGCTTGTGGCATTCTATGATCTTTTTGCTTTCAGAGGCAAAGTTTTTATTAGTGAGGATGTATTTCAAAGTAAAACAAATATGTATTAAGTACTTACAGAACAATCCAAATAGCACCAACCAAGGGAATAGCACCCCACAATAGACCACATATAAGTGCAACAGCTTGTCGAATCCAGTGTAATACATCTCCTAGTTGATCCTGAAAAGTCAAATAAATAAGGTGTTCATGAAAGTAATATCACAGTAAAGAAAATAATGAATGAGCAGCGGCACAGGCATAAGAGAGCAATCATAACGTAACTGCATTAAGAAAGTAATCATCATAGCTTAAATGAAAGTTCAAATAATTAAAACCTTACCATATTCACTTACTAGTAGATACTAGTATATGTAACTAGTGAAATGCAATCTACAGGCATTCAGCACATGTTGTCAATATAAATGTTTTCCTAGAAAATAATCCAATTCCTTTTAAATAATTTTTTTGTTGTATGGGGGTTCTTCCGGAAAAATTGCATCCATTTTTTAATTTTTGAATCGATGTTTCAGACCAGGCCAATGTGGTTCATCAACAGGATAAATTGTGGATCACATTGGCCTGGTCCAAAACATCGATTCACAATTTACCTTGATGATGGACCACAATGACCTGGTGGGCAAAGCAGGTGGTTGGGGGCACAGAAATTGTTAGAGCCCCTGTAGCAAACTGGGTTACAGAGCCACCAAATGTGAAGAGCCCAGCATTTCATGTACATTTTAAATAGTTATCTGTTTAAACGTTAAACTCTACTTCGGGACTGTCATCTAGACTCTGCACATTATGGACTTAAATTTATACTGTGTTGTTTTTACTTTAGACTCTGGGTTTAGCCCCTCTTTTAGATCCTTTTCTTGTGATATACCATCTGCTGGGTTACTTTTGTTTTTTATATACATCCAGCAGATTGTAGTGAACGATATTATATATGAGGTTGTTCCCTGTTATTATCAAGGGTGTCATTACCCCCTGCCTCTACCCGAATATAGTGGTTTTGAATCTTGGATGTTGTGTGTTATTTTCACGAAAGAACATGGGGGAATATTGACAAGGTCTTGAGATATAAGAGAAAGCGATTGTATAATGCGCCACTGTGATAACTATTTACAAGAACCATATCATTTCATTATAACCAATTTCTCAGGGTATGCTTTAGACATGCAAACTTACATATTCACAACAGGTAAAACTCTGGCATGGGTGTCATAACAGTATGTCACTACTCCACTAAAGAAATAATTGAAAATTTTGATCATTCTAGTTAAACTAGTGTTCTGAACAACAATAGTCTTCCCAGCGGATTGAGAAAAGATGATTGCAACAACTTAAAATAGATAAGGTGAACTACATAAATCTTCTGGTCACAGATGGAAGGATACAGAGAAATCTGAAAAAACAATGGATTGCTTTATCATAAACCATAACTAACCTATATATTTGAAGTATACGGTATAGGGCAGAGCTTATAAATTAAAAATGTTATGAATTCATTTATTTTGATTTTGCACAGCATTCTGTAAAATGCCAAATTCGAATAACTTCGAATAAAAATTCCAGTGTTTGACAGTATCTTGACCTACTTCACGATATACTTTAAGAAATGTCATTCACCTTTGCTCTGATATATTCTACAAAACTTATTAACCTCACTCGTCAGGCAGTGCAAAAAGGCCCTTGGTTCATGGGAAAATGTATATGATAGGGAAGCATGATAAACATGTCTGATCAGAGTACGTCCGTCCATGGCTTTTGGGCCACTATGGATATGACATTCGATTGAATTAGTAACTGTGGATTGCGAGAATAATTGATATCATGATCTCAAGTGGGTATGATGACAACAGGTGAATATTCAGATCAGTTGAGCTTGGTCAAGCAAGTATGCATTACCTCAGTAATCAAAATACATACATAGATACTTGTATTATTCAATTATGGAGAGAGAGCAGGGAGCAAGCAAGGGTTATTTACCTTATCCCAGGAAGCCTCTGGATCCAGTAGTTTGTTAAAGGAAAAGGGGGGAACCTCTCCATTATGCTGTTGATGAGACTTCGTTGACTTTGATGATTTTTCTTTCATCTTGTCTAAACTTAATCAACTGTTACACAATCTCCAAAGCCTTCTGCCCAAATTTACCTCCGCAGCATGCCTCGGCCCCTACTCCCTCATCTCCCAATTTAACTCGGCTGTCCAGAAGGGGAAAAAATGACGAGCAAGCTCTTTTAGAATTAAGAAAAAATATTTTTCTTCTCGGGTGATTGAACCCAAGTTTTCTGGATGCCAAAACAAGGAGTCCAGATTGCAGACGTAAACAAGCTTTGTTTACAGTTCTGAGACAAGAAAAAAAGCAAAGAACAAACGAATCTTAAAAATAGGCGAAATGGGTATATTCAGATCACAGCACCCACCATACCCAAGTACCGAAATGATACAAGAGCGATCAATCAGATCTAGGAAAGTAGAATATATATATATAACCTGCATGTGGGTTAGTTGTGATCAAGACTGGAAACCCACCTCGTCTGCCTAACTGCAGTTGCAGCATATCAAACGAGAGTTAGACACGAGTGAGAGAGCCACTTAACATGGGACGGCCTGATACATCCCGACACATGTGGAAGGGGGAGAGTTTGTCTATGGAGTCCCGTTCTCAGTTGTGGCGAAGGTTAGCATGTGTCATAAAGCCTTTANATATTGGACAGAAATTTTACAGATGATAGATTAATAAGGAGACATAAAAAGAACCATTTCTCAGATCCTGGAAGCCTGAGTCAAACAGTTAGCTTGTGGCATTCTATGATCTTTTTGCTTTCAGAGGCAAAGTTTTTATTAGTGAGGATGTATTTCAAAGTAAAACAAATATGTATTAAGTACTTACAGAACAATCCAAATAGCACCAACCAAGGGAATAGCACCCCACAATAGACCACATATAAGTGCAACAGCTTGTCGAATCCAGTGTAATACATCTCCTAGTTGATCCTGAAAAGTCAAATAAATAAGGTGTTCATGAAAGTAATATCACAGTAAAGAAAATAATGAATGAGCAGCGGCACAGGCATAAGAGAGCAATCATAACGTAACTGCATTAAGAAAGTAATCATCATAGCTTAAATGAAAGTTCAAATAATTAAAACCTTACCATATTCACTTACTAGTAGATACTAGTATATGTAACTAGTGAAATGCAATCTACAGGCATTCAGCACATGTTGTCAATATAAATGTTTTCCTAGAAAATAATCCAATTCCTTTTAAATAATTTTTTTGTTGTATGGGGGTTCTTCCGGAAAAATTGCATCCATTTTTTAATTTTTGAATCGATGTTTCAGACCAGGCCAATGTGGTTCATCAACAGGATAAATTGTGGATCACATTGGCCTGGTCCAAAACATCGATTCACAATTTACCTTGATGATGGACCACAATGACCTGGTGGGCAAAGCAGGTGGTTGGGGGCACAGAAATTGTTAGAGCCCCTGTAGCAAACTGGGTTACAGAGCCACCAAATGTGAAGAGCCCAGCATTTCATGTACATTTTAAATAGTTATCTGTTTAAACGTTAAACTCTACTTCGGGACTGTCATCTAGACTCTGCACATTATGGACTTAAATTTATACTGTGTTGTTTTTACTTTAGACTCTGGGTTTAGCCCCTCTTTTAGATCCTTTTCTTGTGATATACCATCTGCTGGGTTACTTTTGTTTTTTATATACATCCAGCAGATTGTAGTGAACGATATTATATATGAGGTTGTTCCCTGTTATTATCAAGGGTGTCATTACCCCCTGCCTCTACCCGAATATAGTGGTTTTGAATCTTGGATGTTGTGTGTTATTTTCACGAAAGAACATGGGGGAATATTGACAAGGTCTTGAGATATAAGAGAAAGCGATTGTATAATGCGCCACTGTGATAACTATTTACAAGAACCATATCATTTCATTATAACCAATTTCTCAGGGTATGCTTTAGACATGCAAACTTACATATTCACAACAGGTAAAACTCTGGCATGGGTGTCATAACAGTATGTCACTACTCCACTAAAGAAATAATTGAAAATTTTGATCATTCTAGTTAAACTAGTGTTCTGAACAACAATAGTCTTCCCAGCGGATTGAGAAAAGATGATTGCAACAACTTAAAATAGATAAGGTGAACTACATAAATCTTCTGGTCACAGATGGAAGGATACAGAGAAATCTGAAAAAACAATGGATTGCTTTATCATAAACCATAACTAACCTATATATTTGAAGTATACGGTATAGGGCAGAGCTTATAAATTAAAAATGTTATGAATTCATTTATTTTGATTTTGCACAGCATTCTGTAAAATGCCAAATTCGAATAACTTCGAATAAAAATTCCAGTGTTTGACAGTATCTTGACCTACTTCACGATATACTTTAAGAAATGTCATTCACCTTTGCTCTGATATATTCTACAAAACTTATTAACCTCACTCGTCAGGCAGTGCAAAAAGGCCCTTGGTTCATGGGAAAATGTATATGATAGGGAAGCATGATAAACATGTCTGATCAGAGTACGTCCGTCCATGGCTTTTGGGCCACTATGGATATGACATTCGATTGAATTAGTAACTGTGGATTGCGAGAATAATTGATATCATGATCTCAAGTGGGTATGATGACAACAGGTGAATATTCAGATCAGTTGAGCTTGGTCAAGCAAGTATGCATTACCTCAGTAATCAAAATACATACATAGATACTTGTATTATTCAATTATGGAGAGAGAGCAGGGAGCAAGCAAGGGTTATTTACCTTATCCCAGGAAGCCTCTGGATCCAGTAGTTTGTTAAAGGAAAAGGGGGGAACCTCTCCATTATGCTGTTGATGAGACTTCGTTGACTTTGATGATTTTTCTTTCATCTTGTCTAAACTTAATCAACTGTTACACAATCTCCAAAGCCTTCTGCCCAAATTTACCTCCGCAGCATGCCTCGGCCCCTACTCCCTCATCTCCCAATTTAACTCGGCTGTCCAGAAGGGGAAAAAATGACGAGCAAGCTCTTTTAGAATTAAGAAAAAATATTTTTCTTCTCGGGTGATTGAACCCAAGTTTTCTGGATGCCAAAACAAGGAGTCCAGATTGCAGACGTAAACAAGCTTTGTTTACAGTTCTGAGACAAGAAAAAAAGCAAAGAACAAACGAATCTTAAAAATAGGCGAAATGGGTATATTCAGATCACAGCACCCACCATACCCAAGTACCGAAATGATACAAGAGCGATCAATCAGATCTAGGAAAGTAGAATATATATATATAACCTGCATGTGGGTTAGTTGTGATCAAGACTGGAAACCCACCTCGTCTGCCTAACTGCAGTTGCAGCATATCAAACGAGAGTTAGACACGAGTGAGAGAGCCACTTAACATGGGACGGCCTGATACATCCCGACACATGTGGAAGGGGGAGAGTTTGTCTATGGAGTCCCGTTCTCAGTTGTGGCGAAGGTTAGCATGTGTCATAAAGCCTTTAGTGTTCTGTATAAATACTCTTTAATTACAGGTGGTCAAATGGACGACATCGATAAATTTAGAACCACCCTTTGTGGCCATGATTTTTTAGCTGTGGTTTTTCTTGCTTTTTTGTCCCCCATTCAAGGGTCTAATAAATTGGGTACGTAGTATGATTTGTCTGTTTTACTTGAAATTTGGCACTTTACTTACATATATTACGTCATTAAAGTGATGTCATATTAAATGCTAATCTCCACTAAGCGCAACGCCTGCTCTTAACATTCATCATACTTTATAATTTCTTTCAAAGTCCTTCGTTGTCATTAAGCTTCCTTGACTTATTTGGCATTGGCCTCCCAACTATAATAATGGCACACCAAAGCTCGAGGTGCATCCTTAAATCCCCATGGCTTTCTAGTATACATTTTGGAATGCCACGTGGAGCGATCTTTATATCAATATCAAAACCCTAACTTATTGACCCACTCCCAATAGGTGCATTTTTAAGAGAGTTAGTGTGCTTCCTATAGGACATTACAATGTTGATGATATCTTATTAGTCTCGGCCTCCGGCTAGGGACTTTAGCTTCAGTTTCGCAGTCAATGATCGTTAACCGCCTATTACATCATCGTTTTTAAGGCATTAGTTGGTGAATTTTGCTTGTTGAATCTCTATTAATTCCAAAGTTTGTCGGTGTTTCAAAATATCTTTTATTAATCCTATTTTCCAAAATTAAAAAAAAAAAAAATTCAATTTCAAAAAATCTATATCAGCATTTTTTAATTGGCTCACTACATATTGATGTGACTAAATAGCCCTGGTGGAGGGTAATATTATTTAGTTATTTGTGAGACTTTAAAATTAATTTTAAAAATTAATAAATTTAAATTAAATGATTGGTGCAATTGATCGGTTGGTAGGATTGCATTTAATGAAAGATTGTAATGTGGAGCTTTGTCACTGCAGTCGATGGTTGGTCATGGCCTTCTACATGCCCTCACACCAGACCCACACCAAACCCAAAAATCACAACTCGACAAATTTAGAAAACACTCTTATATGTCCCATGAACTGCAATATTCTCCAAAAGAAGAGTCTAAAATCTAGATGCAGTTGTTCCTAATCCAGTTCCTTAGCAACGGATTTGTGATCCAGTTCCTTAGTGACGAGTTTGAGATCGAGATCGAGACCCAGAGCCTATAGATCCAATGCATGTTGCATCCTTTCTTCCAAGTCAAGAGACATGCCCAGAACTAGCGGTTAGAGATCCAAATCCTTTCTCTGCTTTTTTGTCCATTTGTATGTAAATAAACAAATTACATGTTGTCGTAGTTGTGGAAAAGTGTTAATTTTTTTTACATGGAACCTAATACATGCTAAAGATATCGCATCTGGAAGATGAATTGATACTGAAAGATGTCAGAACAAAAATATTACCATGGTGTGAGCATTGTTTTTCGACGCCTTGCACATGTTCGTTATATGAGAACAGTCCACCGATGAGAACTCCACATTGCAGGCTGCAAGGTCACAAAGTTCAGTTCACCACATTCATCTCCTCATCAAAATCAATCCCCCAAACCAATTTTGCAGACTAAATACTGAAAAAACAACTATGAATAACCACAGCAAGGGAAGAGGCTTCAAACTCGCGCTTGCTAATTGGTTGAGTATAGTTGGTGATCTTTGGCTCCTTCATATCTCTTGTTGCACAAAAAAACTAAATAAAAGATTAAACGGTAACACGAAAATTACCCACTTAGATAAAACCATTAAATGATTAAGCTAAAACATGAGAATTATTGTATTTATTGTTATGTTTTAGGCTATTGGTATTCTTACCATTGAACGCAATCCTAGATAGGGCCAGTATCAACACCATGGAAGCAAAAAGAGAGCTTGAAGATGACATCATATACTGCAATGCCCTTCAGTTATTTTATTCGATACCAGAATTGGATCATGCTTCTTCTACGTTGAGATGGATTCAAAGTTTCACATTCAATCTCTTCTACAAATAATGGTCAACATTTATTAATGAAGATCCCCCACGTGCCTCGGGCTCTCAAAAATTTGATAGTGTTTGGTGGGGTAGACGATGAAATTTTTCTGTAGAGATCCACACATTGTTAATTAATACACCCAAAGAAAAACAATGGCCTTAGACGAAATGTGTGTGCCTTCGAATAATTGCAACCAACACGTTGAATTATAGCTTGTGTGTCTGAAATTTATTAATAGCCAAATGACCTTCGGGACAGAGTGCTAGGTTTAGAAATATGTTTATGAATTGCAATTCCAATGCAAACCAATGGTCTGTCTGGTTGTACTCATTACGAAAGGAGTCAAAAGAGATTTGCACTATGTGTGTTGCTTTGGTTTCATAAAAAAACAAGTATAGAGGTGAGGTGTGGATGTTGAACATTACGATTGTCGATGTTTGGAAACTAACATGGGTTGTGATTTACCAGGTTTGGGAACTAACAATTCTATTGCAATCCACGATTTCAGCTTCGAAAAATCATACGGAAGATGCAAATTTTGTCTCTGGTGGAGCAACAACGCAAAAGTGAGGAATACACGGGTGTTGAGGAATTTATCTATGGTGGTGTGCTTGTACTCTGCATATAGTTCACACGCATTCAAGTTTTCATCTCCCAAGTCAAAGTTGGTTTGGTCGCCCTTAACAAAAATGTTGTCCAAAATTGTTATAGATATGTTATGATTTTAACGAGGCAGAGTCGAATAGACATAGATCGCATGTTACAGATTTACAAAATGTAGTTAATTGTGGGTGTAAAGCTTAAGCGTGTACCAAAAAAGAAGTGATAATCGGTATCTTACTCTATTAGAGTCTGGCCATCTCGCCTTTCGGCACAAAAACTCTCTTGAAACTTCTTCCAGTCTTCTTTTCCCAAAGTTAGATGAGCTCACTCTGGTTAACAACGCAAAAGTGAGGAATACACGGGTGTTGAGGAATTTATCTATGGTGGTGTGCTTGTACTCTGCATATAGTTCACACGCATTCAAGTTTTCATCTCCCAAGTCAAAGTTGGTTTGGTTGCCCTTAACAAAAATGTTGTCCAAAATTGTTATAGATATGTTATGATTTGAACGAGGCAGAGTCGAATAGACATAGATCGCATGTTACAGATTTACAAAATGTAGTTAATTGTGGGTGTAAAGCTTAAGCGTGTACCAAAAAAGAAGTGATAATCGGTATCTTACTCTATTAGAGTCTGGCCATCTCGCCTTTCGGCACAAAAACTCTCTTGAAACTTCTTCCAGTCTTCTTTTCCCAAAGTTAGATGAGCTCACTCTGGTTAACAATGTTGTCTGGAGGCCTGTAAACCACGAGCTTATTCATTGTTCTAGGATAGCTTGCTACCTTAATCGCGAGAGCTACAGTGTCATCTTCTAATCATCTAAAATACACAAAGTTCCTTCATAGAGCTCATTATCCCACACAACCGTTCGATTTCTTTTCATAAGTAAAGCTGACGCATACACC
Organism: Picea engelmannii; assembly: GCA_009831015.1. Classification (NCBI taxonomy): domain Eukaryota; kingdom Viridiplantae; phylum Streptophyta; class Pinopsida; order Pinales; family Pinaceae; genus Picea; species Picea engelmannii. The sequence continues at coordinate 181,891 of ML793390.1, forward strand.
TCCCATCATTGAAATGGACGATAGGTGGTGGAGACAACCTACCTCTCATGGCCTCTCACTTTCAATGGCATGAAAAAGAAAATCGATCAGCTGAATGAAACGGTTTCTCACCAAAAGCACCTACAGGACTACCTCAAGTTGGATCATCGTTTAGACAGACCATAGAACGTAGACAAAACAAGGTGGGGCACCTCCTTGATATTCTCCTCCTTCAGTTATGTAAAATTTCTTTCTACAACAAGAATTCTAATCGATTCGTAATTATACCATCCATTCTTAACTTCACAGTGAAAATTGTCAATTAAATCTTAACTTCACAGTGAAAATTATCAATTAAATCATAGCATACCACATAGAGCATAGTATTGTGGTTGGATGTAGGTATCTCTTTGATCAATTCGTGAAAGATGAAAATGGCGACTTGGAAGATGGCATAACGGAGACCGACTTGAAAGAAGAGATGAGTGGAGATACTCGATGAAAGAGTTGTGGGAGAGAGTGTTGATACCCACTTCCACACCCTGCTTCCCATACCAGAAAGACTTGTGACTGGCGACTACACCTTGAGCCTGGAAATAGTCACAGTTTTATAATTTACAGGTAATCGCACTAACTTGAACCCTTGACCTAGCCCCTTAACGTGGCCAGGCACACTCAGGAGGTGGTGGCAACCCTGACGACCATGCTAACAGAGAGATGCAACATGCATTTCAAAAGGATGGAAATGTAGATAGATGGACAACATGATGGGTCGCTCAAGAAATCACTTTTGCGAGGTTTTATTTTTTCCAAAATTAAATATTATTTTTTGATACAACTACTCTTCCATTTTTTAAAATAATTTTACTTTATGTCCCTAAAAACACTTGAAAATAATTCCATTTTTTTTATGTGGGTAGAAAGTTAGAAATGATAAATACAACTACTCTTCCATTTTTTAAAATAATTTTACTTTATGTCGGTAAAAATGCTTGAAAATAATTCCATTTTTTATGTGGGTAGAAACGGTAATGAAAATAATAGGCATACCCAACCTGGGTAGTGGAGTGCCCAATTACATTGAATTTAAAATAGTAATTGTAGGAAGGTTTGGTTCGTACAATATTTACAAAGTTTCAAGTTAAATTTTGAATATCTTTGTATTGTTTTATTGATTTATCTAGGTTGCCAAGGAGAACAGGACTCAACTGCCTCCAACTGATTTGTTCATAATCCAACTCCATTCATTATATGGTATGTGAGAATAATCTTGATTAAATTAATATATGTAGTTTGATCAATTCATGGATTTGATGCAATGTTTACCATCGATCATCTCTTCACAGGGTTAATGCATACATACGACAATACAAAGATGCTAAAATGGTTGAAGATATTCAAGTAAGAATTGTACCATTCTTTTAAATATTCCAATATATAATACTTATTTTTACGCATTGTGTTCAGTGGCTCGACAAAGATGTTCTAGACTTCATTTCAATTATTTATCTAAAGCCGTATATTCTATTTGCCAAGAGTTAAAGTTTTAATCAACCAGGAATTCTATCTATTTTTTTTAAGTATATGGGTTAAGTTCAAAACATACTATTTATACAGCAAGAGCAAAGTGAGGATAAGTTATGATGAAGAGAAGCTTTATTATCACTCCCTAATCCCTAAGGTATATGCTAATAATGATTGCTGACAATAATTTTGAATCTTGATTCTAAATCTGGTTATGTACAATAATTTTGAATCTTGATTTTGAATATGGTTATGTACTATGGATTGTTTAATTATATAAATATGCTTTATTTTTTAGTT
>ML793390.1:213412-284248 GCA_009831015.1 Picea engelmannii
CCTTCAAAGCATAAAAGCTTACAAATTTGAGATATATAAGTTTTTAATAGTTTATATAGTTTACATGGTTTGTTTATTGAGTTTGATATATATACAAAGTGAATATGCCTTTTTTATATGGAAATGGACTCCATACATATCAAGGAGAAGTTTTGGTTTTGATATATATAGAAATAATATGTGGCATATATCAATAAACAAAAGGGAAACACTGTTAAAGTATGGATTATAAACTCCATGATATAACATTTGGTATATATCTGAAATGGTCATTTAATATGTAAGGTGGTACAAGGCATATAATTTTAATATAAAGGTATAAACCTTGGCCTATTCATATGAATATATGTGTTGATATGGTTGTCATAAGGTATATGTTTGAAACAATATGTTGGAGGTAACATTTGATTGAAAATGGCATAAATCTCAAGGTTGACATAGCGCATGGTATATGGTTATGTGAGTTGAAGTGGTATATGGTATGCGTTGATGCATACAAGTTTCATATGGTTGAAGTTTTGGCATGGCATAAGTTATATGGTTTATATGATTTTTTTATATGCAATTTACGTTGGGGGCATGGAAATATGGTATGAGGCTTTGAATTCCGACATGATGGGCTAGCCATGCATTGAATGGAAAGGACATGGGCATTAACTCCCATAGTCTCACATTTTACCACCTCATTTTGCTTGGGGCTTTGATCATTTCGTTTAGTTTGGTCTGTGGAGTAAGAGCTTGAGCTCGACCTTGGAATCCTCTGTTAGTTGTAGCAACTGTCTCGACCTCAAACTATTGGTATATAAATGCTCTTTCACAAGGTATGTACTCACTAGTCTATGAAAAATCTCTTGCAAAGTTTTGTGACTTAATGAATAACAATGGCTATGGTTTTAACTAGTATTGAGTGTGTATTTTTCTCTTCCCTGTTTTTTTCCCCTCATGAAATGGAAATATTGTGAATGTTGTTCGAAGGTTTCTATTTTTCAAAGGAAAATGATTTTGTTTCTGCCCTCTACTAAATGCATTCTTCTCTCAGTTTATACTTTCACTTTCCATTTTCCTGAAGATTTGTTAGCCATGGCTCTAGAAATGAAAAGAGTTGAACCCTTTTTATCACGGTAAATGTTCTGAGTTTCGACCTAGGTTCAAATTTGATTACAGTTTTTCCATTGTTGATGCACCTAGCCTTTAAAAAATACTTCTTGTTATATATCTTTTTGAATATGGTTATGGCTTCAACCCATGTTGGTAACATTGGATATGCGTCGAGTCCTGGTTTTGTTTCGAACTTGAATAAGCTTACAATTGTTCACTGTTGGAAAATTATGTGACCAACATTGCAGTTGTTTTTATTTATGTTGAGTTTGGGTTGAGCGTTGAACCCGTGCCCATATAATGGATGGTTGATTTTGGATCGGGTTTAAAGTTTGGATACATGATATTCTCTCTTGCAATTGTATGCAACCAACAGTGATTTTAGTCAACTCTTTTTATTTTTGTTGAGTTTGTTATTCAAGTTTGAATCTGGGTTTGTAAGTGTTTGTTTCCAAGACAAATGTGGATATAGCATTGGTTTGTTGCTTGATTATATGGGTTTGAACCCTAGTCATATAAAAGATTTGTCAAAAGAAATCATAAATGTATGGCCATATCCATTCTCTTTTGAAAATGTTTAAGAGCTCAAATTTGAAGTTCGTGGTTATGGCATAGTTATGACTTTATTTTTATTATGGGTTTATTACAAAATTATGTGCACTTATGCTCGCTCTTACTCTTGTTCATTATAGAGACTGTGCACCTTTTAATTCCATTGTTGGCCATGGCACTTCATTCTTTTCCACCCGAGTTCAAACTCTTGTTGGTTTTGGTGAAATGGTTTGAGTGCTTTTGATTTTGGAGTTCATATTCCTCATTCGAATCACAACTCGGTTTTGATTATATTTTTGGTTTACTGAACAAGAGTAATGGTCATATCATTTATTGAAACTTAAAAGTAAAGCTTGACTCTTGCTCTGTCCATTATAAAGATGTGTGGCCACACCCATTTTTACTCCTTATGGTTATAATTCTAAGTCTAATATCAGTCTTTGCAACAGTTCTAAATGGTCATGATTTAGAGAGTTAGGTTTGCATTGAAATAAATAAGTATTGGTTGAATTTATTATTAGTTGGGAATTCAAATAGTTCTTAATGACAAAGTTTGATGCAAGGTTTGGGTTGTTAAAGTAAAAAGGTCAAATGCTTATGTGAAAAAAATTAAAGGTTTAATATATGGAAAGTTTGTCTTTTACATGATCCAGGAGGATCTTGGTGGCCACCCACCTTGTCCAACTGGCTCAAAATAGTTTTTTGGCAACTTACTATTTTTAGCAATTTTTTGGTTCCTTAACTTCTGGGGCCATTTTGAGGGCCTAAACGACGTTTTTTCGTGATCAGACACTTCAAAAAGATCTAAAGGCTCTAATTGATCCCCCTAAATGAAGCTCCTTGTCAATACCTTTCCAACGAGTTATCATCTGCCCTAAACGAAGATCGTATACAAAAGTTACGACCCCAGGAAGTTAATGTACTAACTTACCCCAACGGGGCCTAAATGACTTTTGGCGCTTCATCTCCTAGGGTCAGGTTTTTGGATGTCTAGGGTTTTTGAATTCATGTTTATTGTAAAAAGACCTTCAGAGCCTCATTGTACTCATCTTCTTGCGAATGAGCGTAGCCGTCACATCTCTTCTCAGAGATAAGTTGTCACCATTCTAGCAAGCTTGTTTCAGTCTGCATTTTATAGTTTCAACATATTTCTTATTCAATAGAAGTCCAAGTTTATTGTATCTATGTTGTTATTCACTGTGTCTCTGTGTCAATATTATAAATCTATGTTTTCATTTTGTTTTTCTCATAAATCTGGATCAGTGGTATTAGAGCGGTATGCTCCTTATCGTTTTTTAGTGCATGTCCTCGACGAGGTTAGGGTATAGAGAGTTGGGTCTCGAGCTTGTTTCTCTTGAGGAAAGATGCTCTCACACGCCCACGGAAAATTCCATCGCAGGAAAAAAGAAACACAACGGGACAAGAGATCATTTCAAAATGTTGCTCGAGGAAGCCCTTGAGAAGCAGAGGAATGAGATGATGGACAACTTTGCACAAATCCTTCGATGGATGTCGACAAGCGACACATCTACCTCGAGCGGAGGCATCGCTCCCTTCAAGGTACAGATCAACTTTGATATTTCTATATTTGAAGGTCAGATAGATGCAAATGTTATAGACAAATGGTTGAATCTGCTAGAAGGGTATTTTTTTCCATAACTTTTCAAATAGAGAAAATATTACTTTTGCACTCCTCAAAGTCACACCCCATGTCAAATATTGGTGGGATACTTTCTGTGAGCAAAAGGAAATGAAGGAACCCTCATTATTTACAATTGCACTTACTTGGGAATCCTTCAGGGATGCTATTAAGGAACAATACTACCCTGTTGGAAGTTATGACGACCTATATACAAAATGGACCACACTGTGGCAGGAAAGGGACCAAATAGTGCCAGAGTTCACAAATATCTTCCATACCTTGCGCACCAAGCTGGATATCAAATATTTTGAGCAAGATCTGGTGCTCAAGTATCACGGTGGTTTACATAGATACATACAGGTAGAAATGGGGTTTTTGGACATCTCATCCTTAGGCGCGACCTATTGATATGCCGTCAAAATTGAGCAGAAGCTTAAACAAAATACACGGTCGTTTGGGTCTAGGAACCCCTCACAGCAGAAGCAGGGCAAGGGCAGCCACAACCCACACAAAAAAGGACAGAGCAAGGATGAGAAACCTCAGGATATCCAGTCCAAGCCGCAAGTAAAGAAGGACAATGGGAATATAAAGAAAGATATCGAGAAGTGGCGTGACTTCCATAAAAGCCCCTGGCATAACACTGTTGATTGCCACTCAAAGCAATCATTGGTGGTTGAGGTTAAATCCTCTGAATCATATGCAGGTTTCGACTCTGAATCAGAACCAGGAAAGGGGAGATGAATCATTGACATGGAATCCAATGCCACTCTTACTACCACCAAGATCCATCCCAGTGAACCTAATGAGCCAGAGGAAGGTGAGTGCCTCTTTCATTCATAGATGTGGGTAAAAGGCACTCCGCTGCACTTCATCATTGATAGCAGTAGCCAGAATAACCTCATCTCAGCAGATGTCTTCAAGAGGCTAGCCCTATCGACAACGCTGCACCCGCACCCCTACACCATCGGATGGCTTCGTCAAGGAAGCGATCTTCGTGTTAGTCAATAGTGTCGCCTGTCATATGGCATCAAGCCATTCAAAGATGATGTATTGTGTTATGTTTCTCCCCTTGAAGTTTGTGATGTTATTTTTGGCCAACCTTACTTATGGAAATGTCATGTTGTATATGAGTCTAGGCCTCACAGTGTTATTATTACTTTGAACAGGAAATTGTAAAGGATACCCAAGGTAGTCCTACCTAGTTCTATTTCCTTGATCTCTACCAAACAATGCAGGAAGGTCATTTCTCAGACCAGGAAGTTTGTCTTCTTTCTGATTTTCTCTCAAAGTGAGAGAAAGGTTGCAGCCACATCCATGTCCTCCACAAAATACCTCTCCACGCAGCAGAAGCAAGTGGATAAGATCGTGGAAGAATACAAAGTCATCTTCTCATCACCTATTGGGGTACCTCTGTTAGAAATTAATGGATGTGCTCATTTAACCATAGACAATATAGAAATATTTTCACGCAACCATAGGCCAAAGCCACCCCCGAGCACCTTAACCTTGATAGAGAATTATTCTGGAAGCAAACCCTAGGCTTAGTAGCCAAAAAAGGTGGCCACCTCTCTCCAAGGATATCACACCAAACAAGAATAACATAAATTGATCAAAGAGTCCAACCCAGAAAAAACAAAAATGCAGATTATAGAATTGCTGGTAGAAGCTGATCCCAAGACTTGTGCACAAACTAGCCAATTGTAGTGCGCACAAGTGTACTTCTGCAGTTTTGAGGATTCTGGCCAAAGTGAAGTCTGGCCTCCTATATTTATATTGTTTCTTCCATACTGCATGGGCCGACTTCTCATTCTGGATGCTAATTACTTAATATATAATATTTCCTTTACTCGACTTCTTCTCTTGGAGGCTAATAACCTAATACAAATCATTCTCTTGAGTCGACTTGTCTTCTAGGGTTCTTAATCAATTATTTAGGGTTTCTTCTTTCTTCCCGAAATTTTTTGTTCTCGTCAGGTTTACACATGGAGGTAAATACCTCCCACAAATACCATAATATCAACACTCCCTCCTAGCTAGGGAGATATTGGAGGCAATGGTTTTGAGCACAAACATACCATTCAACCGGTAGCATCATCATAGTTGTATAGACTATCTCATTATTAGATCATGATCACCATCATCACTATCAGTGTCATCTGTCAACATCAATTGCATCATCTCTCGAAACCATACTCCATTTGAGTAATCAGACATGATGCTAAATAAGTCACTCACTCCAAGGAGTGATACAAAAATCCATTCTTCTAATCCGAGCATTTGTCCTAGAAGAATAGATGTCCTGGACCATTTTTCGTCTGGAGAATCTTTGTCGATCAGTACACTGATCATCCATCTAGCTGATAATCATTTTCAACACTTTTGATAGTTTACAAGGCAATCAGAACAATGTCATTCAATATAACACAACTGTGTCTATCCATAGTAGTACACAACTACAATCCATTGGTACACTACCACACCAAGTAGCGCACAACTACTTGTTCAGTGACATATAGTCACAATCAGTGGAACACATCCACCACAGTAGCATACATCTACTGTCCAGAGACATACAATCTCCATGGAAATCATATCATCTGATATCACCCTACACACAAAAACAATGTCATGATATAATTGAATCATCTGTGTCATTCTTCCACTCACATCTGTGAGATATGGAAGAGCATCTGCTCTTAGAAGGTAAAACATCAATCATGAGCTACTGGACTATTCTTTTCAAGCATAGAAGAATAACTATCTTGATTTTTGAGCTTGGGCCATTCACCTATCTCGGCCATTCCTCCGGCACTAAACAAAGTACAACCTGAAGATAATGAGTTTTCCGTAGGGAATGCTTGTCCCTGATTGTTGAACCTGGACCATTCACCTATCTAGGCCATTCCTCTGGCACTAAACAAAGTGCAACCTGGAGAGAATGAATCTTCCCTAGGGAATGACTGTCCGGACCACTTCCTAAGGAAATGATTGTCCTGCACCAACCTCCAAAACGAACTATTCTTCGAAACTGCTCACAAATGTGAGCTTCGAAAGAATGATTGTCCAGTGAGGTGGACCAGTCTTCTTGACCACTACTGAGAGTGACTGCCAAGAAGAGAGACTGTCCTAAACCATTCCCCCACACTGGCCACAAGGGGAATCACTGTCTATGGTAAATCAACAATCCCTCGAACCTTTTTCATTACGAAAATGACTATTTGATCTGGACCATTTTCCGAATTGGAAAATGCCTATCCGTCAGAAATCTCAAACCACTTTCTGAACTAGAAAGGAACTGCTCATCCTAGACCATTTTTCCAACTGAAAAATGACTGTCCATAAAGCGATAACACATTAGTGCTTCCTCCCAACCTAGGAGTCATCTCTTCCCTTTTTAATAAGGAAGTCGTCTCCACGAGCTATAGCTTGTTTCTTGAGTACACAAACTCTTTCATCTTGTACATAGGCTTTACCAAAATATCTGCTTATCTGTTCATCTACGAAAATATATTGGAGAACCACTTCTCTTTTCTGGACTTTATCACAGAGAATGTAATGCTCGATTTCAATGTACTTCTGTCTTTCTAGAACACTGGTTTTCTCTGAAGGCTTCATGTAGCTCTGATCATTATAGGATATCATAGTTTGATTTAGTTCTTTTGTTTCCTACAACTCATAGCATCGTGGCCAAGCTCAAACTGAAACATATTCAAGTGGCACTTCTTCTGTCATCATGACAACTTATCATGGATTGGCAGTCCATCATTCTGGAGTTCTGAGTAACCATTTTGATACAATATCTATGTTATAGAAAGTTTTCACCATGCTTCCGCTGTGCATTGGAGGCTCTACACCAAGTTGTTTGAATCCATACAAGATCTTCTTCCATATGCATACAAGAGTCTCTTTCTGGTATACCTCAAAACCTTGAGGTTTCTCTACATACGCTTCTTGTTCAATTGCTCTGTTGAGAAGAACATTCCTTACATTCATATGATGTAAACTCCAACCCATGGATATTGCAGAAGATATAATGGCTCATGTAGAGGTATGTCTGGTTTACTGGAACAAGCAATCATCATAGTCTTCTCCCTCTATCTGGGAGAACCTCTAGTTTTGAATCTCATAATGCTTCTATTCATAAGTCTTTCATACACTGTTCTTCATCACAACTTCTGTTTCTTCTGCTTGATTTCTTCTAGAGGGTTCAAACCAAGCTGGTAGTCTTGTGATTCTTGATATAATGACTGGTTATTCTAGTTTTTCTTTCTCTCTTTGAATCTTCATGTTCTTCCTCATGTTTCTCTTTAGCTCTGGGGTCCATGTAGTTTTCTATAGATTACATGCCCTGAAGATTCCAACTTCTTTTTTTCATCATATGATCATGGACGTGGATGGACAACCAGGGATACTTTAAGGCTTCTTTTCGAAGAAGACTTCTTCTAAATTCAAACTGAACACGTGCTACTTTTCATGGTTGCTACCATTGATGGGAACATGGATAGTTACTTCATAATCTTCAATGGATCATATTATCTAGGATTAGCTCCCTCCATATCCTTGCTTCATGCATGAATGCATGCTCTTCCTTTTTGGAATTATATAATCGACTCCCTCCATCTAATATAGTCCATGCTTCTGTCTGCATCCTTATTGCCTTTTGCAAAGTGTCACAAGTCTTTTTCCAATTTCCTCTTGATTGCTGCTTTCTTTTTGTTTTTACTTCTTCTAGGTTTCTTCAAGTTTGATTCTGATTTCAACTTATCTTGCATTTGTTATTTATGTAATAGCTTCCACATGAATTGTTACTAGGGTTTGTTGATGTACTTCATCCTTTGTAGTCATCATGATAGCGATCCTTATCTTGTTGTTCTTCCATAGGTATTGTTTCTCTTTGAACATCTTATCTTCTAAGAAATAGATATGCAATATATGTACATAAACGATGTAAACATGGTATGTACAAGAACTATGAAGAATATTGTTACCTTGTCTTAGAAGAAGAATTTTGTTTTATCATGCTTGGCCTTCTTTGAAGGTTCCCTTTCTTCGACAATTGATGCATCGTGTGCTTCCTTCCTTTTCTTTAGCTCGGGACAATGATTCTTGTAGTGGCCATATTTTCGATAGTTGAAGCATTGTGTTTTTGACATATCTTTCTCTTGATTTGGCTTCTTCTTTGACCCAAACTTCCTTTTAATCCTGAAATTCTTGAACCTTGTTGTGAAGGCTTGATCATTGTATTCCTTTTGGGTTTTCTCTTTTGCATTAATCCTTGATTATTCTTGTGTGCAGCAAGTCCAAAGTTCTTCAAGTGTAGGATACTCATTCCTTATGTTCATGCTTGTGACAAATGCATCCCATGTCTTGGGAAGACCATTGAGTACTATATTTACCAAGTCCTTCTCTGAAATGATCTCTTCAATATCTTGTAGTTGATCTCTTAACTGAGAAATTCTCACAAAGTATGATGCTATGTTGTCATCATCATTCATTTTTATGTCACAGAGCTCATTCTTCAGACTTATTACCTGCCCAATGTTTCTGTCTGAGAAGAGGTTTGTTAGGGCATTGTACATCTTCTTAGATGAGTCAAGATGGGAGATGTAGGGTATCAAGTGGTCCTTTATAGAATCCACTATGATACTCATGGAATTGATGTCATTATCTTTGAACTTCTCCATAACTGCAATGTTCTGAGGTTCCTTTTCCTTTCCTTCTTCGAATTGTGGTTGCACGATCTTTCCTTTCACGATGTCCAACACTTTATTCTTGGCAAGGTTGAGGTCTATCCTTGTCTTCCATGCTCTAAAGTTAGAAGCCACTTCTAACTTGTTTTCTGAATTTGTAGAGTAAGTCATAACTGCTTTGACTTGGTCAACCCTTGATTTGACCAAAAGCTCAAACTTGTCGTCTTAGCTTGCTGAGAGTACCATGAGATGCACTAGGTCAGGGTTCACTAGGCTAGGACGCACTAGGCTATCCATAAATTAGGTCAATCTCTTCACTTGAGGTGCCTCAATGAGAGGGTTAGGGTTTTGTTGCTGCAACAAAAACTAGTTGCAACTGCAACTGCAACTGAGAAAATCCTCCCAATCTATGTTCTAGCGGTTAGACTGTCCGAAGATAGTGTGGGCCCATAACCTGTTAGAAATTAATGGATGTGCTCGTTTAACCATAGATAATATAGAAACATTTTCACCCAACCATAGGCTGAAGCCACCCCCAAGTACCTTAACCTTGACAGAGAATTATTCCGGAAGCAAACCCTAGCCTTAGTAGCCAAACAAGGTGGCGCACCTCTCTTTAGGGATATCGCACCAAGAAAGAATAGTAGAAATTGATCAGAGAGTCCAACCTAGAAAAATTGAAAATGAATATTGCAGAACTGCTGGCAGTAGCTACTCCCAAGACTTGCGCACAAACTGGCCAATTGTAGTGCGCACAAGTGTACTTCTGCAGTTCTAAGAATTTTGGACAAAGTGAAGAATGACCTCCTATATTTATACTATTTATGCTAGACTGCCTAGGCCGACTTCTCATTCTGGGTGCTAATTACTTAGTATATAATATTTCCTTTAGCCAACTTCTTCTCTTGGAGGCTAATAACCTAATACAAATCATTCTCTTGAGCCAACTTGTCTTCAAGGATTCTTAATCAATTATTTAGGGTTTCTTCTTGCTTCCTAGAATATTCTATTCTCGTCAGGTTTACATGTGGAGGTAAATGCCTCCTGCAACTACCATAATATCAACAACCTTTGCACTTTTAGGTCAAGCATCCCATCGATCTGACCCCCAATGCACTGCTACCCAATGGGCCAATCTATCACCGCTCTTTACTAGAAAATGAGGAGATCAAGCGTCAGATCTAAGAACTTCTCCACAAGGAACACATTCGACCCAACTCATCACCTTGTGGAAGCCCATTCATGTTGGTGTAGAAGAAAGACATGAATTAGCAACTCTTCATTGATAACTGGGCCCTAAATAAAATCACAGTCAGGAACCGGTACACGATTCCCCGAATCAACGATCTCCTTGATCATCTCAAGGGGGATGAATACTTCAGTAAGATTGATCTGAAGTCTGGTTACCATGAAGTCCCAATAGAACCGACAAATGTTTGGAAAACTGCCTTCAAGTCAAAATAAGGTCTTTTTGAATGACTGGTCATACCCTTTGGTTTGACAAATGCCCCATCAACTTTCATGAGGATGATGGACAATATCTTGTGGCCTTTCACTAATTCTTTTGTGGTGGTGTGTCTGGATGACATCCTCGTCTACAACAAGACTTGGGCAGAACACTTGCAACATATTCAATAGGTTTTGCACACTCTGCGACAACACAAGCTATATGCTAACTTGGAAAAATTGTCCTTCGACATGGGCATGATCTAGTACCTAGGCTACATTATTGATGCGCATGGTGTGCATGTTGATCCAACCAAGATCAAAGTCATTTGTGACTGTCCAACCCCAACCACACTCACTCAACTTCAAAGCTTCTTAGGCTTTACCAATTTCTATCGAAGGTTCGTGTTGGGATTCCCCATATTTCATGGGCCCTTAAACAAATAACCAGAGGTGGTGGTAAGGAAGAATTTGTGTGGGGGTTGTCCCAACATAAAGCGTTTGATGATATGAAGCAACGCTTTTTCTCTACCCTAATGCTTTCATTACCTAACCCACAACACCCTTTAGCACGACAGATGCTTTAGACTATGATGTGGGTGCAATCATCACTAAGCACGACCACCCTATGGCCTATCATAGTGAGACACTATCAAATGTCGTTCGTTAGTACCCTAATTACAATAAATAAATGTACTGCATTATGCAAGCCTACCACTAGTGGAGGCATTACATTCTCGAGAAGGAGACAATCATCCAAATAGAAGGAAAATTGCATAATGTCTGCCATCAAAATTGGTCCACATATTTGCAATAGTTCCTCCTCAACATCAAGTATAAAACATGAAGTACCGACCGAGTCGTTGATTTCCTCACCCGACCTCTAGTCATGACACTCATCATAGTGCTCGATTTTTGCGTCCACAATACCTCTGGATGGCCCCACCTCTATGAGACAGATTCTAACTTCACCAACACCTACCAGATGTTGGGTGCAAACACATTTGTCACTAAGTTCCATCTTTAAGACGGGTTGTTGTTCCATTTGGGCCATCTATGTGTTCCATCAAGTGAGTGAATGAAGCTGATTTGGGAATCCCACTATAGTCGGGTAGAAGGAAACTTCAGCTTGGAAAATACAATGGCAATGGTGTAGTGACATTTCTACTGGCCAAAACTTCGACATGATGTCAACAAGTATATCTGGTCCTGCACTGCCTGCACTATTTCCAAACTGGCCATTAAGAAACAAGGTTTGTACACTTCTTTGCCTACTCTTGACAGGTCCTAGGAATCCATCTCAATGGACTACATGTCGGGCCTTCTCTCCACCAAGCGGGGAAATGAGTGTGTTTTTGTGGTTGTTGATCACTTTTCCAAGATGGCGATTCTGGCCGCTTGCAAGAAGAGCATCACATCGAAGGCCACTACCAAGATCTTCTTTGAACAAGTATGGGTACACTTTGGTATCCCACAAACCATTATCTCATATCGGGACAATCGGTTCCTCAACACATTCTAGTTGAGCCTTTGGTCACTGTTGAATACCAAGCTCACCAAGTCCACTGCCTTCCACCCCCAGAGGGATGGCCAAACTGAGGTCATCAACCGAATGATCGTGCACATCCTACACATGTAAAATTCTAAGAACCTCTGCACCTGGGATGAGAGTATTCCCTATGTTCGACACAACTACAATAGAGTCATACGTAGCTCAACTGGCCACAACCCCTTTCAGGTGGGGTTGGGATTTCAACCATTGGGTCCCATGGATGTTGCACTACCCCTTGCGGCCACCTAGGTAGACTCGTCGCATGATCCAACTAGAATTGACAAAGCCACTCAGTTCTTTGAGCAGATCCAACACATCCACCAACAAGTTCAGGATATTTTACAGAAGTCCAATGCCAAGTACAAGCAACGCCATGATCAACATCGCGTGCCACACCGGTTTTAGGTGGGAGACAAAGTTTGGTTGCACTTGTAAGAATAATTCTTTACAAGGCCTCATCGGAAGCTTCGTCCACTTAGTTATGGACCGTACACCATCACCAAGGCTGTGGATGACAATTCCTTTGAGTTGAACCTTCCCCCATTCCTTGGCTTGCACCCAGTATTCAATGGGGACCTCCTTCGACCTTATTTTCCACCATTATTGGACACCTCAGAGATAGCAGAACAATTGAAACCAATAGAGCTCAACCCTGACTGCATGGAACATGCATCCACTAATCATATCATGGACATATATGTCAAGGTCACTCACCAACAAAGGATCCAAATTTATCGGGTTGTCAAAGTAGGGAAGCTCCTGCACCAAGGCAAGTGGCTCACCCAGGGCCAAATTTAGCAGAAATTTCCTCATCTGATGGGGGAACTCAACACAATGGATACCATTTCTTCTTAATGGGGGAGGATTGATCCAAGAGGATCTCGGTGTCCACCCACCTTTTCCAACTAGCTCAAAACAATTTTTTGGCAACTTACTATTTTTAGCAATTTTTTCGGTTCTTGAACGAGACATTTTGAGGGAATAAACGACACTTTTTCGCGATTAGGCACCTCAATGATAGCCAAAGGCTCTAATTTACCCCCCCTAAATGAAGCTCCTCGTTAATACCTTCCCAATGAGTTATCGTGTGCCCTAAAGAAAGATCGTATGCAAAAGTTACGACCCCGGGAAGTTAATGTACTAACTTACCCCAACGGGGCCCACATGACTTTTGGTGCTTCATCTCCCAGGGTTAGGTTTTTGGATGTCTAGGGTTTTGGAATTCATGCTTATTGTAAAAATACCTTCAGATCCTCATTTTACTCATCTTCTTACGAATGAGTGTAGCCGACACATCTCTTCTCAAAGATAAGTTGCCACCATTCTAGCAAGCTTGTTTCAGTCTGCATTTTACAATTTCAACATATTTCTTATTTAATAGAAGTCCATTTTTACCGTATCTTTGTTTTTATTCACTGTGTCTCTATGTTAATATTATAAATCTGTGTTTTCATTTCGTTTTGCTCATAAATCCGGATCATTACATAAATTGGGTGTTTTCCCCACATGATTTATCACTGTATAGGGATTATTCCCAAGTTTCCCAAATCATACTTCATTTAAATTTCATGATATTTTCCCTCTTTTTATGTAATTGATTAAGAAAGGTCATTTAGAAGTTTGGTTTATGAAAGAAAACCTACATATGGCAATGGTATTGTTTTTGGTAAAAAAGAATGATGTATGGGTAGTTTGTTATTTAATTTGGATGCTATAATGTGGATTAAAGAAATAATCCTGGGCACACATGAATGCTTTGGAAAGTGGTTCATGAATATTCTCGAATGAACTTTACGTAGATGAAGAATGATATAGGACTTGAACAAAATTTATTGATTGTGTATAGATAATGAACATGAATTCTTCATGCATTCCTGTCATCTTATAACATTTTTCACAAATTACAACTCCCTTGTCATTTATTATTTCATTTTTCATTCATTTCCCATGTTCAAAGAAATAAATGATTGTTCATATGAAAATTTTTGGTAAAGTTATGTACATGTCATATTTTAAAAGAAAAGTATTGAGAAGGCTGCTTGTCAGATTATGGTTTTGCTTTCCTGTTTTCCTTCATTCCTGCTCATTTTTCCCTTACATGCTTGATTGCTTTGTCTTCTTCAGAGCCATAGCTAAGTCATTTCAAGCAAAAACATTTATTATATGTTTGATATAATGTGTCTTATATATTCATTAATTGGAATATTGATGCATGTAGATGATATTTTTCATTTGCAAAAGTAACCGCGGTGGGAACAAAGGTAAAAGAGGTCGAAGAGGAAGAGTGCCCAATGTTTTTGGGCAGCAAGGAAGAAGATGATATTATCAATACACTTTGATGCCGACTCATAAAAGTTCAATCAATTGGTGCAAACTAGCTACTTGAATCTTGTTGGACATCCTATCTTGCCTCCACCCCAAGCTACTCCAAATCCTCCTCTGCAACCTCATCCAAGTATTGTTGATTTTCCCTGAACATCCTATGCAGTCGAGCAATGATGGTTGGGAAAATATCCCTACAAATTCTCCTTCTGGCATAACCCATTGGCCAGAAACTATAAAGCGCTTCCCACTAAACCTCAATTCAAAACAAAGAAAGCAACCTATAAATTTCCCAATATCTGAGTCATCTGAAGCCTCATCTATATAGTCAAACAACCTTCAGCCCTAGCTAAAAGTGATGAGAAGAAAATCATTTTCAATGATATGCACCCTGATATTGAGAAAGTGGAAGAAAATAAGTTTGTTGATAAATATTTACTTAAGCACACAGATGCTCTTTCAGAGGGAAGTAGACAAAGAGAGGCAACATCAAACAAAAAATATTATTTATGATTTATTTAAGTTTGCATAATGACATTTCTACATTGACATTTAATCTAAGTCGTATGAAGCCTCATCCATACAGTCAAAACAACCTTTAGCCTGAGCTAAAAGTGATGAGAAGAAAAACACTTTCAATGATATGCACCCTAAGATTGAGAAAGTGGAAGAAAAAAATTCTGTTGATAAGGATTTACTTAAGCACGGGGTTGCTCTTTCAGAGGGAAGTAAACAAAGAGAGGCAACATCAAACAAAAAATATTATTTATGATTTATTTAAGTTTGTATGTTGACATTTCTACCTTGACATTTGATGCATATTTTTGGATAGCATACACATGATATCATTTTTGAAAACTTTTAATATCACGTTGTTATGATATTTTGTGGGAGGTACAAGTGTTTGAGGATGTTACATGTTTATATTGGTTACTTTTTGGTATATTTCATGATTCTAGTATATGCATGGTATTATAGGGGCTAATCGACTCTGTCGACTAGACCCACCAGTCGACTGGAGTAGTCGGTTAGGAAGTCGGTCGAATAGACAGTTAGAGTTAGTCGACCCGAAAGTTGAAAAATGCAACCAAATGGTAACATAACCAAATGGTAACATAATATATATATATATATATATATATATAATGGAATGTAAGAGAGAAGAATGAATGTTCCGAATATAATAAAAAGATTTGATGGTTCTCTTACCTCTTGTGTATGTATGTCTATATGATGATGTGCTCTTCTATATAATGTTATAGTATGTGTTGCTCTATGTAAGGATCTACCTGTAAGTATCTTGTACTTTGTTGGCACATGGGCAGACCCAGGGTTTAATGCTTAACAATGCACCAACAAAACCCTAACTACCGGCCCTTTCGGCAACACCTATGAAGCAGGCGAAGTCTCACCCGAGGTAGAAGCAGGGGGGTTTATAGGATGCAAGTGTCTCTAACCAGGATGGGAACACAGATTTGTGATAAAATCACTTCGCACAATAGTCTATTAACACTTAGGATTAACATGCATTAGTTTCTTAACATTATAGAGCATAATTGAGGATAGATCGACGTAGTAACAACAAAGATTATGCACTTCAAACACTTAGCACTTAGCACTGCGAATCAGATCTAACATTTTAACATAAGCAAAGAATTTAAGAAAAACATACATATTCATTACACCTTCTAATCTAAGCACTAAGCAAAACATAGCATAAATAACATATCACAAAGCAAACCATAGGACACTAGATATACGTGGTTCACCCCAGTGTGGGGCTACGTCCACCAACCGTGATCCGGATTATTTTGGGCACGAAATGAGAGCGGATATATAACACAGAAATATTTAGAGATATTGCAAGAGAGACAACAATATAACATAGATATAGCATAAATAACAAGAGTCACAGATATACAGTAATACACGATTTCTATTAATGAAATAAATGTACAAAGACTGTAAAATATAGAGTGAAAGACTCGCTAGAATGGTGGTAGCTTATCTCTGAGAAGAGATGTGATGGCTACTCGCATTCGCAAGAAGATCATCATAGTGAGGCTCTGAAGGCCTTTTTACAATAAGCAGGAATGCCAAAAACCTTAGACATCCAAAAAGACCTAACCCTAGGAGATGAAGCGCCAAAAGTCATGTGGGCCCCGTTTGGGCAAGTTGGTGCATCAACTTCCTGGGGTCGTAACTTTTGCATACGATCTCTGTTTAAGGTGTATGATAGCTCGTTGGAAAGATATATCCGAGAAATACAACTTTTGGGTGAGAAATATTGATCTACGATCCATGTTGCTCCCCATTTTCTCAAAAAACATTGTTTAGGGCCTCAAGATGGCCCCAGAAGTTAAAAACTGCTAAAAATAGTAAATTACCAAAATTGCCAGAAACATGTTTTGGGCTAGTTGGAGAAGGTGGGTGGCCACCAATATCCACCTGGATCAATCCTCCCTCCATAGGAAGTAATGGTCTCCATTGCGTTGAGTTCCTGGGGGAGAGGGGAAAGTGATTGCTGAATCTGAATCTTGGTGAGTTGCTTTCCTTGTTGGAACCATCGCGTTGCTTGGTTTGTTGAAGGTTGTCACGAACCTATGGCTGGAAGGGTTGGACCTTTTTAATCAGTCTGGCTACATGAAATGACTGTGTGCAAAATGAATCTTTGTGCTTTGCTGCAACCTTGTCGACCTGCTTCTGGCGGATAGAAGGTGCTTGGGCCGAGGCTGTAGTGGTTGCAGTATCCTTTTGTTCCCTTTTTGAACAGATTGTGGAGAAGATGAATTTTGTAGTATGAGATACTACCTTGTGGCACTGTTTAGGTGGGGCAGTAGTTGGAACTACCTCTGGTATCCTGTAGAGATGACCCCCCAGAGTAATAATAACACTACGGGGTCGAGACTCATAGATAGCATGGCGTTTCCACCTATATGGTTGGCCCAAGAGAACATCACAGACATCCAGTGGGGAAACGTCACATAATACATCATCCTTGAAGGGTTGGATGCCGTATGAAAATCGACATTGCTAGCTGACACGAAGATCTCGTCCTTGGCGAAGCCACCCGATGCTGTATGGTTGCGGGTGTGGCATTGTTGACAATCCCAAATGTTTGACAACCTCTGCTGAGATGAGGTTCTTTTGGCTTCCGCTATCAACAATAAAATGTAGCGGGGTCCCCTTCACCCACATCTGTGAATGAAAAAGGCGCTCCCCCTCTTCAGGATCTATTGGTTCTTCTGGTTGAATTGCTGCGGTCGCGACAATAGCAGTGGGGTCTGTGTCGATGATCTATCTTTTCCCATTATTTTCAAAATCAGATTCTGAATTAGGGTTCGGCTCCTTGCCTTTGATCTCGGCCACCAATGACTGTTTTGAGCAACATTCATCGGTGTTGTGCTAGGGGCTTTTGTGGAAATCACACCATTTTCTGGTGTCCTTCTTTGTCTTCCCGTGACCCTTCTTTTCCAGTGGCTTGGATTGGTTTTCAAGAGATTGTTTGTTAGGGCTGTCTTTGTCATACTTTGGTTGTTGTGGATTTGCAGACCTGAAATACCGTTTGTTCTAGTGCTTAAATTTTTGCTCGATTTTAACAGCATATCGATAGGCAGCACCGAGTGATGAGATGTCCAGAAAATCCATTTCAGTTTGGATGTATCTGTGTAGAGCCACACGGTATTTCAGAACCAATTGTCGTTCAGAGTCTTTGATACCCAACTTGGTGCGCAAGGTATGGAAGCTATTGGTGAACTTTGGAATTGATTGGCCCCTCTCTTGCCGCAGTGTCATCCATCTCATGTACTGGTCCTCATAGTTGCCAACAGGGTAGTACTGTTCCTTTACCGCATCCACAAAAATTCCCAAGTGGGCTCGGCCCCGTATATTCTAGACTCCTCTATGGAACTCTGCTCCCAATAAGTTTCCCACCAATGTTTGACATGGGGGAGAGCCTTAAGGAGTGCGAAGGTGATCTTTTCCTTGTCAAAAAAATTATGAACATAGAAATAACCTTCTAGCAGATTTAACCATTTATCTAGGGCATCTGCATCTATTTGACCTTCAAATATGGGAATATCAAAATTAACCTGTACCTTGAAAGGCGAGGTGCCTCCAAAGTGGCCGCTTGATGAAGATGCACCTGATGCTATCGACAGGCGTTGAAGGATGTGGGAAAAATTCTCCATCATTTCGTCCCTCTGTCGCATGAGAGCTTGCTCGAGCAACAGATTGATAGGATCGTCTGCTCCATCATTTTTATTTTCTTCCACCATTGAGGGTTTCTTGGGTGTGCGAGAGCGATTGTCCTCAAGAGAGACAAGCTCGAGACCCAACTTGCTATACTCAGACCTCATCGGGGACATGCACTGAAAACGATCAAGAACAGCCTGCTCTGATACCACTGATCCGGATTATTTTGGGCACGAAATGAGAGCGGATATATAACACAAAAATATTTAGAGATATTGCAAGAGAGACAACAATATAACAGAGATATAGCAGAAATAATAAGAGTTACGGATATACAGTAATACACGATTTCTATTAATGAAATAAATGTGCAGAGACTGTAAAATACAGAGTGAAAGACTCGCTAGAATGGTGGTAGCTTATCTCTGAGAAGAGATGTGACGGCTACTCGCATTCGCAAGAAGATCATCACAGTGAGGCTCTGAAGGTGTTTTTACAATAAGAAAGAATTCCCAAAACCCTAGACATCCAAAAAGACCTAACCCTAGGAGATGAAGCGCCAAAAGTCATGTGGGCCCTGTTTGGGTAAGTTGGTGCATCAACTTCCCGGGGTCGTAACTTTTGCATATGATCTCCATTTTAGGCGTATGATAACTCGTTGGAAATATCTATCCGAGAACTACAACTTTTGGGTGAGAAACATTGATCTGAGATCCATGTTGCTCCCCGTTTTCTCAAAAAACATTGTTTAGGGCCTCAAAATGGCCCCAGAAGTTAAAAACTGCTAAAAATAGTAAATTACCAAAATTGGCAGAAACATGTTTTGGGCTAGTTGGAGAAGGTGGGTGGCCACCAATATCCACCTAGATCAAACCGCTTCGCCTCTTTATTATTTGTCTAAATCTTACATTCATCCACTCTTGTGCACTAAGCCACAGAGTCAAGCTTCGCACTAGACATGAGATCTGTGCACTGAGCACCAGATCCTCCTTCCAAAAATAGGTCAAGGCACAAAGCCAACTCTCTATGAAGCACAAATCCTTAACACACATACATTCCCTTGCACAAAGCCACTCGAACTACTTGCACTTAGCAAAAGACTACTACTTCTACAATACATTATTCTTTATTTATACTTTTACAAACTCTTACAATAGGGCCAAACATGGGAAAACCCATGGGCCGACATCCCATAAATCCATTAAAAAAACCCTAGAGAACCCCTTACTAGGTCCACATAGCCTGCAAAATAAGTGAGATCCGCGATCTCAGCTCCTCATGGGCGCTCCTTCTTCGACTAGCGTGTCAAAATCCAAAAGTGGGCCAAATCCGACCAAGGTTTCCTAAAAACTTGGTCGAGGGCCAACATGCCCCCAACACTCACCTGTGACTCGTCCCGAGTCACTCAGGTCCAGAAAACCCTACTTCAAAATCCTCGAGCTTAACTCGAGTTGCCTCGACTTTCTTCTTCACCTGAGCCTCTTGCGCAACGAGCCCCTGGATCGTCTGCTTTGTGATAGGCCCTTCCAGGTGATGTTCGACTGTTGCAACCACTTGATCCAATTGCAAGCCCTATCCTTCAATCTCTTCAAACATGTTGCAAGCTTCCTCCTGCACATGTTGTATCTTCTGCACGACTTCCATTACCCTACCTTGGAGGGTAGTGATCTGTTGCTGCACTGCGCGCTACTCATGGGATCTCTTCATTCTTTCCACTGCGGTGAGCAACTTCATCTGGGCCTACACTAAAAATGCCTGTTGCTACGCCTCCTACAACTACACTTCCAACTTCCTTAGCTCTGGATCCTCGACGACGCTGTTATTGGATAAATCGGTGAATGCGGACATAAACTGATCTCCCTAGATCCACCTAGATCTAGAACAAAACGAGACAGGACATGGTGCTTTCCCTAAGCCCAATCATTGAATTTACTATCAGATAAGAGATGAATGACATACCTTTTAATATCGCTTCCTTATGTCTTTGTTGTCCCTGCTTCACTCCAGTGCTCTTATGATATTGATCCTACAATGACACAAACCAACCAAAGTGAAAGAAACAATAATATGTTCAATGAAAACTGAGAATGATTTTATGGAAAAGAAACATGGAAATGTATTATATTAAGTAAAAGTGGAAGATACAACCAAACAACCTTGATGTTGCAAGGTTCCCTTTCGATGGCCCTTTGCTCCAATACACACACTTGCTCCAAACTTGCATGAAGAGGAACCACAATAAATTGATGGGCAGATGAAGACCTCAAGCATCAATTGAGATAGAATCTCTCACACAATTCTCAGCCTATTCCTCCATTAATTCCTTGCTTGCTTTCTTGCTTAACCTTTTCCATGAGAAACCCATTCTTATATAGGAGCAAGAGAGATGGTTAAAGAGATTAGGATGATCCCACCAAATCAGAGAAGCGAGTAAGATCCCAACCATATGGATACCACCTCACATTCTAGAAGATTCCCTTCTAGAACCTTCATGAACTTCGACCTTTTCTCAGTCTTTCAACACTGCCACACCCTGGCTATAGGACAGCTTGGGGAAATGTCGCAAGCCAGTTTCATGATAGCCTACAATGACTAGGCATTTCCGCACTGTACCTTATGGCTAGCCTGTGATGAACTTCTAAAAACAAGTTTTGTAGAAGAGGGAGCTAGTCACTTTTCTCATGAAGAAAGGTTCTTTTGGAAGCCTAAACACATGTTGTAGAAACATCACCAGGGTGACTAAAATAATGTGTAACAAAATGCCCCCCAAAGTATGAGGCTGGAACTCGTGATAGCCAATATACTTTGTAGAATATGTGTGTGTGTCAGAAACAAGGAGTGCACTAATCGAAAACCTGCAAACAACCAAGTATCTGCGAAATATTATACCATTTCTGAGGTAGGCATTCCCATGCTCAGACAACAAGTGATTTAAATCATAAATGTCAGCCATGGCCACTAATCATACACTATGGATCCATGTCATCAAGATTTAACATAGCCACCAGGAATACACTGTGGATCTATGCTCATAGAAAAATCAGATTCAGACATAGCCACAAGACATACAAAGTGGATATATGTGTCAATACAAATCATAAATACTCCATCGCAACCTGGATCGAAACAATGAGATCCAGGGTCTTCAATCCCATCGTCTGTAAGTATGAATCTAACCATGTGATTACAGGTGCTGAAGTCGAACATGGTATAAACCACTTGATTACCGGCCATTGACGAAAATTGTTAACAAGTGTGAGGCAAATCACCATTGATGTCAATGACTCCCAAGGTACCTTAGTACAATCCAACGAATGCGAATAGATGAGCTGAAGTCAAACACTCGATAGAATATCTCAATCATGGGTCAATGATGTGAACCCACTATCGAAAGCGAAGAAACCTACCATTGAGGCATGCAGGTTCTAAGGTACTAATTGATTTCTAAGTCTTGTTCCTGGATAATGAGTTGAAGTCGATGAGAACAGACTCGTCACATGAGGGCCTTGATGTACCCCCCATCAATGACATGAAATAAGTAACAGATTTGAGGTAGATCAAAGTGTGAAGATGATTTGAAACTGACACAGGGAAGGTCGACATGGTAGGAATTGGTAACTATAGATGCCCGACTCGATAGAAGGCTCGTGTAGGGTTGAAATTCTCTTGAATGTATGAACGACATGACAATGGTCTTGGCAACATTAACTCAGAGACAACCCAAGATATGAACTTGCGGAAGGTCAAACAAGAGACAAATGGATTTCCCAACCCGGATTGAATGACGAAGGGGGTGTCATGTTCAAGAACGACTATTACTACCACTAACACAAATATAGAGACACATTTCTTTCCCAAAATTCCCCCCACCATTTCTGGCGAGTACCTCTTTATTTTTACGCAAGCTTGAGGAGGATAACATATGCTTGTTGATGTAAGCTCATCCTTTGGATGAGTCCCTTAGAGTATGT
Source organism: Picea engelmannii (assembly GCA_009831015.1). NCBI lineage: Eukaryota > Viridiplantae > Streptophyta > Pinopsida > Pinales > Pinaceae > Picea > Picea engelmannii. The sequence continues at coordinate 235,880 of ML793390.1, forward strand.
TTAATGAACCCTAAGAAGGAGTGGTTCGGTTCCATATAGATCTTTCGATGTTTGTTTAACGAGTCCAAAGAGAGAAAACTCAGGGGTTTTTAATATTTAGAGAGTCTGAAAAACACTTAAAGAGAACTCTCTTAGTTCCTTTTTCGTAAATTAGTTTGATGAGACCGAAAAAGTGATAACCTACCGCCCATCAAACGTTTTCTTCAAACACTTTTATGAGCGTGAAAAGAACAAGGTCGCTAGACAATCTTTTTGTTTTACGGAGCATGAAAAGAGATTAAAGGATACTCCATAAGTTTCATTTTGTTTTTGTGTTACCATGACGAGTACGAAAAGACGACAAAATTATACTTGATTGCGTTCTCATTGATATTTGAGCACGAGAACGAACAAAGACTGAGCTCGAGGTTTTGCCTAAAAAATCTAAAAATTATTTGTACATGCGACAAACGTAAAAACAAACCAAAACATATCCGTGTTCCATCATTTAGGCTCCTAGATTCTTCATCTGTGAAAAATCAAAACACTTACAATATCATTAGAACTTTAGGTTGTAAGTAAAATGAATAAAATAATATAAAATATCAATGAAAAAAGAAAAAAGTGAATAAATATAGGTGAAAACACTTTTTTACCATTCCATTGTCATTTTACCCAAAACTTGTCCAAAAAACCCTATTTCACCTCAAACTTCCACCGCGGATTGCGGAAGGCACGGGAAACCATTCAATGAACGACTTCTGCTAAAAAGGTAATCTTCTTGTCCTCTTCATTTTCCATGGATTAATTTCTGTTTTCATTGGTTAAAAATGGTTTTTTGAGTTAGATTTCATGAGGGTAGATGCGCATAGGGACCGCCATAGGTGGCTTATATCGTGCCCTGCAGAAATCATAGATTTCCGCAGGTGGCCTTATGGCTGACCTGCATTGGTTCCGCACTGTGTAAAAAGCTCACTTGTGCCATGCGCAACTCAAAAATTTCTCATTTATGTTTGGCCAATAAAAATCCCCAATAAAGCAAAATGAAGATGCTAACTTCTCCTTGTGGCTCCAATGTAGGTTTTTGACTGTCAGAATGCTAGAGTGGAGGGAGAGAGAGCATGAGCACGATGATCGCTTCACCGGGAATGACCCAGGCACAGTTAATGCCCTCCGACAGTGTGGGTTGCTGAAGTTCTTTAAGATCCAGGGCATGAGGGCCCAATTGAGGTTACTTGAGTATTTAGTCCACATGTGGGATGTGGATCAGCAGGTATTCCATTTGGGAGCTCACATACTCTCTTTAGATATCGAGGATATCTATTTTTTGACGAGATTATCTCGCCATGGATCCCATGTGACATTGAAAGGCAACATAGGTGGAGGTCTACCGATGAGTGAGTATGTTCGCCGGTATTGTGAACCAGGGGTCGAGAGACATAAAGGCAAGGTTGTCATTAGGGATGTCCGAGATTTACCCCTTCAGACTGTCGTTTTCACTATCTCACAGATGGCGGGGAGTGCATCTCCTCATATGGCTCTCCAGAGTGACTTCCAGTATGCAGTGGAGTGCATGGAGCCTCGGGTATTTAACTGGTGTGACGGGTTTCTTCGGAGTATGAAGAAACAATTAACAAAGCCCAAGAAAGGTGACCAGAAACAGTTCGGGTACGGGTCCATTTTTGTTTCCTTCTTCCTGGAGAGGGTTCCACACTTGTGCTTACAGGTAGAGTGGGGCATATCGACCCCACAAGATCCAAGAATGAAGATATGGTGTGACCTCATGGATCAACATGTGACTGACCCCATTGTCAAATAAAACGATGTGTTCTTTGATTGGTTGAGGCCTCAAATACTGATGGTTTATGATTATGAGTATGCCAGGTTGGGATTTAGAGGCAATCCAGACTTGGTTCTACTCAAATCTTCTCAGTGGGGGAACTTAGGTAAGAAGCACATTTTTTTTTTATAATTTTTTGTAAATTTTGAAATATAAAATGTTTTTTATGTTTTTGATCCGAGGACTAATAAAAAACTCTCTGACAACGCAGATGTAGGACCGCACCGGCCTCCAGGTACATCCCCCATCCATAGACAAGGGGAGGCAGTCGAGGTAGCAAGATTAGTTGTCGCTGATTACGAGGTGATCGAGCAGAACCTGGAGGGGTTGACAACAGATGTCCCAGATATCTCTATCGATGAGATCTTGAGACATTATTAGTGCCATACCGTGGGTGTATCTAGTTCTCTTAGTCAACTACTCCTTAGGGTAACCCAGGCAGTTGTGTGTTATCGTGAGAAACATCCTTGTTGCTATTTTGTATATGAAGCCATGTGCTTCACATTTTTGATATTTTGGTCTTCAGACGAAAAAACAATTTTTGTAAAAACTTTTATTGTTATATATACATGAGGCTTCTACTGGCTTACTTGATTTATATACAAAATGTGATTGGATTTATAAATGTCTCAAATGTCTGTCTAACACATAATTATCTAATGCATATGTTAATGTATTCAGACATCTAGGAATGTGTTGACATTCAATGTAATCAAAATGACATTCCAAGAGGCGGATTAGTAAATATACCCTTAATAAAGTAGAACTTCAGATAGCATAGACATTGCTCAATTGTAGTACTACTAATTGCGAATCAAGTCATACAACAAGATGACAGATTCCAAGTGAAATAGCGTCGGTCAACAATTCGATGACTGCATTGTATTCCGCAATATTGTTAGTTGCACGACTGAGGCAAACACCGTGTCGGTTGATTAATTTGTTTGTGGGTGCTTAGATTTCCCAAGCAACAGATGCTAGGTTCTGAGTACTATGACTAGAACCATCGATAAAACCAATGTAGGGTAGCAAAGACACCGACATCTGGAAACCAAGCACAACACAAGGTAAGCAGTTGGGGGTCGAAACCAAACAACGAAAAAGAACACAAAAGTAGCACACAAAGAGTATGATACAGTAAAAATACAAGCACTGATGCTAAGATGACCTAAGCATAGTACTTCTTCAAGTAAATCCCATTTCGGGGCTCACTCAAATGAATTCCATCATAATCCATTAACTCATAAGCTCCCTTCTCCATTACTCGTTTGACAATATAAGGGCCTCACTACATAGCCTCGAATTTTTCGGCCCCTAGTAAATCACGATCTTGTTCATAGAGGAGAACTAGATCACCCTCAGAGAAAATGCATGGCTTGACATGCTTGTTGTGTTGGGCTTTGACACATTTTTTCTGAGTTTCAATTACCAGGGTGGCATCACGACGGGTTTCATCTAATTGCATCAGGAACAATAGACGTTCCTCTTCGACATAGGTGTTTGGAAGAAGTTCAATGGCTAGTTTCAAAGATGGTATCTCACATTCAATTGGTAGAACAACTTCGATACCATAAACTAATTGGAAAGGTGTGAATCGAGTGGCAGACTTGACGGATGTCCGGTAGGTCCACAATGCTAAAAACAACATCATGTGCCAACTTGTCTTATGAATTCCTATCATCCGTCGAAGCATTGAAATGAGAACTTTGTTTATTGCTTCAACCTGACCATTGGCTAGTGGGTAGTAGGGGGTTGAGTTTTCATGCCGAAGACCCAAACTTTTAGTAAGCTCAGACATCATGAAATTTTGAAAATGGATACCATGATCAGCAACGATAGCTTGGGGGAAACCAAACTGAGTAATGATATGATTAAATATGAGTTGTGCTACAGTTTTCCCGATGTTATCGAATATAGGCATCACCTCGGCCCATTTACTGAAGTAATCCACAACTATGATGATGTATCCATGCCCCCCAACCGAGTGAGGGTTGCATGTCATGAAGTCAATGCCCCATTTTGCAAAGGGACCAATGGAAACTACATGGTGTAAAGGAGTGGGATGAGATCTTATCTTGTTATTATACGTTTGACAAGCATGGCATTTCTGGACAGCAGTGATACAGTCTTTAAACAAAGAAGGCCAAAAGTATCCTGCTTGTAAGATTTCTTGGGCAATGGCATACCCAGACATATGACCGCCACATGCTCCGGAGTGGCAGTCATTCAAATCTTGCTCAGCCTCATCATAGGTGAGACATCATCGGAAAATTGAGTCAACACCACGGTGATAAAGAGTGTCACCGAGAATTATGTATTAACGGGCTTGATACCCTACACGACAACGGTCTGTACTAGAAAGGTTAGGCCAAAAATTTTGATTCTAGAGATAAATGATTATATCTCCGTACCAAACGTCATCAGAACTGATCAGAAAAAGGGATTCATCAAGTAAGGAATCCTCTGCCACATTTGCTGTATCAGTCGAGGGAAGGTCACATATCAATTCGGCAAATACCAAACATTTCTTAGATTTAACATGTTCAAACTCTAAGTTGAACTCTTGGAGAATCACTATCCATTTGGAGTACTTGCCCCCTAGCAATTGGTGCATAAGGATATGATGCATAGGGTTGCATTCGAAAATAAAGGTCCTGCGTAATAGGATATAGTGACAAAAACATTGGACAACTTGGACAGCTTCTAAGGCCATTTTCTCCACATGTAGGTATTTGGATTCAGTGATCGTGAGACTCCGAATCAAATGGTAAATTACATGTTCGTCGTGCGAATTGTCTTCTTGGACTACAACCATTGCAATGGTAGAGTCTGAAGTTGCGAGGTAGAGGAAATAGTCTCGACTATAATTGGGTGGGAAAAGCAGTGGTGTACGGGTTAAGGTAAGTTTTAAAGCGTCAAAGGCTTTATTGGCCAGACTCAACACAAAAAACACATTTGTGTGGGTTCAAACGTATACGATAGTAACGAAAATGAAGGAAAATGGCTCAGAGATGGGTCGGGTGATCTTGGCGACGCATGGAGTGCACCGGTAGATCATTGAGATACGACTGTACGATGTGCTTGATATCATGAAAAGCATAAGATATGGCACGTTGAAAAGTCACACCAATGTTCTTCAAACCGAAGGGCAGTTTCTGGTAGGCAAAAGTACCCCAAGGACAAATGAAAGCAGTCTTGTGTTGATCCACGGGAAAAATATTAATTTGATTATAGCCGGAGAAACCATCCATTAAGGAGAATATTTTTCTCCCAGTGCAATCATTGATGATCTGGTCAACGAAGGGGGTTGGATAATTGTCCTTAGGACAAACTTTATTGATATCCCTATAATCTACACGTACATGGATTGTGCCTTGTTTCTTATTGACCCGAACTAGATTGAATACCCAATCGGTTAAAGCCACATGATAGATAAAGCCAACCTTAAGAAGTTTTTCAACTTCGACCTTGATAGCAATGACTTTACAAGGGTGGACTGGGCGAAGACTCTGCCAGACAGGTTTACCGTCTGGGTAGGTCTTAATTTCATGCAAAACAATATCGGGGTCAATACCGGTCATCTCTTCATAACCCCAAGCAAAAACGTCACATAATTCTTGAAAAATGGCTTTATAAGTGACGACCTCATCAACGGAACATGAGGCTCTGATGTGAACATTTTCGATGATTCCAGGTTTAATGGATATGTCAAGAGGAATGATGGGTGAGATATTACTCAGGTTCCCTTCATATACCACGTCATGGGATGAATCAAGAACAGAGGAAATGAAAACAACGATTGACGAAGTTGAAATCCGTTGGTAACTCTCTATGGTGTGTTGTTTGAGGAAGAGAATGGAACGATGATTTCGATCGTCCCATGGAGTGTCTTCCATGGATATGACTGACATGATCATCTCGTCAGTGGGAAAAATCACACAAAATAGATTGGGAGATGAATCACAAAGAGAGGGAGTGGAAGGGGTTGTCAATTAAATGGCTTGATAAGCGGATTCAACTGAACTTAAGGGAATTTGTTCGCCATAGCTAAGATAATCACCAGGGTCAGGTACTATCCACAGGTCACGAGATGCAGGGGTTTCACAAATAGAGGTGGAGATCATGTTGCTTGAGGCAACAAAAGCAGGTGGAATATTGGGAGGTGAGATTGGGAAGGTACCCATTAAAGTGGAATCTTTCAAAAGACCCACACCAACATTCTCATACCCAGGAGGTGTCTTTGAGATAAAGGGTATGTTGCTAGTACGGGAATCAGAATTAAAAAAGGCCAGTTGGTCCACCGTAACAAATTTTCCTTGATGTGGGAAATGTAACACAAGAAAAAGGGTATACACAACTGCATGTGTGGAATCAATCTAGCTATAGCCAAGTAAGAGGTTATAATTGATAGGTGCATCAAATACCTTGACCTCAACGTTGACCGATTTGCCTTCCAACATAATAGACAACGAGGGAAGAACACCATAGGGTTTAAAACCATAACCATTGAAATCCTTAAGTGTATTGTGTGATTCGGTGAGGGGAGGAGAGCCAATGGATTTCCAACAAGTAACTAACATAACACACGTTGAGGCACCCTCGTCAATAATGGTTCTACAGATATTCTTGTTTTCGGAAACAACTTGAATCTGAAACGCTAACTGAGGAGGTAGCCTTGGAATGTGATCTTTTAGGTCAAAGATTATAAAATTTGTATATGTGGTATCAATTCCACCAATGGCCTTTAACAGTGCCTTCCATTGAGCGGGACAACTTTGAAGGACTTCGAGAGCTGACATCGCAGATAGTGCTTGCACAAGGTCTTCTACAATGCTATAGTTTTGAGTAGCATGCGCATGAGGATTGAAGGTAGACTTCCGAACAATGACTTTTGGAGGAGGGCGGAGAACTGTATCGGGACCCGGTTGTTCAAGATGAAGAGGACCATTGGAAAGTGAAGTTGAGGGAGGCGGTTGAACCAACGAAGGTGGTAAATCATCAACTTTATCCTTTGAAGGAGAATACTATTTGGCTCGAGTGGTGATTGCAATGTCGTTTTTGGTAGAATTACTAGTACACATAACGACATACGAAGTGGTGGAAGGAGAGGGTTGGTCATGAATGACCAATTGGGCCTTTTGTTGAGAAGGGAAAGGTTGTGACAAAATGGAAGGTGTGGGAGGATTTCCGGTCCCTTGAAGGAACTTAGTGACCTCAACACGTTTGTGACAATCTTTCGTGTAGTGATCATCACCACAGATAAGGCAAGGATATCAAGGTTTACGCTTATCCTTATCATCAACAGACTGTTTCCTAGGTTTTTCGGATTGCGGATTATTATTTTTATCCTCCTTGTTCTTACCCTTTCCTTTTTTAGATTTGTTTTTATTGGCAGGGGTAGATTGAACTGAATTAACCTCATAAGTTTTTTCTGGTGGAAGGAGTAGGAGTCGAAGCACTTTGAACATTAGAAGTAGTAGATTTGGGATTGGTGTGAATGGTCGATGTGGATTTAGCGTCAGCATGGATGGTGCCAATCACACCATCAACAACATGAGAAGTTGCTGGGGTTGTTGAGGTAGTGGTGGTAGAGGGGCGAGGGGCTTTAGGGATCAATTCATATAGAGTGCCCATTTGCGAATAAACGAGATCTAGGTATTGAGCGTGACTAATCGCCTTCTCTTTAGTGACAACTCCACCCATGGAAATATCACATGTGATTTTACTGATGAATGATTTAGTGAACCGTTTAGCCAATAAATGACCAGGAAGGTCGATTTTGATCAAGCATCTCCTCCATCTCCACTCATGAATGTGATTGGAAATGTGAGTGGCAGAAGATTGCTTGAAGGAACTCAAAATCTCGGTTCCTGTCTCATAGCGGATTGGCAATTGGTAATGTGTAAGAAAATCCATGGCAAGGGTGTTGAAGTTGTTAAAGAAACCTCGTGGTAATTATATGTACCACTTTGCGGCTGAACCCATGAGAGTTCATTGAAAGAGTTGTAACTGAATGGATTTGGCCATAAAAGAGTTGGACAAACACCAAAGGTGGAAATTTATAACATGATTGTTTGGGTCTTCTCCTGGTCGACCATCAAACTTGGGGATGTCATATGGTAATTTGGCTGGTATAACAGGCCAATGGGGAGAATGTAAGATAGGATCATTCAAGATTCTAGACAAGTCAAGTAGATCCAAAGTGGATAGAAAAGGCAACTCTATATTCATGTGAGGATACTGGTGACTTTGGGGAAGAAGTCCTGTTGGTATACTAGTAGGACTATAAGCAATTTGCATGTACGTGGAGAGTCCTGACAGATTCTGTCGTGGAGGATTTGGAGGCATATAGCCGATCGGGTTGGGTTGGTTGGAAATGTTCCCTTGAAAAGGGACACTTGACTGGACGTGTGGACCCCAAGTGAGATTCAAAGAACCTGGATATGGCTGGCCCAAGTGAGGGGGTACAAAAGATTTGATTTGAGGCTGTTGCCCCCTAGATTATTGTGGATTTCCTTGGGCAAGGAGGTTCCAAAGTTGGGCTAGTAACCCTGGTGTGTTTTGTCCATATAGTGGGTTATAGAGTCCAACCTGAGGTTGTCCTCCAAGTGGGGGTTGGCCCCCAATGTGTGGTGGTGCCCCAGTCTGAGGTTGACCCCCAAATTGAGGTTGCCCCTCGGCGTGAGGTTTCTTTCCAATGGGAATCTGTAGCCAGAAATGGACAGATGATGGGTGCTTCCAATTGGATCAGAGCCACTAGGGAAAGATCCCCCAAGAAAAGGTGGATAAGACCCTCCAGAGAGGACCCAGGAGGGTGTAGGAACAAAGTTGGTAGCAACATTGTACCCAGGTGGAACAAAAAGTCCAGAAACTCCGGATGGAACTTCGGTAGGAATGGTGATGGAAGGATTCAAAGTGTGATACCGAGGAGGAAGCGACGGGATAGGTCTAGACAAGAGTGGTGTGCCAATGGGATCTTGGTTAACCACTACATTCATGGTAGGAATAGTCGTAGCATGTGGGACCATAGTAGAATGGGCCATTTGGAGAGAAAAATTCGAGCTAGGACCAACTAACCGTGTGTCTAGAAGGACGGTGATATTGCGAGTTGTACCAACAAAATGGTCTAAAGGTATCGTATAGGTAAAAAAAGTTTTGGGTAGTTGTGAGATGACAGGTGAATCGAGACTCGCCCCCAAGTTGTAGTAAAGGTCTCGCACAGTGCGAGGCGGGTTTCCAAATATGTCACTAGAAAGAGGGTTTTCTACTCCAGAGCCTGTATGAGGTCCAGTCGGTATTCCAGAAGTTTTAACAACAAGGTCTCCTGATGAATTCATCCAGAGAATATGTCTCTCGTATCCAGAATATGGTAATGGAGTGGGAGGAAGCTGGAAAGCCTCTAGAGAATCGAAAATAATTCAGAAATCTTCTAAAGTGTTGGAACTTTCTAGTTGTGAAGTTACATTGTCCTGGACTGCTCTCTGCTTAGGAGATCCCTCCAGTGAATTAGGAAGTAAAGGGAGACAACCTTCCGAATCTTCCGGGGGTAGCCCTTGCATCCTATGTGAACGACGTGGAGGGTTGATGTTGGCTGAACCAAATATTTTATAGAAAAATTATATGGCCAACTACGGAAACAAACAATACTCGCTAAAAAATCTAGAAATCAAACCAAGCAAACAAACCTTCTTATTTCTAAGTCACTAGTTGGTGGTGAAATCCAAAGTCGCGAAGTCAAGACAGGAATAGGCTAGGATAGAGCGGGTGGAAAAGTTACATTAACGACATGCTTAATGGACTTACACCCTGGTGCAAGCTCCCACACATAATCGTGGGTATACCCTCCAAGGATCCCGAGTGAGTCTGGCCAACGTCTATTCCAGGTACTGTGAAGACTTGCCCCTACATAGTCACCTCATGTAAGACCCTAAAGAGATAGGCCACTAAGACTACCAATAACAATAGTAATGCCTAGGGGAACAATCGACAGTTCGATCCACGCGCAAGGGCAGGGTATCTAGCCTGAAATCAACTCGAAAGGATTCCACTCATAATTGTGGGTATACCTTCAAGTGACCCTTGTAATACGCGCAATCTCTACACCAAGACCAACAAAGCAAGGTGAGTAACTCTGCCAGCCTTAATGCGACAAGTTTGACCCTTGTGTGAGAAGGGATTCCCAGGACAAAATGTTGCAAGTGGATTTGAACACTCCCTATCACAAGATGCTACAGTGTGTTTTATGCTTTGGAGAGTGTGCCTCACAATCTATTCCAAAGTGCTAGCCTAGCTAATGTTGGTGGAAAGAGTTTCTAGAAAATTAAAGTGACTAATAAATTTTAAAATTACGTAGTATTTTAGAGGCTGTTGTTTATGCAAGAGGGAGATGGAGTTGAAACAGATGTTGTATGAGACCTTCACCCAATAATATGCAATAAGAGATGAATGATGCAATGTTTCAGTTCAATGAACTCTAATTATAGTAGGGAGAAAGTATTTCTTCGAAAACACGAAAGCTACAAAATGTAATTTGTTTTTCTTGAATGAATACAATTCCAAACAGTCATAAACAATGAGATTTCCTAATGTGTTCTCTTGTAAAAACAAAATTTGAATGCAATTTTTTTTCTTATGAATGATTACTTAAAAAGAATAAATGACTTTAATTCTTCCTTTCCAAAACCAAGTCAGGGATATAATGAAGAAAGGAAAAATAATCAAAGAAAATAGATACACTCAACAAATGCTCAAATCAAACTTTAAATGAAGATAAAAATGAAGATGACAAGAAAGTGTTTCGCTAAATGCAAACAAATGTTTTTTTCCAATCAATAAGAAATAGAGAAAATGTAAAACAATACAAAACTTTAAATCAAATGAAAGACTTTTCTCAATCAAGCACTCAGATTTAAATCCAAAGATTATGTCCTTGTTGACAAAAAGCAAGAAGTAAAAACTTGTAAAATGATGAAGAAGGGTTTTCAATCCCTAAAAACCAATCAACAACAAGTCTTACACTTAGAAAATAGTCAAATACTGGCACCAAAAGTTCTTCCTAGGTGATCAAAGCAAAACTGGATGATAGAAGATCGAAAGACCTGATCCAATAAATTCTATAGGAAACGTCGCAACCCAATAGTAGGGTACAATGCGACAATTTTAGGTTTCCGCAGGTTAGATATGGGTAGGGTGTGGAAATTTTGCACTGGTCTAAACATGAAGGGTGCGACAATCCAAGGACATCACAGGATGCATATGGGATGCAGTGCGACTATCTTTGTAAACAAAGAAAAAATGGCAAAAGGGAAAAGTGTCGAAATGAACTTTAATATCCAGAGAGTCTAGATGGATGCCCCACAGGCTTAGAGACTGGATTAAAATGAAAGGAGGTAGGTTAAAGGAAAATGGACAAAAAAAAACCACAAATAGGTCATATCCCCAGTGGAGTCGCCAATATTGTTATTGGATAAATTGGTGAATGCAGACATAAATTGATCTCCCTAGATCCACCTAGATCTAGAACAAAACAAGACAGGATATGGCGCTTTCCCTAAGCCCAATAATTGAATTTACTATCAGATAAGAGATGAATGACATACCTTTGAATATCGCTTCCTTATGTCTTTGTTGTCCCTGCTTCGCGTTGGTGCTCTTATGATATTGATCCTGCAATGACACAAACCAACCAAAGTGAAAGCAACAATAGTATGTTCAACGAAAACTTATACATATGAGCAAGGAGTCATGTAATAAAAGGAGAATGATTTTATGGAAAAAAAACATGCCACTGTCTTATATTAAGTAAAAGTGGAAGATACATCCAAACAACCTTGATGTTGTAAGGTTCCCTTTCGGTGGCACTTTTCTCCAATACACACACTTGCTCCAAACTTGCATGAAGAGGATCCACAATAACTTGATGGACAGATGAAGACCTCAAGCATCAATTGAGATAGAATCCCTCACACAATTCTCAACCTATTCCTTCATTAATTCCTTGCTTGCTTTCTTGCTTGACCTTTTCCATGAGAAACCCATTCTTATATAGGAGAAAGAGAGATGGTTAAAGAGATTAGGATGATACCACCAAATTAGAGAAGCGAGTAGGATCCCAACTATATGGATTCCACCTCACATTATAGAAGATTCCCTTCTAGAACCTTCGTGAACTTCGACCTTTTCTCAATCTTTCAACACCGCCGCACCCTGGCTATAGGACAGCCCGCGGAAACATCGCAAGACAGTTTCATGATAGCCTACGGTGATCAGGCATTTCCACACTGTACCTTATGGTTGGCCTGTAGCGGCCTTCTAAAAACAAGTTTTCTAAAAGAGGGAGCTAGTCACTTTTCTCATGAAGAAAGGTTATTTTGGAAGGCTGAACACATGTTGTAGAAACATCACCAGGGTGACTAAAATAATGTGTAATAGAGGCATTTGTATGTTTGGGTGCTCCTATCACTTAGCTGTTTACATTCCGAGGTGAGGGATTTGATTCTTACTACTGTGTTCTTAGCGGTCTCCTCCCTATGGTCACGTGCCTCCTGCAGGGTGCTCGGTACTGTTTGGGCCTCCAATTCTGTTATCCTAGTTTGAAGCTACTGGAGGGTATCAACGAGCTTCACTATTTGAGCTTCAACTGACTCTTTCTCCTCCTGTGCCAACTCTAGCACAAAGCGACATGCTTTACTTACCACTTCTTTGATTGTGGCCCACTCTATGAACAACTGATCCTTTTCCCTCTGTAGCTGGGATTTTTCCTCCTGATGCTTCGCCTGAAGCTCTGCTTTGTCATTTTCATGAGAAACTACACTATATTGCATTGCTCGTAACTGCACCAAGAATTCTTCCTTCTCTTTTTCAAGGATTCTCTTCCTGAGCTCTCTGAAATCGATCTTTTGTTGCATCCACAATCCTTCTCAATTGGGCTGGTTCATCCCCCAATTCTGTAGTCTGCGATGAGGAAAGTGCAGACGACGCAATAGGATCTACGCAGACCAAATGAACAACTTGTTGCACTTATTTTAATTCCTTCTCGATCCTTCCATTTATGTCCTCTTGCTTCTCTCCATATCTCTGCAGTATGTCTTCAGATGCATCCTCCATGGCTCCATGGACTAGATTGATGTCATCATCCGTGAAGGTGGCTTCCAACTAAGGTTTATTAGCACATGTCTTCTTCTTTGCTAAGGGTTTCTTCAGAGAAACCTTCCTCTTCTACAGTGTCATTGTCCCAACAGGGGGATCTTCAGGTGGTGTAGCTTCACCTCCTCCTTGTTATTCTTCTCTTTCATCTCCTCCTCCTTGTCCTTTGTCTTCGTGTTCTCCTCCTCCTGGCGAATCAGACCTGTTATCTTCAGAAGCATTTTCCTCCTCATCACTCTCGATGTCCTGGACTTCTTCCTGCTTTTTCTTCTTCTTTGTTCCACTCGACTGTCTGACATGCTCAACCCGTGTGACTATGGGGCTTCCTATGGCGTCGGTGTCGAATAATTCTGCATCAACGACAGGTATAAGAAAATCCTCTGGCCATTCCTTTGTGATCTGCTCCATATCTTCATATGTCATTTTATATTACGATTGTAATTCTTCCTGGTTCTCATCTCTGCGTGTGGTGATGTATATGAAATGAGGATCATCGCAGAACTTTTCTATTGGTCGGTACTGGTGCAGGGTGCGCGGTGTCATCCGCAAGAGTGATTCGATGGCGACCTTTAACTGCTAGTAGTATGCATGAAACACAGCATTGGAATGAAACTACTTCGTCATGTCGTTGGTGTACCACAGGGTAGAAAACCGAGAAACTAATGACTCCGAGGGTTCGATCTCTGGGAAGGTGGATCCTTCAGGAATTTTTCAAGCGAAAAATGTGATCAAAATGATCAGTCAATTATAATGGAATTCATATCCCAAATCCTGGGCTTCACGGAAATCCTTCTCTATCTCATTGAAGAGGTAGTTCGTTGATTTCTTCTGCATGCCCTCCACACATTTTCCTGTGAGGTCCACCATGAACCCTGTGACCTCTGTGGGGTAGTTCTTCCTTACTAGCTTGCCAGCTAGGAGTTGGCAACAAAGGCACACTACACCATCCTGTATAGAGGCTACCTTGTAACCTCACTTTCCTTTCTCTACTTCTCCATAAGCTTCCTTGATGCGTTGCCTCAGGGAACAGTCCGAGGCATTCCTTGGATAAAACTGTTGAGGGTCAGGACCCTTTACACTCAAAACCATGATCCGGTGGATCAACACCAAATCCACAGTAATCCTCCTATCAAGCCATAAGTATTCGCCATGATAACATGATAGAAGGAGTTTAACGCAAGTGTTAACCTCTTGGTGGCGGCCAAAATGTGGGATCTTCATCACATTCAACATAGTGGACTGTGCCAACCCCTTAATCCATGGCTGCAAGACAAGGTGAGGTTTCTTTCCGGTTGACTTAGTCAAGTAGTAGTGGGGCGCTAACATAATGTAGTTCTTCCTGTCTCCTAAGTTGAAGTCGTTGTTCTTGAACACTGGGATCTATCCTAACTGACTCCCAACTACATGAATTCCTTTCAAAATGTACGCAGTGAGCATGACGTACTCAAAGTCCTAAGGGATACTATCGCGGTTAACAATGCCAACCAAAGATGGAATATAATCAGGTAGGATCGACAGGATCTACTTCGCATTAGCCAGATCACCGCGGTGCTTACTTCGTTGTTCAACTACGAGGTTGAGACGACCAGAACGATGTCCAGTCGAAGGGGAAGCCTACAATCCCCTAGTTGACGATGCCTAGACACCTTTAGATATCAGTTTGTCATCCATTAGCCTCTTAAGGACCTCCTTGACAGACTTCTCCAATTCACTAGGTTCGCCCGACATTCTCGCTCTTATCAGATAGGCGGGGTAGACAAATGGATAGGCGGGGTAGACAAATGGATAGATGGGGTCTTCTTTTAGATAACGACATACTGCATAGCTCGACACTTGGAAAATTCTCTGCATAGCTCAGTCAATCATGGGTAGCAAAAATTGGTCCCAGCACATCGACCAATGAATTAAATAAGCGAGGCATCGTCACAGATATTCCAACGGCTAGGAAATGCTTCCATTAATGTAAAACTTTCCATTATGGAGTGGTCTCAATGTCCAAAAGTGGTCCATCAGCCCATAAATGCATTTTCTAACCATTCAGGAGCGTCGTTCTAATGGTTGGGGTGCCTCCAATGATCATATAACTTCGTCGAGGCAAAGCCCTATTTTTCGCGGATCTGTTGTTCCAGCGAGGTTCAAATCTTGCGAACCTGCCTCCCGCGAGGTTCTAGTTTGTGAAGTATTCCATCTGGTCTCTATATCTTCTTGTAGTTTTTCCATCTTAGCTTTATTTTTATTGAGCTTCCTTGCCTTCTTCCTTGTGATCTGAGTCTCTTTAACTGTTTCTAGAATCCTCTTTCCATTTTTATTCTTATCTTCCCCTAGCGTGGTGGCTTTGCACTATTGAGGTGCCCTAAAAGGGTCTGAAGTTAATATCCCTTTTCTTAACACTTCCTGGGTGGATATACTTCTTTCTTCAATATATAGGTCTTTCAATCCTTTTTTCATTCTTTCAATCTTGACAACTAATTCTCTTTCTTTCTGCCCCTCTCGCATTGTTACTTTGCTCTGTTGCTTCGACTTATCCTCTCATTCTTCTATTAGTCGGTCTATTTTCTTAGCTATGAAATCCATTAAGTCTTTCTTTTTCTTTTATGTAGCTTCTTCCTCTGCTTTCCTTCTGATCTGATCCTTCTCAATCCAAGTCTTACCTAACAAAAGTGGGAAAGGGGTGTTGTCCCCAACAAACTTAATGACTTCATATTCTTCTTCAGTCGATGTTCCCTAAACAATAATAGGTATATTAGTTACTCTTCCACATAAAGTTATCATCTTACCTTTAAACAAGCCTATCCTTCCCAACGAAGGTACCACAGTAGGCTTTCCCAAAATTTCCCAAGTTTCTTCTGTCATAATATTCACTTGTGTTTCTTCATCCAAGACACAGTATATGTCAAAGTCTTCTATTCTTTCACTTATGCACTATTTTTCTTTCAGGATATTTGGTAATCTGACATCTTTGTGAGCATCCATTATTTCTTTCAACTGTAATAGCATAGTTTGAACTTCCTCTGACCCTTTCTCTTTATGACTTTCTAACATGCCCTTAGTCTCTTGACTTCCTTCATAGTTTTCTTGCCTTATGTTTATCCCTTCAACTTTAGCAATCATCCTTGGATAATCCTCAACCTCATGACCAACAATCTTACAACAAAGACAAATAGGGCCTACCTCAGGACATTCCTTAGCAAGATGTCCCAGCCTTCTGTAGTTATAAAACAAAGTCAATCCTCTTTTTCTGTTATATGTTCCCCAACCTTTTATGTACTGTGCATCTCCTCTAGGGTCATAGTGCTGGATCTGCAATCTGCAAAAAAAATTCTAGGGTCTTGCATCCACTTATTAGTCCAAAAACTCTTTCTATGTATAGGAATAACATATCTTTCTTCATTTTCATTAAATTTACTCAAATCAACTTTTTCTTTCAACTGCGCCCTAGACTTCAGACTAGGACAAAACCTATAAAAAATACTTAAGTTCATGCTTTCAAACACAAATTTTCACTTATCTTTCTCTTTCCAAAGCACAAAACTTGCTTCTTTATGATCTTACCTATTTTCTTCAGATCAACTTACTTTCTTAGCACAAATCTTTTCAAGTCAAGTAGAGTACTGCGCACTTCAGCAACAGATCTATGCACAAAGCTTCTCTTTTTCTTTACTTTAGTTCCCAACAACCACAGTTTCAGGTCCCGACAACAGAACCATTTGTTGGCACAAGGGAAGACCTAGGGTTCAACGCTTAACAACACACCAACAAAACCACGACCACCAGCCCTTTCAACAACACCTGCGAAGCAGGTGAAGTCTCACTCGAGGTAGAAGTAGGGGAGGTTACAGGACGCAGGTGTTTATAACCAGGCCGAGACATAGATATGTGATAAAAACACTTCGCACAATAGTCTATTAACACTTAGGATTAACATGCATTAGTTTCTTAACATTACAGAGCATAATCAAGGATAGATCAATGCAGTAATAACAAAGATTATGCACTTCAAACACTTAGCAATGTGAATCAAATCTAGCATTTTAACATAAGAAAAGCATTTAAGCACAACATACATATTCATTACACCTTCTAATCTAAGAACTAAGAAAAACATAACATAAATAACATAGCACAAACCAAACCATAAGACACTAGATATACATGGTTCACCCCAGTGTGGGCCTATGTCCACCAACCGCTTCGCTTCTTTATTATTCGTCTGAATCTTACATTCATCCACTACTGTGCACTAAGCCACAGAGTCAAGATTCACACTGGACAGGAGATCTGTGCATTGAGCACCAGATCCTCCTTCCAAAAATAGGTCAAGGCATAGAGCCAACTCTCTATCAAGCACAAAGCCTTAACACACATACATTCCCTTGCACAAAGCCACTCAAACTACCTGCACTTAGCTCAAAAGACTACTACTTCTACAATACATTCTTATTTATTTATACTTTTACAAACCCTTACAATAGGGCCAAACATGGGAAAACCCATGGGCCAACATCCCATAAACCCATTACAAAAACCCTAGAGAACCCCTTATTGGGTCCACATAGCCCTCAAAATAAGTGAGATCCGCGATCTTAGCTCCGCCTGGGCACTCCTTCTTCGACTAGCGTGTTGAAATCCAAAAGTGGGCCAAATATGACCAAGGTTTCCTCAAAACTTGGTCGAGGGCCAACATACTTCCTCTCATACTACAACATTGGTTCAATTGCCCATAGTTTTGAACTCGTGCATGCATAGCAAAGGCACATAGGTGTTAACTTTGGAGGACATACACGAATGGTGGGAACATAAAACTACCAACTATATCAGAAACTAGCAGAATCCCACACTCAGTTCTTCTCAGAGACGCACAAATGATTTTTGGAAGCTATTCCAGAGGCACTTTATGAATATATCAGCCGGTATAATGTGCAAATTAACTCCTGATGATCTAGATGGATCTCAGTGGCCATCCACCTCTTCCACTAAATCACCATTTTGAGCCAGTGGTTTTGATAAACCATGATATTCACCCTTTTTATGGGGAATAGAATGTAATGCCATCTTCATTTGTTAATTACATACATCATTTAATGATTTCATAGTGGTATTATGTACATGCCTACAACATAGCGTTAATGCACTGGGTCCCATTAGAACTCCGCAGTTAAGCACACTTAGGCTAGAGTAGTACTGGGATGGGTGACTACCCGGGAAGTCCTAGTGTTTTACATGCCTATGGCATTTTGTAAACTTAGAACAACTTATCCCACATGCATCATGGGAATTGTTCTCCTCTCACTCTCTCATATATAATTGAGGTGAAGGAGGCCCTTTAAGCATGGAATGGAGTGTGATGTAATGCTTCTTATGAATGAAGCATAGCCAACATCTCTTTCTTTTTAGAGATAAGCTACCCCATTTTTCCAGGTTGTGTTCTACAATGTTTTTCTATCTTATTCAGTAATAGAAGTTAGGTTTCACCGTATTTATGTGTTCTCTTCTATATTTTTGTGTATTTCATTGTTATATCTCGGTTGTATGTCTGCCTTCATGTCATTCTCAAAATAATCCGGATTAGTGGTATCAGAGCAGTCTTCTCCTTGTCATTTCTCAGAGCAGGTCCCCAACGAGGTCAGGGTATAGAGATTTGGGTCTCAATCTAGTTTCGCTTGAGGACAACCACTCTCGCTAGCCCAAGCAACCTCCCATGGCAGAAGAGAAGAGAGATGATAGAGTAGGAGATCCTTTCAAGATGTTGCTCGAGGAATCCCTTGTGCGACAAAGGAATGAGATGATGGACAACTTTGCTCAGATCCTTTGAAGACAACTAATGGCAACAATCGAGGCATCTTTGACAAGAAACAATTTTGCAAGTGCGACGCCCTTCAAGGTACAAGTCAATTTTGATATCCCTTTATTTGAAGGCAAGATACATGCAGATGCTCTAGAAAAATGGTTGAATCTTCTAGAAGGTTATTACTCTATCCAAAAAGAATTTAACATTGAAAAGATCACCTTCGTGCTCCTTAAATCCCTTCCCCATGTCAAATCTTGGTGGGAAGGTTACTGGGAGAGGTACACTGTGGATGAATCTACATTGTTCGGAAGAAAACCCACTTGAGCAACCTTTGTAGATGCCCTAAAGGAGAAGTTCTACCCTGTCGGAAACTATGATGACCAATACATTACATGGGCAGATTTGTGTTAGAAAAGAGACAAGATGGTGGTAGAGTACACCAACATTTTTCATACCTTGCGCTTAAAGTTGGGCATCAAAGACTCTGAGAGACACCTAGTTTTGTAGTATTGCAATGGTCTACATAGGTACATCCAAAAATAGATGTATTTTTTGGACATCTCCTCACTGGGATCTTCTTATCGATATGCAGTCAAACTTGAGCAGAAATTCAAGCAACAGAGTAAGTGGGAGAAGCATGGATAGAGCAAGGAAGGCCAACCTCAAGAGAGCCAGTCCTAGATGTAGGAAAATGAGGGTAACATGAAGTCTAAGAAAGACACTGGAAAGTGGTGTGAGTTCCACAATAGTCCTTGGCACAACACTAATGAATGTCGCTCAATATAGTCATTAGTGGTCAAGCTCAAAGACAAAGAGCCGAACCCCAACTTTGACCCCGATTCAAAAAATATTAAAAGGAGACATATCATTGATGCAGAACCCACTGCTACTATCACAACTACAACAATCTAACCAGAAGAGGATCCTGCGGAGGGGGAGTGACTCTTCCATTCATAGATGTGGGTGAAGGGTACCCCACTGCATTTTATTATTGATAGCGGAAGCCAAAAGAACATCATCTCAACAGAGGTTGTCAAGTAGTTGGATTTACCAACAACACCACACCCACAACCATACAACATCGGGTGGCTTTTCCAAGGTCAAGATCTTCGTGTCAGCCAGCAGTGTTGCATGTCCTACGACATCAAGGCCTTCAAGGATGAGGTATTGTGTGATGTTTCCCCACTGGAAGTCTGTGATGTTCTATTAGGCCAGCCATATATGTGGAGGAATCATTTTGTTTATGAGTCTCAACCCCGTAGTGTCATTGTTACTCTGGGGGTTATTTATACCGGATATCAGAGGTATTTCCGACTATTGTCCCACCAAAACAATGCCACAAAGTAATCTCTCATATTTCAAAGTTTAGCCTCTTCACAATCTGATCATAAAGTGAACAGAAGGACATTGCAACCACGACAACCTCAACCTAAGACCTTTCTATCTATCAAAAGAATATCGACAAGATTGTAGACGAGTACCAAGATGTTCTTGATGCACCTACGAGGGTGACTCCACACTGCCCAATCAAGCAAGGTTATAACATAACCCTTCACACTCTCCATGCTGCATCTTCATTGATAGAGTCCTCCCACACTCAGGTAGATCATGCAACTATATTGGTTGAATAGATCCAACTCCTCCAATAACTGGTTCATGACATCCTTCAACAAGCTAAGTAGGACAACCTCTTCAGTAAGACAAGCAACACAACAAGCTTAATATTTAGCAGAAGTCTCCCCATCCCCCAAGGGAACTTGACGCAATGGGGACCATTTCTTCTTAAGGGGGGAGGAATGATCCAAATGTATCTCAGTGGCCATCCACCTCTTCCACTGAATCACCATTTTGAGCCTGTAGTTTTGAGAAACCATGATATTCACCCTTTTTATGGGGAATGGAATGTAATGTCATCTTCATTTGTTAATTATAGACATCATTTAATGCTTTCCTACTGGTCTTATGTACATGCCTACAACATAGTGTTAATGCACCACATCCCATTAGAACTCCACAATTAAGCATGCTCAGGCTAGAGTAGTACCGAGATGGGTGACTGCCGGGGAAGTCCTAGTGTTTTGCATGCCTTTAGAATTTTATAAACTTAGTCCAATTTATCCCACATGCATCATGGGAATTGTTCTCCTCTCACTCTCTCATATATAATTGAGTGGAAGGAGGCCCTTTAAGCATGGAATGGAGTGTGATGTAAAGCTTCTTGTGAATGAAGCGTAGCCAACATCTCTTTCTTTTTAGAGATAAGCTACCCAATTTTTCTAGTTTGTGTTCTACAATGTTTTTCTATCTTATTCAGTAATAGAAGTTGGGTTTAACTGTATTTCTTTGTTCTCTTCTATATTTTTGTGTATTTCATTATTGTATCTTGGTAATATTTTTGCCTTCATGTCATTCTAAAAATAATATGGATCACATGATGAGTAGTTGATGCATAAAATCATAAACAAAAAAAGAACAAACCCGAACGAGGGATTCGAGAGGATCATGCAAGACTACATCAAAGAACAAGCAATCAAAGATAAAGAGTTAGTCCAAACCATCAAGAACAAATTTTATACAAATCTTCTCAAAAAGTTCCTTTGCACTATTCCATCATTACTTCACAAATTTCTCCTAGACAAAGGAGCATGTGACATCGTTGAATACATACCCCTCCTGAAAAATCCTCCTCCAAACTCTAATTGGCAAGAAAGACAAGACAAATGGGAATAGTTCTTGGAATCTAACTGCAAAGATACAAGATAATCTTGGGAATACTTCTTGAAGAAATGAGCATAAAATAAATGACGAACACCATTGATCGCAAGTAAGTCAGCCGACGTCGGGGGTTTGGATAATCTGTGAGATGGTATATAGTCGAAGTCAAAGTCGAAGCACACCCAAGTCGAAAATGTCATAAATTAGGAGGAAGATAATTGATTCAAGTGGGAAGTTTGAACATCGAACATAGACCCACAAACCTTCAATGGACATACAAAAACTAGAGCGGGACAAGATACAAAAGAGGCGAGAAGAGTTGCGAAACGAGAGGGATCATTTAAAATATCACAGAAAACCTATCCAGGAACAATATATTGTTGGGGCAGCCCTTGAGAGCGTCTCGACGATTCCTAAGAGGAGGAGAAGATTGCAATTGAGCATGGTAGCCGGTGGCACCGATTAAGCAAATGACGAAGTCAATATGGAGATCAACGATTCAAGGCCTGTGGTTCAACTTTCTCCTGCAAGAAGTCCTAGCCTGTGTATTACAAAATTCCTCCACCAAAGACTTCACATGTATTCACATTCACCAAGGGTGTGGTATCAAATAGACAATGCTGGTCAAATAAGAGATACGGTGCTCATTGAAGCACAAGAAAATTGATCGGAAGATATAGTACTTCATGTAAGAGACCTCATGGACTCTGTCGCTCTGCTAAATCTCTTATTAGAAGATTCAAATTCAAAAGACAATGATAACAAATCAACATGACCCTATAGAGGACGATTTTTTGAGTATATAGACAAAGCTTGCCAGACAGATGCCCCAAGTACAAGAAAATAACACATATAGTTAGAAAATGAATATATCCCTCCTGAAGACCGAGAATAGATTATACTAGTCGAGTCAAATATCCCAACTGTGACTCAAAGAAACAACTCGACTTTCGAGTTGACTCTGACACAAATCCTCCCAATAGTCCCAGAGAAAACAAAATCTAAGAAAGTGACAATGGGGCTCAACCACATTCCAATCTACGAAGGAGATGAGGATCCCAAATGACATCGGTTTGTTTGCAATTTTTTTTGGGATGCAACCAACATAATAAATGAAGATAAACAAATGGCACAATTTGGTGTTGCACTTTGAGCTCGAGACCTTAACTGGTTTATGGGCTACATAGATAACCAACAACGCTCAAAGTCATAAATAAATAAAAAAAATTCCTCAAATTCTTTAAGACACAAGACATCAGTAACCTGGCTACTCAAAAACTAAAATAAATCAAACATAACCCAAGCGAAATTATCTGGGAGTATGATAAAAGGTTCAAAGATATTTTGAGACAAATTCCTTATGCAATCGGTGAGAAAGTGTTGGTACAATGGTATGTAGCAGGCCTATTACGAAAAGTTCAAGTACCACTACATATGTAGGATCTCTCAACAGGTGAAGAAATCTTGAAAAAAGCACAACGAATATAAATGGATGATGAAGGCATTTCGACTTCATCATTCGATGAAAAATGACTAGAAGAAAAACTTGCATAATTACAACAATCAATTAAGAACATGTCAATCTCCCACAACAAATTATGGTGCAAAATCTGTTCCAATGAAGGCAACACAAAAGACTATTGCAAGTTCAGCGATGCACTAGACCCTACAATCCTACAAATTCAGATAGAAACATTTTGCGATATATGTGAAGGGGTGACAAATCACGCCATGAGGGACTACCCACACAACCTAATAAATGTGTGCCCAAAGTGGTATCACATATGTGAGGAGAATAATCATTCGATTCAAGAATGTCGACTGAATGGAAAAAACTTAACAAACATTCACTCAATATATCACACACAGACAATCAACTAGAATGTCGACAAAGGAAGTAATGGATAGAGAGGTCAAGTTCAAGGAGGCTACCAAGGCTGTGGATGAGGAGGATGAGGCAACTTAAACAGAGGACAAGGTTGAGGAAGATATTACTACTTTAATTGCTGGAAGGACGACCACATCAGTCCAGATTATCCAATCAAAGAAAAAAATGATCTCAAGTTTTGTAATATTTGTGGAGTGGGAGACCACTCACTGGAAGACTATCCAATAGTACTCGAAAAAGTGAGGAACAAGAAAATGTAAATCTCTTACATACAGTGCCAAAACATGACATTTTGAATTCAAAGTACCTCCATGTAGTAACATGCTTGGGAGTTGGCGAGGACATTTTCCAAAACCACCAAATCGATAAAAGAGTGTTTGAACTACATATCTTGACCCATAACACGAAGACAAGCTAACGAGGGAAGCAATGAAATTCTTTAGAAGCATCGACCAGGACAAAACTAACAATGGAAGACATCAGAACATCTCAGAAACTACGCTAGACTAATTCCTCCAACTATTGAAAGAGAAAGAATGAGTTGGTAGATTTATTGATCTATTAAGTATCTTGAGGGAATATAAGAAGGAACAAAGGCCAATCAAAAGTATCCACCAGTAATCACAAGAAGCACAAACAAATGACTTCAACCCTCAAGTCAACCTTGAAATAGACAAAAATTTGATCAAACGAGTCGTAGTTGATCAAATTCGGGTACCAAGTAAATATTCTTCCTAGAGACACATGGGTTTGAGTTGGGAATCCACCTCTGCAGCCTACAATAAATTTCTTGAGGTTAGCAGATCAGAGGATTATTGAGCCAATTGGTACACTGAAAAGTGTAATAACATCTATAATAGGACTCTTGATGAGAGTCGACTTTGAAGTAATCAACCTGGTTGAAGGCATCCCCGCCTACCCTGCATTAGTCGTACGACCTTGGGGTTGGAACATGAAGGCCATAATCTCTCTTGAAAGAGATAGAATCAAATTAAAAGGAAGCGGTAGAAAAATAATAATCCCCGTGGATTCAAAGGAAGGAAAACCTTGGGTCGAGACATGGGATGAAACACATGAATCTCATCGACTATATCAAGTCATGAATGAGTAAAAGGATAACATAGAACCCAACAGTGAAGGAGAAATATTACTCGAGTCTCCATTTTCAATAGGCCAAAAATCGGATACGAAACTATACAATTGGCAAATGGAAAACAACGAATCACAAGCAAAAGAGTGTTGGTCGATCGAAGCAATACGGATACGACAATCCAAATAATGCTTGTTAGTACAACCAATACCTATTTTGGCTTAAAGAAAGCTCAAGAAGACACCAACACTAATTTTGACACACTCACACAGTATCATAGCATTAGAGCATGTTGATGAAGTTTCTAAGTCAATCGGGGAACATGGAAGAGTGCAAAGTCTAGTCGAATCATTTACTGGCCAAGAAGCCCGATGGTGGGAGATAATGTCGTGCATATGTTTTCATTGATGTCAAAGATACAATGTACATGGGACACAAACAATATGGCGCACATGCAGTGGAATTGCATGAAAGGTAAATAGAAATGAAGAGGAAGACTGTAAGGCCCAGAGACGACCACATGAATGTATGAAGTGAAATTGAAGAAAACAAAGTTGAATAACCCTTGCAGGCGTCGATAAACAATGACCCTTGGATCGAGACGAAGCCAGTGCGATGGACAGGATCGTGGAAAAATGTGTGGAAGTTGTGCGACGGAGTGGATTGTGACATAATATGTGGAATTTGTGTAGATGAAAATATGCAGGGCACCTTAAGCCATTGCAATGAATGGTGTAGTGGAGTGTGACGAGATGAAGTCCATTTGACAAACGATGGAGTGGAATGAAAAAAAATGAGTAGAAGGTTGGTAGACAAGAGAGCAAGTCACCAGGGGACGCTAACAGTTTGATGGGAAATTGGGTGAGTGTTCTGGAGGGAAAATGTGACAAGATGAAGACTTGTGACTTGAGTCTTGTGCTCCCATTTTATCTATGCATTGAGCAATCCATAATATAAATTGGTGCATCAATTTTGAGGAGATAAGCTGGAGCTTATTCATTGGAAGATTTTGTCTATTTGATTTAGTCAAAGAATGTCCAGCCATGACTGAAAAAATAAAGATTATTAATTTAGACAAAAGTGTGTCCACATATAACTACTTGGACATTGATTTGGTCAAGATTTGTCCACAATGTAACTGTCATGCATCCACATACTTTATTTAGAAAGAAGTGTAACTGATAGGACTTTGATCTTGTCAAGATTTGTCCACAATGTAACTGTCATGCATATACATACTTTATTTAGACAGAAGTGTATCTGAAAGGACTTTGATATGGTCAAAATATGTCCACAATGTAACTGTTACGCGTCCACATACAAGAAGGGGAACTCAGGAAAAAACATTATAAATAAGGATGCACTGATGATGAGCGGGAAAAAGGTCCTATAACTGTTCAAAAGAACCAAAATGGAGATTTATAAGTTGTTCTTAATTGTAGAGAAAAGTCTTGAAAAGGTCCAATTCTGTAAGAATTTAAAAAAAAAACTGAATTTATGGTGGCAGGGTGGTGCTAGGGTGAGTTGAAGCTCACTAAGGATTGGTGTCCTCACTATCCGTGACAAGTTGGTGCCTGAGGGGATTCGTGTCCTCATTATCTGCGACATGTTGGTTCCTGAGAGGATTGGTGTCCTCATTATCTACGACGGGTGGGTTCCTGCTAAGATGAAAATTTATAACTTGTAAGTTGGTGCTTGTAGAAGAACATAAAGAAATATGTTCTGTGGTTTTCTCCCGCATTGGGTTTACAAGTAAAAATCATGGTGTACTATGTTTTATGTGTTGTTTTGATTTCTGCATGTATTGGTGATTAAGTAAGCACTTCTAAATAATTTTAATCATTGAAAGGAAATAAATTAGTGAAAATTGTTACAATACTGATTCACCCCCCCCTCTTAGTATTTCTCCGAGTTTCAACAATTGGTATCAGAGCCAGATTCCTTCAGTAAGAACCTAAAAACTGGAAGGAATATCACACAAAAATTATGGCAAGTCAAGATTCCTTTTCTTCTTCAACCAGACCTTGTTATAAACCTAATTTTCACCAGACATGCATACCTAGCAGTAGGCCATCTTACTTACTATATTTGCCAAGCCAATACTGAAAAACTCTTATTAAAAACCAAAATTTTGAAGATGTACGCGCCCTGCACCACTACTGCCTGTGTATGTACACTAGATGCATCACTACTGTCTACGTACGTACGCTAGCTACACCATTACAGCCCATGTATACCCACAAAAGTTGCAAAAAATAAAAAGTTGCAAGGGAATACAAGATTTTGGGTAGTTTCCTAACCAATTGACCACCCATAGCTTGTCACCCAACTGGATAACTATCTTTTTGGCATAAAAAATAAGGTGTCAGGGTCCCATTCCAAGAAGAAGCATGAAAGCAGTGAAAATCTGCCCATTTCCTAATCCCCCCTTGCCCCAAGAATTTGCAGCCACATTGTGAGTTTTGAGCCAGAATTCCCTATTCTTGCCCTTTTTCCTCATCCATAAGCCTATGCCCATTCTCTAGAGAGAAGTGTGAGAGAAGAAGGATACATGGAAGCAGTTGGAGCTTGGTGAAGAGGATCCCAGGACCAAGTTCGAGGAGTAGTCGCTGATCTTGTTTTGTAAGTGACTTTATGAGATTAATATAAAGAAGTACTTTTGCCATCCTGCCATATGATGTGTTTAATATTTATGTTCGATTTACATTTTGTTATGACATCTAACCCATTAGTTCATATATAGAATGCATGTTTGTAGTTTCTTGTTTGTCTTTTGGTGAATGCAGGTCAACCTTGGGAGGATATTTGCAATCGAGAAGCGACCAAACGCATTGGGATCGACACCGAACGTAGAGTTTAAGGTAAGACTACTAGATCCTTATACTTTATACTTTATATATGAATGTGGGGTATTGTCGGGATAGTTGTTAAAAGTAGGAGACTTTAGACGGTTAGCTCTACCTGCACTTTAGAACCCTAGTGTAGTCCGTAGGGGGTTTTTCCCACTATAGCAGTATTGGCGACCGTACTGGGGAACCTCTATGGTTTTTAAGGGATTTTTGTTTTTGGGTGTCTTTAATTGGTTTATTTACTAATTCTTGAGTTTCTGTGTCTTTAAGGGATTTTGGTCTTCCATACCAGTACTCCCTGCCTGGTTTGCTTGACTGTTATTTTTTATTTTTAGAGAAGTCACAGAGGTGTATGCAGCTTGCGGTGCATACATACACACCCTATATTTGGACAACCCGTGTACATATGCGCCCTATCTTTGGACAGGTACATACGCAGGTTACTGAAGTATCAGTTGCGTGCCTGTGTCCGGAAAATCTTTTTAAAGAAGAGGCAGTCATCCTATTCCTTGAATGAAGCCATGTTTCTCAGGGGTTTTCTTGATTTAGCTTCGGTCTTTGTTTCTTGCAGTCTTTGTCCTAGGTCTGACAACAATTATCTTTTTCTTTATCAAGATTTCTTGTTTTCTTGATTAGGGTTTGAGACAAGTTTTGTGAGTTTTTCTGATTAAATTGTTTAGTATTGTCAGTAAATATTTGCGAGCCGCAGTAGACCAGAAGTTGGTTTTTGGTCTCGTCTTGTCTTCACTTTTTCCCTTTTACTTTCTTTAGAAGAAAATAAAAGAATTCATTTTCAAGTTTTTTTATTTTGGAGCATAAAGAAGAAGAAGAAGTTTTCAGTTTCTTGTTTGGTTAAGTAGTTAGGTTAGTTGTTTTTTTAGGAAGAAGAGTGCTTTCTTAAGTTCTTTACTGAATACTTAGGACTTTAAGTAGCTCGCATTCGAGCGAAATTCAGTTTTGAGTTTTCCTTTTAAAAGATATTAGAGAGAAAAGTTAGTTAGAAAAGTTGGTTAAAGAGTGTTCAATTTGCAAATCTTTGTTTGTTGAAAAAGAAGTAATTTTGTTTCCAACATTTGTTCTTCTCTTTCGTCTCTTTACAAAGACCATCAGTTTCATTTCCGTTCCTTTGAATTAAGACAAACCACTTAAAATCAATGCTTAATTAAAATTTATTAGACTTTGTGTTTGTAGGGTCCATTAACTAGATTAGGCTAGAGCCTTGATTTAGGTTGGAGGGGAAACTCTTCAAGGCTACAAAACAAACATAGGAGTCTATGCTAGGGAGTGAAGAAGTCCAGTAATGTGGAAACTATCTGGGACCCCCCTCTAACACAGGGGCTAAACACGAGGTCGCGTGCGGATAGGTAGCGGAGATAACCCCTCCAAAACTAGACCAATCATAGCGAAGGAATGCATATGCAAGACTTATCTTGGGATTATGTTGATCGCATTTTCCACGGAGCTTCGTGGGTCTCGAATCCATTCGAGGTCCTTAGTCATCTTCCAGAACAATTTATTTTGATACCCTCAGTAGGTTTTGGGCTTGATACACTGCTCATTGCGATCCACCTGACTATCGACTGTACCCATCTGGTAGTTGTTCACAAGCTTGCAACTTAGTTGCCTTTGATTTTAGGGACTTACACAGGTGACTGCAGGGGTATACCGCAGTACCTAGGGTAGACATTGGGCCATGCTTTATAGAGTATACCCAGAGGGTGCTTCCGTGTTCGAGTTTCACTTGCACCGGTAAGTTGCTCTAGTGTTGGCCATTCTTCCAACTAGTAATAGTGGTTTGCTTGCTGCATCTCATAGGAACTTTTTCTAGTGCGTGTTTTGGTCTTCAATGTTAAAAATCTTTAGTGTGTCATTGTTCTTCTCACATAGTGGAAGACCAAGAGCTCTACCAGTCACAAAGGATTTTGGGCCTACCACCAGTTAGCTTAGAGCCACCATCGCCACCGCGAAGGCGAAGACTTGACCAGGAAAGGTCAATTGAGGCGACCGGGCCATAGGAAGTTGTACCCAATCCATCTCCGATAGGAGAACATTCGTTTCCAGAGGGACCAACTATTTCTGACCTTGGAGTGGAAGTTCCCGGTCTGTATAACTCTCCGATCACTGACTTGTTAGTGCCACTTCTAATACATATTTCCCATCCAAGGGTAACACATCATGAGTGTCGGATAATCCTACAAGCATTGATGGAAGCAAATGCTTCTACTTCGACAGGGAGTCATCATAGTCCCTCTACGACTGCCACAACTGGGGGCATTCCACCTCCTAACTCACCTTCGTAGGTTTGGGCCACTATGGTCTCGATCACCTCTACCTCAGGTAGTGGTCCAATTCCGTATATGGTAGTGATCATTGCACCGTTTATGCAGAGTGTGACAAACCCTTCGTTTTCATACATGATGTCCAACTTTGACACGAACTAGGTCCTTTCCTACTCCACCTTACAAAATTTGGGTCTCGGGACAGGGAGCTCAAACGCTCCTCTGTAAGGGTCCATGGGGGGCACCTCAACCCGTTTTAATGATTTCCCTTACGGCGGGGGTGATATACCTCCGTCATCCCCCTCACTTGGCAGTGCTTCTCAACAACCAGTTTGGCCGACCATGAACTACAACCTGTCCGGAGAAGGTAGTCAAATACCTTCTTCTAGTACCACATCAGTGGGTTCTTTTCCATTCTCTTTGTTTGACGCATTTGGTAACAGTGCATTCTCGTCAGTTTCCATCTCGACAAAATCCTATGCAGGGTACTATTCCTACATAGGGAGCACCCACTTTTCAAGGACCTTGAAATCCATGGCAAGGATGAGTTTCCTCGCCAGGGATGCCGACTGAGGGAAACCCCTTCCATGGTCAATGGAACCCTGGGCAAGGCTCAGGACCTATGCCCGTCAGATCGGTAGGTGAAAACCCTTTCCAGAACCTTTGGAACACTACATCGAGAGAAATGCCTTCTCAGCTCTCAACGTCCTACTACGGGAGTTAGCCGATGACATCTCAACAAGCGCAACATCCAAATGTTGGCCTAGGCCATGGTTTTTACCAGAACCCAGGCCATTAACCTAATTTTTCTTGGAAACCTGGTGCCAGCCAAATCCTGGGCTCCTATCCTCTTATACATACTCAACAACCTAAGCTACCATTTCTGGAAACTTTGCATTTGCCAGACTTGTCAAGATTATTGAATGACCCAATCTGTCACGATCCACGTTGCCTTGCTATGCTGACCAAGTTACCCTCAGACATTCCAAAGTTCAAAGGCAATCCTAATGAAGATCCAGGCAATCATGTGACTACATTTCAGCTATGGTGCTCATCCAATTCTTTGAGGGACGACTCCATCCAGTTGCATCTGTTTCAACGCACTCTTATTGGTAGTGTTGCGAAATGGTACATTGAGATCGACCGCTCAAGATACTCTACTTTTGGAAAATTGTCAATGGTTTTATTAAACCATTTTCAATTACCGGTGAGATACAATGCTGGCACAAAAATGCTAGCCAACTTTGAACAAACAAAGGCTGACCATATCTCTAATCACATTCGAGAATGGCGACACTGGAAGAGTTTGATTAAAGTACCAGTTCCACCAACATTCCTGCTAGAATGGTCCCTTAAGTCTTTGGTACCCCATCTATCCAAGGATGTAGCAACGTCGGGGGTATTTTTTGAGGAAGAAGTGATAATAAGAGCTCAACAACTAGAGATGATTTACTCTTAGTCTGGTTTGCTTCACGAAGTTTTTCCAGATGCGACACGGTCTATTCTTGATAAGACCAGACACAAATCTGGACCACATGCTGACGACATTGTTGGTTCAACAAAAGCAAAGCCCACTGATCCACTATCAAACCAATTGCAACAATTTTCAATACAACAGATAGTGGCCAAACCAACTCCTAGTTCGGATGCTCCCCCTGCTCAGACGTTGTATGTACACAACGTGCAATCGACAAACCCAAAGGCCAACCAACAGGCCGAAGGGAAGAAAAAACAATGAAAAAAGGGTAAGGGGGATAAGAAACCCACCAATAATGATGGCGAGGGAAACACAGAGAGAAATAAGTCGAAGTATCTGTGCAACCTCTGCATGGAAGACCACCCGACTCACCTCTGCCCTCGACTCGTAGAGGTCCAAAAGTTATTGGTGCAACAACAATTTGTAGTGTTAACAAACCCATTTACTCATTGGAAAAATTTAACTCAGGCCTCTGCGAACACGAATGGGGGTAGTCAGGGACCCCCTTTGTCGTCTAGCAATCCCTTGACTTCAAACGTTTATATGTTGAAAGGTGAAGCTCACATAGATACTAGGGCACATGATTATGAAATGCCAAGTACTGCCGAAAAGGGCACATAAGCCAAAAACCCATTTGTTCCTCTCCAGATCGAGAGAACGATGGGTGAAACAATGACATGCATCCCGAAAGGGGCGTTCAAGAAAGCTTCACATAATCCAAACGTGAGGGCCACCCATAACTACTATGTGGTGGAGGATTTGTCACAAATCCCTTGTGTGATGTCTGCTTTGGAGGTCCTCTAGAGCTTCCCTTCGTAGAGAAAGGCTCTACTAGCCGCCTTAGGATCCGCTGAGACATGTAATCCAGGAACTATCATGCTTGATAAAACTGACTTGAAGCCTCCTCTCCCATACCACGTCACATTTTAGATAGTAGTGGCTCACCCCACAAAATCGTCTACCCAAAATATTTTCCGTATGATGGTTGATGAGGGTGGCTCGACATGTGTGATGTCGTTGGCATGTTGGAAGGCCATTGGCCAACCCGTTCTATCTCCTTCACCTACTCTTCTTATGACTTTCTACGATCATTCTTTTAGACCACATGGAATCATTCCTTCTTTCCCCGTGCAGTTAGGAGGGAAGACCGTGTTCGTCGAAGTTGAAGTGGTCGATGCGCCTCTCAACTACAACCTCCTATTAGGAAGGAGTTGGACATATGCCATGCATGCAGTGGTTGCTACAATTTTTCGGTTCTTGTTGTTTCCACATGAGGGTCGAATCGTGACCATTGATCAATTGTCCTTCTCCAGACCTGACCCTTCATCGGGGTATCCACGGTCCCGATGATTGATAAACCACAGCCTAACGTCGTCAACGTGGTGGTTGGTTTGTGCCCACCATTTATGGGTACTTTCGATTACCTGCCTCCTTTTGACGATGTCAAAATGATATCAGCTGTCCCCAACTAGCCTAAGGCTGAAATATTTTCAGTGTCATTGTTCCACATGACTTACTTTAATGATCCATGGATTCTTCCTTCCCCATCAACCATGCTGGAAGAGACAGGGCACCATGGCATGTCCATGCCCTTGTCCATGACAGAAGTTGCGTACTCTATAGTCCATCATGCTTCAACCGACCCCGATCTGACTCTTGCACCGGAGTTAGATCTAGTTCGAGAGCCTGCCTGGGCTCAAGGTTCCCTTGCCACTACCGATTCCTTAGACTTGTTCTTGCCCTATGATGAGGCGATTTTAGAGGCATTGAATGGTCCAGACAAACCCTGGGATGATCTCCATCACAGATCATATTTCCTCCCAGAGTTAGGAAGAATAGAGGCAAGAGAATTTGTGTTGACTATGACTAGAGATAGGTCTTGTCCTATCAATCCTCTGGCTATGCACGCAGTTTATGCTGAGGGTAAGATGGAAACCATCGCTAAAATGATACCTATCGATATCTCCAGAACCCTTGGCATCATGGAGAATGTCTTTGTTGGAGCAAATTGTTCCCCTAAGAAGATTCAAATCTATACATATTTATTTAAAGAATTCCATGACATTTTTGCATGGTCTTACAAGGAAATGCCAGGCATTGATCCAATAATCATTGAACATGAAATCATGACTTAACCTGACGCCAAGCCGGTCCGGTAGAAGCTTCGTTCGATTAATCCTTGGAAAGTAGTAGCTATTAAGGCTGAAGTAGAGAAGCTACTCAAAGCTGGTTTCATCTACCCCTTCCAATTGACTCAATGGATGTCGTATCCCATTACAGTCAACAAAAAGCAGGGTACAATTTGCATATGTATGGACTTCCGTGATTTGAACAAGGCCTGTCCAAAGGACAATTTCCCCACCCCATTTATTGACCAAATTGTCGATGAATGTGCAGGTTGCGAGGTCTTTTCTTTCATGGATGGTTTCTCGGGATATAATCAGATACAGATCAAACTTGAGGACCAACATAAAACAACTTTTATCTGTCCATGGGGTACATTTGCTTATCGGAAGATGCCTTTTGGCCTGAAGAATGCTAGAGCCACTTTTCAGCGGGCCATGTTTTTTTCTTTCCACGATCTCAAACATCTAGTTGAGGCTTATCTCAATGATTTAGCGTCACGATCTCGTAAGAGGGTTGATAATCCTGCACACCTCCGACTTATCTTTGAGAGATGTCGCCATTATCTGATTCGCTTGAATCCAAACAAATGCAGTTTTTGCATGACGTCAGGTCGTCTGCTAGGTTTCATAGTTTCGACAACAGGATCATGGTCGATCCTCTAAAGGTCGAGGCGATAGTTCAGCTGCCTCCCTCGTGCACAGTCCCTCAGCTTTAGAGTTTACAGGAAAAAGCAAACTTTTTATGACGTTTCATTGCAAACTATTGCGATATCACAAAGGGTTCATGTGTTTACTAAAGAAGGACATTCCTTTCCATTGGGATGAAGTTGGTCAACGCTCTTTCAAAGCGTTGAAACGTGCCCTCACGTCTACCCCCTTCTTCGGCCACCCAATTATAATAAAGATTTATTATTATACATGGCCTCTGCAGAGTCGACCATCGGCACGGTCTTGGTTCAAGAGGACAATTTTCTTAAAGAGCACGTGATTTACTACCTAAACCGAGGCTTGGTTAGACCAGAACTCAACTACTCCCATGTTGAGAAACTTGCGTTGGTAACAGTTCATGCTGTCCAATGGTTCCGTCACTATATCTTATTTCGCAAGACCACCATCATTACCGTTGTGAATCCATTCCAATATGTGTTGATGCAATGCGTAATTGGCGGAAAGATCAATAGATGGATAGTTATCCTCTAGGAATTTGACTTGGATTTTGTTTTGGTGAAATCCAAAAATTTGCTGGCCTTTGCGGAACTCATCTAGGAACTTTCGGTCGAGTCAGGTGATGTTATACCTGAAGAGTCACCTATTAAAGTAGATATGTTTTTGATCACATCTTTGGATCCCTGGTATGGAGATATACTAGTCTATCTTCAGAATTTGAAGTGCCCCACCTATGCCTCTCGTGATGAGCGTCGACATATACATCATCAGGCAAAAAACTATCTTATTCTCGAAGACACTTTGTATCGTCGAGGTATAGATTGCATCCTTCGTCGATGTCTCATCCATGAAGAAGCATAACTCATGCTTAACGACTGCCACACTGGAGCATGTGGTGGTCATTTTTCTGGGTTGGAAAAAACCCAAAAGATTCTACAAGCCGGTTACTATTGGCCGACGTTAATCAAAGATTGCGTTGAATCGGTCAAGAAGTGCCACCCGTGTCAGATCTTCTCACAGAAGATGAGGGCACATCCTACTCCCATGTTTCCCGTCATCACAGTTTCCCCCTTCACCAAGTGGGGGATTGATTATACTACATGCCACCCCCCCTCAGCCAGGGGGTACCGTTATATCATCGTAGTAGTAGACTACTTCACCAAGTGGGTCGAAGCTATGCCAACGTTCAAGGATGATGGAGAGACAACAACTCTCTTCTTATTTAATCAGATAATAGCAAGGTTCGATGTCCCGAAGGAGATTGTCACTGACCATGGCAGTCACTTTCAGAAAAAAATGATGTCTGAATTAATGTCAAAGCTAAGGTTGAGACAAGAACACTCATCACCCTATTACCCACAAGCGAATGGTTAGGTGGAAGCTGTGAATAAGTCACTCAAGACCATTCTACAATGAACTATCAATTCAGCCAAATCAAATTGGAATTTGATTTTATACTTGACATTGTGGGCCTACCGAATGTTTGTAAAGACTGCAATTGGTTTCTCACCTTGTCAACTTCTTTACAGGTTGGAAGCAGTCTTGCCTATAGAATTCCAGATCCCATCTCTTAAGTTGGCAGTACAGTTATTTCCAGACACTTCACCGCTTGAGGAACACTTATTATATCTCGAGCAAATTGATGAGAAACGATGTGATGTAGCCTTGACTAATGAGGCTCACAAGCAGAGAATCAAGTGTCAGTATGATCGGTCTATTCGTCCTCAGATTTTCTCCTAAGGCGACCTTGTTTTGGTCTATGACCAAGATAAGGATCCCTTGAGGGCAGGGAAGTTCAAACCCATGTGGTTCAGACCGTTCATCATGAAGGAAGTATTAAAGAAGGACACTTATCATCTGGTTGACTTTGAAGGGAAAGCTTTAGCAAAGCCTAAAAATGGGCTCTACCTCAAGAAGTATTACTCATAGGTGGGTTGCCTTGGGTGACTTCTTGTATATACGTATAGTTCTTATACATTTTAGTTTTTGTCTTTTGTTTTATGGACGTGTCATTTTTTATGTCAACTTTTTCACTTTGGCAAATGTCAAGTGAATCAGACGTGTTCATTGGATTTGAGGATGGTGCTAGCTGACACACTCGGAGGCTTGCTTCCGCAGCTTAGGTAATCTTCACACCCCAAGGCCAATTGTTATCTTCTGGAGGTATCTGTTTAGGTGACACCACAAACAATGTCACCGAATACAGTGCAGTAATCGAGTTGCTTCATGACGCCTTGTTGCATGGTATCTCTTACCTCTGGGTCTACTTAGATGCACAATTGGTTGTGTCCCAATTAAATGGGGTTTGCCACGTTTACGATCCTACTCTACATCAACAATTCCTTAGGGCATGTCTCTTAGAACGTTGTTTTGATGATATTACATATATCCATGTTTCTAGAAGATTGAATCAAATGACAGATACTCTAGATAATCAAGTATTAGATTGACATTTTGCACACACGTAAGAAAAAGAACACACATACACATGTAAATACAGTTGTAAATAAATGTAATCCATAAGACAAAAAGATGTATATATATATATATATATATATATATATATATATATATATATCGAAAGTATCAGAGTACATAGGTGGGCGCAAGCGCCTCAAAAAATAACGAGCCTAGTATATAACATGGGGCTTATGCCCTAAAAAATATACAAAGAGTGTCCTCGACATGTAAACGATCCACCCTAAGCTAAGCATGAGGCCTATTGGCCCTGCCATAGTGAACTACAATGTTTTCCAAACACCGAAATAGCTGGACCTAGGTCCGTGGCACCCCAATAACATGAGGCTGCATAGATGGTGGGAGATCCTTGATCTCAACCCTATGCACAGTACGTGTGAGCATGGACAGGTTCCACTCCATTCATCTCAAAACTCTCTCAGCCTCTTCGGTTGGAGGTACCTCCACTGTTGCTGCTGGTCCAGCGGCCGCCGCCGCTGCTGCCTCTAGTCGTGGACGCAAAATCAG
Organism: Picea engelmannii; assembly: GCA_009831015.1. Taxonomy (NCBI): domain Eukaryota; kingdom Viridiplantae; phylum Streptophyta; class Pinopsida; order Pinales; family Pinaceae; genus Picea; species Picea engelmannii. The sequence continues at coordinate 272,707 of ML793390.1, forward strand.
CTGGACGCACTGGTCCCACATCTGTACATAATAGATACATAGTTGTCAGGTGCTCTGGTACACATAAAAAATGATATATATATAAAAGAAATAAAAAATTAAAAACATTTAAATGAAAAATGTACCTAATTCTCCTTGCTCCGCTCCGAGAGTTACGGGCATGTCAGGATCTATGGAGAAGTTGATCCCGACATAGGGGTAGTCCTCTATAGCCGGAATCTGTCGAGACCACCGGTCAAAAAATGTATTATCAAAGGCCTTGATGGTCCTCCCTCCTCCCTGTCGGGGCAACAATGCTGCCCACCTGCACATTGCTGGGAAGGAGGCCACTTGCCCCCATATTATCTCTCAGGGACTAAGACTGGGTACCCTCTCAAAGAAGAAAGAGCAAAGAATAGTCCCAAATCCAAAGTTCTTGGTGTTCCACCCACGACACTCTGTGAGATGTCTTTTCATGCACTCTAGCATGGTTGTACTCCAATCGAACACTCTTGCATTTAAGCATTGTACTACACAATGCATATGCGCCCGGGAGGCCTGATGTAAAGCCGTGGATCCAGTGATCCACCCAATAAGTAAAACTATCACTTTCAGTGATAGGTTGGTGATTTTGTGGATCGGTACTTGGGAACCCACTTTATTTGTTCCAGCCTCACAATGTTGCTCGATCAATTCGACAATGTTGTGTGGTTCAGGAGGAAAATAACAAAGGTTGACTGGTTCAACTCTCCTAGAGAGGTCAGTTAGGAAGTAAATATCCTCAGTCGTTGGAGTCAACAACTGCCCCTCGAGCGTAAAAGCCTCTGCATCTGGGTGCCAATAATCCACCAAGGCATTCAGTAGCCTGGGTTGTGCCGACATGAGTGGACACAAAAAGAATTTCCACAACCCACATTGTTTTAATGTGGCGACAACAACAAGGTCTTCCTCGACCATTGAATCAATGTCCTCATGCTCTCTCTCTCTCTCTCTCTCTCTCTCTCTCTCCAATGGACATACATTCTACAAAATGACAAGTTCAAAGGAGAGTCAAATGATGCTTTTTTAGTTTTTTATATGTTTGAAGATGTATGTGGGCTGTATTGGGTACAGTCGCATATGTATGCGGGCATAATTTTCTCTGCCCGCATGCATACACAAGCTGTGCTTGGACAACCCACGTACACGCATGGCCAACCTTTTTAAAGGTGTGCGCCCCTCCAAAAAACAAGAAGAAATGAGAAAATAAAGATTGGAAATGCAGGAGGGACTAGTTTGTACTTACTTGGTCCAAGCGAAAGTTTGTTTTGTCCACTGAAGCTCCCAGAATCAACTTCTTTAACAAAGGGGTGTTTTTGGCTTTTTGGTCAATTCTCAATTTGCAATGGTGATAATGAGATGCCAACTTCTATTTATAGACTTTTTTGGCCCTTTTTATCATTTTTTGACCCCCGTTGTCGTTTTTTCTGGCTTGAAAATCATGTAACGTGGTTCTTGAGTTTCTCATTGGATGTTACGATATACTTTACTTTTGGTTCGATGAACTTTTTGGGAGTTGGGTCACTTTTAAGGTCATTTGGTGAAAAGTCTTTTTTCCAACCTTGTGTATTTAAGTTAGGATTCCACCTCCACTTATTGTACCTCGTTGTCTTTTTCTCTTTACCATAGGATTGAACCCACCGAATTGTGACACAAAACCATCATTGCTGCTCTAGAAGTGTCGTAATTTAGTGGTAGAGCCTACCCTCACATGGATGCCCTAGGTATATCCTGGTTGCATTTTGGTGTCTATGCCGTTGCTAATGACTACAGGCTTGAGAGTCCTTTTAGTCTTGTCTTGATTATGAGTTTGAACCTTCACATGTCTTATATATTATCACTCTTGGCCTCACCCTTGGGACTCCCAAAAAACAAAAGGGTCTTCTTTTAAGCCCCTTTCAGACCCTCTAAACATGAAAAGATTGCTGAGCGATCTTGTTTCCCTTCATGCTCTCCAAACTAAAATTTGAAGGCACGTCTGTCCGTCGGTAGTTTACCCCTTTTTCGGTCCGGATGGTCAATTGTACGAACAAAGGTATACTCTAGGAGTTTCGATTCGCTAGAAGAGTATTCTCAGGTATAAGTTTAACCCTTTTTCGGGCCCGAGGGACTAAATTTACGAAAAAGGAACCCCCATAGAGTCCATAGTTAAGCTATTTTCAAACTCCCTAAAAGTGAAAAGATCGCCGAGTGAGCTTGTTTCTTCACACTTGTTAAACTGGTCTAGAAGAACATCCATTATAGAGTCCATAGTTAAGCTCTTTTCAGACTCCTTAAAATTGAAAAGATTGCCGAGTGACCTTGTTCTTTCACACTCGTTAATTGGTTCAGAAAAACATCTACTGGCATGAATTTACCCCTTTTTACGAACTGTAGATTAGGGAGGAAAAAGGTACACCTCGAGAGATTCGTCTCACCGGGAGAGTTTTCCTCAGTAAATTTCACCTTTTTCAGGCTAAGGAGACTATATCTAGAAAAAGGCAAAGAGTCCATAGTTAAGCTCTTTTTAGACTCCTTAAAATTGAAAAGATTGCCGAGTGATCTTGTCTTTATCACACTTGTTAAAATGGTTTTGAATAGATTTATTTTCGGTGCTAATTTATCCTTTTTTCAAACTGACTAGACTATCTTCGAAAAAGGTACCCCAGTGGAGTCTTCTTCTGCGCCTTTTCAAACTCTCTAAAAATGAAAAATCACCGAGCTTACCTTCTTTGGGCTCATTTAAAATTACATTGAAGGACGCTATCATTGTGTCCTATTAATCGCATTTGCATTCCCGTGTCTTTGGTCTAATTCCGGCTCCATGTTGCTCTCAACTGAACCAGTGAAGCATTCCTTACACGCAAGCCTTGTAGCACTTTGGCTCTGCGTTTTGACACCTTGACCCATGGAGGAATTTTCCTGAGTGTCCTTTTCCTACACATGTCTCCTTTCTCTAAGCATCAGTGTGTTCCTTGCACTTGGAACTAGTATGTTTGCGACACTCGTTCCTGCTTTGTAACGTAGCATTATTTTATTCTTTTTCAATCTTTCAAAATATTGAAAAAGACAAAAAAATCAAATATACCCAAAAAAGAGGAGGGGAAAGTATTTTCTTTTTATGGCAGCACAATGAGTCGCCCTTGGACAAAGCACATCCTTCCATTTATTCGTCAAGCCCTAAGATTTAATATGACCTTAGGAAGCTATTCTCATAACATAGAGTTGTGTCCTCCTCTGTTTGGTTATTCTTCCAAACATATGGAGAGTTTGCGTTGCCTCCTGCATCATGAACTTATGTCAGTATCATGTTGCCTGAGTTTCATATTTCATCATGCTATTGTCCAAGGGAAATTTTACCCAACTTGAGTCGGCCCTTCTGCAGTTTGTCTCTTGTCCATGCCCGACTATCTCGAAAGTCCAATCAAAGTCTTTGTTCAAAATCAATGAAGTTCTTTGCTTGATCACCAAGATCCTCTTGTCTGTTCCCCGACAAGCTATCAAAGACCTCTTTGTAGTGAAGATGTACACTCACATTACACTCCTACCCGAATTTTGAAGATCTTTAAGTTGTTGCTCGAGGTCTGAAGGCCTCATCTCTAGCCATAAGACATCATTAGCTTCTTGAAGATGGATACTATTCATGTATATATTTTGATTTTGAGATGTAGATCCACTGTGTACTACTCGTGGCTACACTTTATATAGTTATATGACATGGATCTGTAGTGTATTTGATTGGCAACCATGATTTATTTCATTCCGAGCATGGGTATGCCCGCCTCGATGAGACAATTGTTATTTTGCAGATAGCACCTCCCGAACTCTAGTCCCGGGCTCACTCGCTTCGTATGTTGGTAAATATTTGTAATGTATTTTGGCCATCAGATTCTCTTCTGACCTCACACATTAGGGGGCATCTTTTATAACCCTAATTTTCACCAGACATGCATACCTATCAGTAGACCATCTTACTTACTATATTTTCCAAGCCAATACTGAATAGCTCTTCTTAAAAACCAAATGTTTGAAGATGTACGTGCCCTGCACCACTATTGCCTACGTATGTATGCTAGATGCATCACTACTTCCCACGTACATACGCTAGCTGCACCATTACAGCCCATGTATACCCACAAAAGTTGCAAAAAATAAAAAGTTGCAAGGGAATATGGGCTTTTGGGTAGTTTCCTAACCAATTGACCACCCATAGCCCGTCACCCAACCAAATAACTATATTTTTTGCATATAAAAGAAGGTGTTGGGGTCCCATTCCAAGCAAAAGCATGAAAGCAGTGAAATTCTGCCCATTTCCTAATCCCCCCTTGCCCCAAGAATTTGTAGCCACATTGTGAGTTTGGAGTCAGAATTCCTTATTCTTGCCCTTTTTCCTCATCCATAAGCCTCTGCCCATTCTCTAGAGAGAAGTGTGAGAGAAGAAGGATACATGGAAGCAGTTGGATCTTGGTGAAGAGGACCCCAGGACTAGGTTCGAGGAGCAGTCACCGATCTCATTTTGTAAGTGACTTTATGAGATTAATATAAAAAAGTACTTTTGCCATCCCACCATATGATGTGTTTAATCTTTATGTTCGATTTAAATTTTGTTATGACATCTAACCCATTAGTTCATATATAGAATGAATGTTCGTAGTTTCTTGTTTGTCTTTTGGTGAATGCAGGTCAACCTTGGGAGGATATTTGCAATCGAGAAGTGACCGAACGCATTGTGATCGACACTGGATGCAGAGTTTAAGGTAAGACTATTGGATCCCTATAATCTATACTTTATATATGAATGTGGGGTATTGTTGGGATAGTTGCTAAAAGTAGGAGACTTTAGACGGTTAGCTCTGCTTGCACTTTAGAACCCTAGTGTAGTCCGTAGGGGGGTTTTCCCACTATAGCAGACCTCCTCTGTTCAATGGAACAAACCTTTCATTTAAAAAAATCAGAATGAAGACCTACTTGATGTCTCCTAGTATGGAAGTCTGGCAAACTGTGGTAGATGGTTATAAAATCCCAACTACTTTTCCAACTAATGAAGCTGGTAAGAAAAATTTCTATAGTAATGAAAGAGCTATGAATTCCATCCAAGGAGGACTTGCATAAACAATATTCGTCAAATTAATGCAGTTGGAATCTGTAAAGGAAATATGGGACAAACTGGTAAAAAATTATGAAGGAGATGAGAAAGTAAAGTTGGCCAAACTTCAAGATTACAAAATGCAATTTGAAAGCCTAAGAATGAGTGAAGATGAAAATATTGCAGTTTTTTTTGTCAGAGTTGATGAGACTGTAAACACTATGAAAGGGCTAGGTGAGAATATTGAAGAAGATATAGTAGTTCATAAGGTACTGAGATCTCTTCCCTCAAGACTCGATGCAAAGGTTCTTGCTATAGAAGAGATGCATGAACTAGATAAATTGACTATGGACAAGCTCCAAGGAATTCTAACTTCTTATGAGATGAGGGCTAGGAAAGAACAACCAAATCTAAAGGACGTGGTCTTCAAGGCATCAGTCAAATCATCAACATCTCAAGATCATGATTCATTAGAACACTTCCCAGAGGAAGAAGAAGCTAACTTTGTAAGGAAATTGAAGAGGGGCTCTAGATAATATAAAGGTATGTTACCATTTAAATACTTTCATTGTGGTAAAGTTGGTCATTTTGCATCTAAATGTCCTTTCAAAGAAAACAACACCAATGAAAAAGAAATAAAATGCAAGGATAAACCTAGGGAGTTTAAAAAGAAAAAAATATTTTAAAAGGGACATTTTTTATTCAAAAGAGGATAACATCAACTTTTCAAACACTGAAGAAGAAGAACATGAGCCAGATATAATTCAAGATGAAAAAATTCTCATGGATTTGGAGCAACACAAATATGATCAAGAAAAAACAGACACAGAATAATGTGAAGCTGTAGTAGACATGGAAGGAGAACTCATTAGTGATCTGGAGGAAATATCTCAACTCAAGAAAAAGAATAGACTAAGAAAATAACAGTTACAATTTTATAAAGAAAAAGACAATGAGATCAATGAAGATATAATCATCTTAAAAATCCAGCTAGAGGAGGCCACAAGAAGTGAAGAAATATTGATGAATCAGATAAAAGAAAAAGAGAACATCTATGACAAACTAGAAGTATAAATAGTCGCATTAAGAAAGGATATGGAGAAATCCAAGACTAATGAAATTCATAAAAGGATAAAAAACTCTAGATAACATTCTTAGCAATCAGAGATCACCGGATGACAAGATAGGGCTAGGATATAAGGAAAGTCTGAAAATTGACGAAGGTGAATCAAGCACCAGCATGTCAACTAGTGAGAAACATACAAGTTATGCAAATGCTCTCAAGGGTCAGCATAACAAATCAAAAGATGATAAGAAGAAGAAGTCAGAACTAGATCAACGCAACTATGCAAAAAAATATGAAGCAAGGAAGAAACATGTGTCTGTATCTTAACAAGCTGGTAGATAAAGAATGATTCCTGCAAGTAAGTTTTTATTCCAAGGCATCCAAATTTTTTCTATGGATATTGTTTCTCTTGTGGAAACTATGGACATAAGGTTGTGAGTTGCAGGGATTTTAGACATAACAAAAATATAGGGATGAGATTCAATAAACCTTGAATGGCTATGTATCAAAATGCCTTCTCCCCTCTACTAAATGACCTTGAATGCCACATATGGAATAATTTTGGACACAAGGCAAGTGAATGCAGAAGCAAGATGTTGCCTATCTGATAATAATATTTGATCAAGGTTTGGAGGAAGAAAAAAAAACAAAGAAAATTGTGGACTGACTCTATATGCCAAAAATCAAGAAAATCAATGGTATATTGATAGTGGCTGGTCCAAGCACATGATAGGAGACAAGAGTGAGTTTGATATCCTAACTGAAGAAAAAGGTGGTAATGTTACTTTTGGAAACAATGCTCCAGCTAGAATTAGAGGAAAAGGAACTGTTGTATTGGATGAAGATAAGAAGGGAAAGACCAAAGCACAAAATGTGTTGTATGTAGATGGTGTAAACCATAACTTGTTGAGTGTAAGTCAAATATGTTACCAAGGACACAATGTTCTCTTTCATTCAAATGGTTGTAAAGTTATGGATGCAAATACAAGGAAGACTATTGTAAAAACAGTCAGAGCTTCAAGGAACATGTGTATGTTCTAGAAGAAGGAAACGAAAAATGTTGCATTGGTAAAACTGATGAGATTTGGATTTGGCACAAAAGACTAGGTTATCTTTTATTTAATCAATTTGTTAATCTAGGATGAAAAGATGCTGTGAGAGATATGCAAAAAATTTCCAAACCTAAGAATATTGTCTGTAAGTCATGTCAGTTTGGAAAGTAGTCAAGAGTTTAATTCAAGGCAAGAGAACACTCCACCACTCTACCTCTTGAACTAATTCATACATATCTTTGTGGCCCTACTAATACACAATCACCTTAAGGTGAAAGACATTTCATTTTGTTAATTGGTGACTATACCATAATGACTTGGGTTAGATTGTTGAAGCATAAATATTAGGCTTTTGAAAAATTTAAAATCTTCAAAGCACAGGTAGAAAATGAAATGGATTTAAAAATAAAGTGTCTAAGATCAGACAGAGGAGGATAATTCACTTCTGATGAATTCAATAGTTACTATGAAAATCATTGGATCAAGAGACAATTTGTTATTGCCAAAACCTCTCAACAGAATGGAGTAGTAGAAAGGATGAACATAACAATTCAAGAAATAGCCAGGGCCATGCTTGATGAATCACAAGTACCCAAAACCTTTTGGGGAGAAGTTGTTCAAACTATTTTTAACATTCTCAATAAAACACACATAAGAGTAAACAACGATAAAAACCCTTCTGAGCTATGGCATGGAAGATCAACATCAATAAAGCACTTCGAAATTTTTGGAAGAAAATGCTACATTAAAATAAATGAAGACAACTTAGGTAAGTTTGAATCTAGAGCCGATGGAGGTATCTTGTTAGGAAACTCCTCCAGAAGAAAAGGATACAAGTGCTACAACAAAAGACTCCATAAGATAATTGAGAGCATAAATGTAAAGGTAGATGAGGGACCACTTCATTTAGTAAGACATCAAAACCATAATGATCAATATGATGAACCAATAATCAATGAGTTACAATATGATGGAATGGACGAGCAACATGAACAAGAGTATTCATAAGGAGAGGATATAATGGAAACATCACTGCCAAAGAACCCATCAAGGTATGTTAAAAAACATCATCCAACAAACCATATTCTTGGAAACAAGGAAGCAAGTGTACAAACTAGAAGAAAACTAGTCGATACATCTAGTTCTGCAAACTTTGCACTGCTATCCATGAGTGAACCGCAAAATTTGCAATCAAGTAGGGATGACCATTGGGTCAAATCCATGGATGAAGAACTAGACCAAATAAAGAGAAATAAGTCTTGGGATCTTGTCCCAAGACCAAATGACAAGAATGTAATTGAAACTAAATTGGTATACAAAAACAAGTTAAATGAAGATGGACAAATAGTCAGAAATAAGGCCAAATTGGTATGCAAAGGGTATGGTCAAGTCAAAGGAGTGGACTTTGGAGAAACTTTTGCCCCTGTTGCAAGCACTGAAGCTATCAGGGTGTTTTTGGCTTTTGCATGCTACAAAAAATTCAAAGTCTACCAAACGGATGTCAAATCAACATTTTTGAATGGTGACCTTGAGGAAGAAGTTTATGTGGAGAAACCATAAGGTTTTCTACTAACCAACTAAAAGGATTATGTTTGTAGATTAAAGAAATCCCTGTATGGGATAAAATAGGCTCCAAGAGCTTGTTATTACAGACTTGACAAGTATTTGCACTGGCAAGGATTTAAAAAAGGAACAACTTATAATAACTTGTATATCAAAGATGAAGGTAATGATATGTTAATTATTGTAGTGTATGTTGATCTGTGTTGTTTTGATTTTTGCATGTATTAGTGATTAAGTAAGCACTTCTAAATAACTTTAATGATTGAAAGGAAATAAATTAGTGAAAATTGTTACAATATTGATTTACCCCCCCTCTCAATATTGCTTTGAGTTTCAACATATGCATGCACCTCTACCATAGACATGGAACACTACTACACTTTATTTTGTAGAAACATTTGGTGGGAAAATACTATCAACCAATATCGACATTCCAAGGTTCAAACCCAGGTTCGACCTAGTCGCTCACATCCAACAATATGAGAAGGAATGGAAAAAAAGCAGTCTATAGGGACAAACGGGTATTGCCTCACATGTTTCCAAACACATTGGATGATACACACCATAAATGGTATAAAATCGAGGAAGCATGTGGACATACATTTGAATAGAATGAAATAAAAAATAACTTCCTTAAATACTTTGAATTCAAACTTGAAGAAGCATTGTTAAACGAGGCAGTGAGAGATAGAAAATTTCTTAGAAAAACCAAGTCCCCAACAAACTAAAAAAAAAAAGGAAAAACTAAAGTCGATATGGGCTTGACTTTGACTTGCAAATTAATATCGACACATAATTTAAGCAAGATCACTGCTTGTTGAATTGACATGGAAAACTTGATTTTTCCAGGACAAAGCTTTCAATGGAAGAAAACCCATCCAGGAGTACAAAATCACATAAAAACAGTCTACTCCATCACCAATGAAGAAAAGGAAGAAAAATATGGTATCGAAAAACCCGACTTTCCATCGAGTTATAATCAAGTTATAGAAGGAGAACAACAATTGGACGAGTCAAAAGCGCCCGAATGGATGTATGCATAAATTAAAACCAAGGAATTCGACATTTCAATAGACGATCAACCAAAAATGGCTAGAATAGGTGACTATTGGTTCAAAAAGCAAACCATGAAAATAATCAACTTGCGAAAGGAATATCAATATATCTTCGCACGTGACTACAAATATCTCAAATGATTGGTACAAGAGATGGGTGAAATAAAAATCGAACTCATCCATGGCGTCGAGCCTGTTAAAAAAAAACCATATAAGTTAGCGCACAAATACAAACCCATCATCCTGAAAGAAATTGAATCAATTCTTGTTGCTGGCATTATATATCCAATTAACAAGTTGAAATAGGCAAGCCCCATGGTTGTGAAACCAAAGAAGCATGACCCAAATAAATTAGGAATCTGTGTTGACTTCTGAGGACTGAATAAACTCACACTAACCGATCCATTCCCAATGTCGTTTGCTAATGAGATTATAAATGAGGTCACAGAACATGAATTTTACTTATTCACCGATGGTTTCTCCAGATACAACCAAGTACCTATGGCTGAGGAAGATCAAGAAAACTCTACATTTGTCTCTGAATTTAGATCATTTGCATACAACGTCACACCGTTTGGCCTAAAAAATGCCCCAACAGTCTTCTCAAGAATAATGGTAAAGGCATTTCAAGAATATATTTATAAAACTATGGTCGTATATTTCGATGACTAGACTATCTAGAGCCACTAAAAGACCACATCCATTGGTTAAGAATGATGTTGGAAAGATGACGACAAATCCAATTATCTTTAAACATAAAAAAGTACATCTTTTCCATGCCTATAGATATACTATTGGGCCATATTGTATGCAAGGATGGAATAAAAGTCGACATGGCCAAAATTAAAATCATCCTAAACTTGAAACCACCAGTCAACGGAAAATAGATCAAAATCTTCCTTGGTCACATGGGGTATTACCGAAAATTCATCTGGCACTACTTCAACATTATGTTCCCAATCGATGAGATTTTCAAGAAAGAAGTCGAGTTGCAGTGGAATAAAAAATGTGAAAAATCCTTTGAACTATTAAAAAGAAAATTAGTAGAAGCGCCCATCCTTCGATTTTTGGAATGGTCAAGGAAATTTTGTGTTGATGTTGACGCCTCAAGTGTCATTGTTGGTGTGGTCTTAGCCTAGTCATACGATGACATGGTCGAACACCCAAACAAATACACTAGTAGGAAACCAAATAAAGCATAAAGGAATTATTCGACGAATGAATGCGAAGCTTTAGCAATGATTTTTTCGTTTCAAAAATTTCGACATTATATATTAGTAAATCCATTTACATTTTTCATAGACCATAAAGTGTTGAAATATCTAGTCAATAAACCAGTGCATCAAGGGAAAATTTGTCGATGACTACTACTCTTTTAAGAATTCGACTTTGAAGTAGTAGTCCCACTCGGAAAGAAGAATGTCGACCCAAATCACTTGTCCCGACTTGAAATAGGGGAATATCTAACAAGGATCGATGATGAATTACTGGATGAAAATTTATTCAACATTGAAGTAGTTCCCAAATAACTAGAAGAAATAAAAAATTTTCTAGAAGAAGGGAAAGCACTTGAAGATCTCCCAACCAATAAATGAAAAATCCTAGCCATGAAAGCCACACCATTCACTCTCATGAATGGATATCTTTACAAGCTAGGACTCAACAACATCCTGCAAAGATGTGCTTTGGAGCATGAAAATGAAGACATCATTAACGAAGCACA
>ML793390.1:292871-317984 GCA_009831015.1 Picea engelmannii
GCTTAGAATACCAAAGAGGGTAGAAAGAATTTTGATAAGCAATCTTATTTTCAAAAGAATGGATTACTTTCAAACAAAAACACATATAAATTAGCATAAGGAGCTTAGTTTAAAGTCAACACTTTTGGGAATGGTATATGTTCTCCCACCATGTTTCAGTAATGACGTCGAGCACTTATTAGACAACATTGGAAGGAATGAACAACCAATGTAGCCATCGGAAAATCCACAAAGCATAGACATCCCAACAAGATTCAACATCAACATCTTCTTTCATTCTCTCTCTTTCTCATTTTGTAATAACCATAAAAAGTACATAGTAGAAAAGTTTTATATATTTCCACACTTCCCTCTTGCTCGAGATGAGCAAGGAAATGAGGAGGGGGGAGATGTTGTAGGGGCTAGTTGACTATTCAGACTAGACCTGGCAGTTGACTAACTAAGTCAACTAGAGTAGTTGGTTAGGAAGTTGGTCGAATAGACAATTAGAGTTGACCGACCCGACCGTTGAAGAATGTAACTAACTGGTAACATAATATATATGTGTGTGTGTGTGTGTGTGTGTGTGTGTGTAATGGAATGTAAGAGAAAATAAGTGAATGTTTTGAATATAATAAAAAGTTTTGATGGTTCTCTCACCTCTTGTGTATGTCTGTCTATATGACTATGAGATCTTCTATATAATTTCATAGTATGTGTTTCTCTATGTAAGGATCTATTGGTAACTATCTTGTACTTCCTCTCAGACTACAACACATGGTATTTAATTAAATTTTGGAGTTGCAAGGGAAATGTTGAAAATAAAGGAATAAAAGACTTAGGGGGACCCCACCTATTATTTATTATTTATTTACCCTTATTCTAAATTAAATTTGTCCTCTCCTAACTAAAGTTATTTAACTTTATAACAAAAGAGTAGTTAAACTACCAAAACTACCTTTTGAATACATAAAAGTAGGAGAGCAAGACAAATGATGGACATGAGAAAATAAAGAAAGATACTTTTGATAAGGGTTCTTCTAAAGGTGGCGAAGAAAGGACTAGGAAGCATTGATTATTGACATGCTCCAAGAGTCAAGACAATGACACACTTGTAGCTTGGATTGATCCAATTTAGTTTTCAGTTCTAGTCTTCTTCTTTTGAGACACTAATTGTATATGTATGAGTCAAATGGAATCTTTGACTTCTAAGTCTAATTCTAATCCAAACCCTTGTAGGGGTTTGCAGAGATAAACTTGGTTGTAACTCAAATTGAAATCAATAAAATTATCTGCTGATTTCTTCTCATTTATGAGACTTGTTGTGCGTTGATTCTTAAATTTATGTTATCTTGCATTTGCTTATTCAACTATTTTATTAATTTTATTTTGCAAGTAAAATTTTTATTTTTAAATTTATTTCACATAAAAGCATACATATTTTATAATACCATCAGATCCAATAATTCATTTCTTGAGGTCTGATTGAAATTTTTGATAGGCTATAAGCCCAGGGTGATAATCTCGTCTATCTGACCTAGCCTAGTGAGATTCGAAAATGCTTGAGTAAGGATTTTTCCATTCCTCCCATCAACATGTTTGAATAAATGGAACAATCTGACTTTGGAGGCTTGTCTATTTGACTGACTCACAAATAAGATAATGGTATGCTATAACTATATCTCATGTAATTTTTTTTGTAAGTTAGTTTCTATAAATTACCTGCTATAAAAGAAGATATACGTGTAGTTTGATGGAGATGAGTTGACATGATAGGAAACCAACTCATCCCCAACGCAATTTAGATAACCATTTCCTCTCGAGGCCAAAAAATATAATATTGAATTTACATATGTATGTCTAGACTTGACTCCTAATCTATGATGGCTTGTAGCCCATGTACAAAAAGAGATACCAAGCATAAAAAACATCTACAGAAAGTAAGAAACATGGCCATCTAGTGCGCCTTTTCCCTTGCTGTCCATCATGAGAGGGATGGGCTACTGGAGAAGAATGGAATCCTGGGAAAACATAGTAGACTTAGATGGATTTTTGTTTGAATTAGCTTACATGGCCACCAACATGGAGATGTGATGGTCCAGGAGTGCAATGTGAAAGTTGAGTTCTTCGTTTACGCGTCTTACCTCGAATATCATCTACTGAAGAAGTCCCAATGAATCTTGGTGGTGAGAATATGTGTAATCACTAGTTGCATTCGTGGATGGGTGTAGTGAGCCTGAAGAATGAACCACTGCCTGAAACTTATCATGTGTCATGGGAGAGGAATGTCTAGACTTGGAAGGAGAGCACAAGGGAGGAATTTGATGTGGGTCGAAACCAAGTGATTTTCCTTCATTATTGAACTACTCAACCTGACAACCCCACACCACAGTTGTCTCTGTGAAAGGATCCACACCATGCCCTATAGGGTGAAAAATTGGTGAACCAACTGCTTCCCTCTTTCTTCCCCTGCTAGAGAAATTAGAGATATTTAACTAAGTGTCCCTTTCTTTACTGTAACCACTGACACTTTGCGAGCAAGCACGTTCATGTTAGTGTGGCATTATGAAGCCTGAAGGAGAGGATGTTACCAGAGAAAATGTTGGTTTATTATTCCTCTTTATCTTCTAGGGTTGACCTATGTTCGGATCTCAACAAGTTTCCAACAAAACCCTCTAAAAATATCGGCCCTCCTGGTAAACCAGAAGGCAACACAATGCACAAAGTGCATTGCGCAGTCTCACCCGAGATAGCTTTATGGGTGATTGCAATGCCCAAGTTCTTGAAGTCTAGGAATGAGTGGGGATCTGGGGGTGTATTCTATCTTCTTCATGCATTAATCTTGTTATTCATTCAAGTGTTCCTAGGATTCATTCATCTTTAGGTCCATGCATGCAGTCTAATACATCTAGCTTAATTATTCATTCATAAACTAATCATTGACAGAAAATAAACATGCATAAATATCACATATAACACATGTTTTACCGTGGTTCACCCCCTACTGGGCTACGACCAAAAAGATTTGGCTTCTCTGCTCTTTTATTTAGTCTGTTGGAAAATCCAACGATGGGTGCATTACATCTTCCATCTTACAATCCTAAAGATGTTCAGGAACCTCTGTGAGGTGGACTAGATCAAACCAGGCTCCTTAACCCGTGACCTAACCCTCAAAATCTATCTTACTTGACTCTTTGATTTCACCTTGGACTTACAATTATTCAACAACTATGAACTTACAACCGTTGAACAACAACTGAACCTCACCTAGAATAATCAAACCCCCGACCTAGACCTCCTAGGTTCTTATTTTTACTATTTTACAGGCTTATAGCCATTACAATCTTTATCAAAACCCTAACCCTATCCTGGTTAGGCTTTCATGCCTTCTCGCCTTGCATGCTTCTTTTCCTCATGCATGCTGTTTTTCCCCATGCGTGTTTCTATTCCTCATGCATGCTGTTTTTCCTCATGCATGTTGCTTTTCCTCATGCATGCTGCTTTTCTTTCCAACTGTTCTTCTCCAAAATTAGGCTTGCGCTCAAAATAGTCTTTCTTCTCAAAATAGGCCTGCACCCAATAGTCCCCCAACACTGACATGTGGCTTGTCCCGAGCCACTCAAGTGGTGCACGCTCCTTGAACAACCTCTGCCAAGCTATGGAATTTCACTTCTAGCTCTTCCCCTTTTGCTCTGTCTTGTGCAACTTTCTCTATGAGCTCTTCTACTCACTGCATTGTGATATTCTCCCTGAGAGATTCTGTTCTCTCAACATGATCCCTAGCCATTCTCATCTTCTCCTTCTCTAGTTTCACAATTATTTGCGCTGCTTGTTCTTGGAGATGTTCTAACCGGGCTAGCCTCGTCTGCTTATTATTTTGCGCAGTCTTCAATTCTGCCTGCAGGATCTTCATCTCCTGCATGCCCTTCACTCACTCTACAATGCTCATGGAATTTTTCCTCTGCTTTAGCTCCTGGATTGCAGTGTTGATTACCTCGTCTTGCTGATCTAGTTGTTGGATCCTATCATCTTCTTCCAACATTGTCCATAGCTGCGTGGTCTTATCAAACAATTGTGTGACCTTTTCAACTTCTTTTTGAATCACTTCCACTTGCAGAACTGCCTGTTGTTCCCTTTCAACTAGAAATTCTGTAGGAGTAGTTGGGGTTAATTTTTCTTTAAGCTCCTCGATCTCCTTCTTGTATTTCTTGAGAGTCTACTTGATCATTTGGATTTGCACTTCCACATTGCTCATGACTGCCTGAGCGCTGTAAAAAATTCCTTTAGCTTCTGCTCTAGATTATCTACATGCTATTTCTCCTCTTTTGTCTCGAGCTTTACTTGCTCAACCACCAGTTCTAGGGAATCCTTTCCATTCCTAGTTTCTTGCAATTCCATTGCATCTATCCTTGCACGCAGTTGCACTTCCTGTGCGACACTGACTTGCAGTTTGTACAGTGCCTTTGTTGGTATCTTCGCTAGTACCAACTGTACTTGTGCCGTATATTTTAGTGGTGTCTAGGCTATGTCCTCATCCATCTGCAACATATCTGATGTTGCTTGAAATCTTAGACTCACCTGTGCTATGGTCTGGATGGTGTCTTCTTTGTTTGACGCAGTCTTTTCCTCTGCTTCTGTTGCTGATGGGATGGGTTCTGTTCCCCTTTCCTTCCTTTGGGCTTCTTGTATTTGTTCTAGGACCTGCATGATATCGACCAACTCATTCTATATCCTTCCCCTTTGGTGTTCAGCCTCTTTAAACTCCTCCCTTGCACAATCCTTAACTCTCTCTACAACAAGATCAACATCATCCTCGATGATTGTGTAGTCATGCATCTGCTTATGGGCCTTGGCCTTCTTTCACAACCCTCCTATATGTATAATTGGCCGCTTGGGTGGCCTTATTTCTTGTGGAGTGGCTACCAAAGGGGTTTCTTGTGCCATTGTGTCCCCCCATCCTTGTTCTTCATGCTCTAGGGAAATATCCTTCTTTCCTGACTACGCATCCTTCTTTGGAGCACTTCCCTTCTTCTGCTGCACCGACTTCTGACTGGGCTTCCCCTGTTGTGTCAAATTTTTGGGCTCAACACTGTCTCCTGCAGGTGTCTTGGATGACCCTGCCTATACTTCCTTTCCCTTTGGCATGTCCTTGGCGAGGAGTGGGATTTTCTAGTATTCCTGCGAGTCTCACATCGCCATTTCAACTTCCTCTGCATTGATGCAGAATCGAATTTGACACCATTCTTTTGCTGGATCCCTGCGCGCTTGGATCCACATATTTTGAAGCGTAGCCCTAAAGCTGGCTATGCCTTGATACTGCACGACCACTTTCAGAGTGATCCTCTAGGTGTCGACTATGCTGTCCTAGATATTGTTGAGATACCATGCAAAGGTACTCGCGTTGCCACTTCTTCTCTTGGGATCTGACGTGCTTCCCATGGATGTGTACCGCGCTACATGGAAACGGCCTACTCTATCAAAAAAATAAGAGTAGGGAGGATCCTTCCACCCGATTAGTGTTATCAGAATCAACAACCATGAATAGTGGAACTCTATTCCCAAGTCTTGTGCATCCTTGCAGTCATCGAGGAACAGGTTCAGTAGATATGGGGCCCAGCTGAGCATGGTGTCATTTGCGCACTGATCTGCGGTTGCGACAACCCCTGTAGGGACCTCTTCCTTTCCATCCTCGTGGTTGCGTCACTGATTCTTTTGATGATAATCCCACACAAGCCTCTCTCTGTCCATATGTCTTCTTCATTTCTTTGGCGAGATCCTTTTCCTTCGTCTTGTCATCAAGGTACTGTGTGATACTCTCACCGTTTGAGGGTAGGCCTGTGATGAACACGATGAATTCTACATCAATGGATATGGGTTCTTCCAGCCATAAGAACCCTCCGTGGAGGACTGCCATCAACTTATTGATGTAATTATTCACTTCTTTGCCCCCACTGGAGTGGGGAATCTCCACCAAGTTCAAAATCCTCATGTTTTCCAAACCTCCCACACACTACTTTGGCTACAGTATTGGCTCTCCAAATGGCCCTGTGCTCAGAATCTCCATGTATACTTGCTGCGCAAATTATGGGAATTTGTTGGTGTTGGCCACATCGTGGTCCAAGTATATTAGCCTTTCCATGCACCCCAATAGAGTTGGCATGGCCTACACCCCCTCTGGAACGCGTGGTATCACAATTGAGGCATCAGGCTGCTTGCACAGGGAGCGCGCGATGGGTTGTTTGCTCTTTCTTCTTACCGACACAGTAGAGGTCCCAGCCTCTGGCTCTCTCTCTTCCATTCCTGACTTTGGATGCCCTATAATATCTTCCACTTGTCCTTCTTCCTGCTATGTGTACCCTACCACATGTTGTGGTCTCATTGCGTCAAACTCTGTCTGCTCATTGTCGTCCCCATTTGTTATGTGGGCTGCTTTGTTCGTCACAGGTTATTGTGGGTATCCTGTGGCGACTGGTGCGTGACCTTGCACATTGTCGTGGGAGTCAATCTCCGTATCATCAGTCATCAGAGATTGTTATTCTTCCTCTACTAGTGTGGTGCTCACTGGTTCAACCTATGGTGAGGGAATTGCGTCGACATCGACGATTCCCTCCCTTTGTGTAGTTTCCTGCTCTGCCTCAACAATTTCTTGCTATGATCGGAGACTGCTGCGTGTTTTGCGTGCTATTTGGCTTGGTGTGCCAACCTTTGGAGGTTCCATTGTGGGCACTTCTTGCTTTTTCGATTGAGTTGCAACTTCTTTGAATCTCTGTACTCTCCTGTTCACCTCTCGTCTTTAGCTTTGTGGGTTTGCAAATGCACAATAAGTCTTTTTTGGACAACGTTTCCAATTTATAGAGGGCGTCATTATTGCCCTGAATCTTCTCGGAGAAGCTTAGTTGGCTGTTATTAATGCATTGAAGCTTGTTGAGTATGCTTCTTTTAATTCCATAAATGCCCCAATTCATGCCTTTTTTCCCTAACAACCATTTTTTGGTTTTCCAACCGTTGAACTCTTTTTCGGTGTGCTACACTTTTTCAGCGTGTCGTGCATTTTTGTTGTGAATTTTCCTTAGTGCGGAGTGTTTTTCTCTTTGCAAACCATATGCTATGCGCAACCCTTTTTCTTTCCGTCGTGATGATTTCATATTTGTGTATTCTATTTCTTTTCTACTTTTGTATTTCTTTTTTCTTCTTTTTCTCCTTTTTTTTTTTTGTCTTTTTTTTGTCCTAACTTCTGCTATAGTACACTATATACATGCCTTTCTCACTGCGCTGTAACTTCTAAGGATTAGGAGGTCGTCTGTCCCTGTACAATTTCATTCAACTCCTGTTGATCATTCCTTTCAGTTATTTTCCTCCCAAGTCCTTTAGCTGCACAAATCCTCCATTTGTGATAGTCTTTACTTCATATGGCCCTTGCCAATGCATTCTAAATTTAGCAGGATGTTGAAAAAATTTACTGTGATAGAGTAGGACTAGGTTTCTTTCCTTAAAACTCTTCTTCTTAATATGTCTGTCATGCTAGGATTTGTCTCTTGCTTTTTGTAATTACTAGTGAAATCCTGCTAGAATCCTGTCCTCTTCCATTTCCATTAGTAGATTTAACCGTTCATGTACTGTGCCTCTTTCTGTCATGTTGGTGATTGCTGCTATGTGCAGACTGGGTACCAGAAATTCTAATGGAACCACTGCTTCCTACCCATACACCAATCTAAATGGTGTCTATCCTATCAGCTTCTTTCACGTGGTCCTGTATGCCCATAGTACTGCTGGAATTTTCAAGTCCCAATCATCCCTGTTGGCATTGCAGATCTTTGTCAGAGCATTTTCCAAGATCTCATTGAAAGCTTCTACCACTCCATTTTCCTGAGGATGGTATGGTCTACTCTTTTGGTGATAGAATTCAAACTCCTCAGTCATAGCCCTGATGGTATTGTTGATAAAGTGAGTGCCTTGGAAACTCATCAAAATTCCTCGACATCCAAATATGGTGATCACTTGCTCAAACAATAAGTGTGTTGCTGTCTCTGTGTTACAATATTTGATTGGTGCTGCTTCTGCCCATATGTTTAAGTGTTCCATCGCAGTAATGAAATATATAGCTCCCGATCTTTTAGCTGGTGGATTGATTGGTCCAACAAAGTCTATTGCCCATTTTTCAAATACCTGCAAAGTTACTTGTGGTCTTAGAGGCATCTCATCCCTTCTATTGGGTTTTCTATCCTTTTGACAGACATCACATTTCTGGAAATATTCCTTGTCATCTTTATGCACTGTTGGCCACCATAATCCTGCGTGCAATACCTTCTGCGTGGTAGCTTTTCCTACATATTTTCCTCTAGCTATACCTTCATAAGCTTCTGCCAAAATTCAGGGCCTTTCATATTCTAATACACATCTTCTCAAAATACTATCTGCGCCCATCTTGTATAAGTGTACTATAATAAGTTGATAGTTTGTAGCTCTGACTACCAGATTTTTCTTCTGCACAGTGCTAAACTCTTATGGCACACTCCCTGTACTTAAGTATTCAATAATATCAACAAAGTATTCATCATCTACTTGTACTGAAAATAATTGTGCATCTGGGAAGTTTTCTTCCAAGTTAGTAGGTTCTTATCCATTAGTTACCCTTGACTAGTGATTAGGTCCTGCATTCAACTTCCTTGGTTTGACGATCACTTCAAAATCAAATTCTTGGAATAACAATAGCCATCTATAGATCCACCCCCAACACTGGCTTATTGACTAGATATTTGAGGGAAGAATGATCTGTGAACATATTAAAGTGTTTACCTAGTAAATAGTGCCTGAAATTCTGAAGTGCATATACCATGGCTAGGCCTTCTCTTTCCGTGGTGTTGTAATTCTACTTTGATTCTGACAATTTTCTTCTTGCAAAGGCTATAGGGTGGTCTAAGTTCCCTGTGCCAGAATTACTCCAAGTGCTATGGCTGATGCATCTACATGCACATGAAATGCCTTTTCCCAATCTGGGAATAATAGGACAAGTGATGTGACCTTCTTTTCTTTTAAGGTGTCCAACCCTTGTTGACAGTCTTCATTCCACTGGAATATGATATCCTTCTTTAACAAATTTTCCATTGGTACAGTAATCTATACATAAACCTTTATAAATTCCTGTAATATCTTGTATGTCCCGGTGTTTCTCTCAACTTGTGCACTGACTTTGGTGGTGGTAAGTTTACAATGACTGTAATATTGGAAGGATCTACTAGTAAGATTAGTTTACACACTATATTTCCCAACAATATTCTAAAAGGTGTCCCAAAAATGCATTTCTTGATATTCAATGATATCTGACACTGCCTGCATCTTTCCAACATTATCCTTAACACTTCTACATGGTCCTTTAATAGACTATATACAGTCCAGTCATCCAGATATACTTCTAAAACTGATGTATAAATTCTTTAAAAGTATCTGTGACTACTCTTGAAAATATGGCTAGTGCATTCTTCAGCCCAAATGGCATGACTGTATATTGGTAGGATCCCCATTCTGTAGAAAAAGTAGTCTTATACCTGTCTTCTGGAGCTATTTTGATATGATGGAAGCCTGATAATCCATCTATAAATGAATATGCTTCCTGGCCTCCCACATTCTCTAAGACTTCATCTGTAAAAGAGGTAGGGAAAGGATCATGTAAGAAAGCATAATTAAGTTTCCTCAGATATACACAAATACTTATCCCCCCTTGTTTCTTTTCTTGGACTACCATAGGACTTATCCATTCAAATTCCTCTACTGGTTCTATGATACCAGCTTCCAACATTCTGTCAATTTCTACCTTCACTTTCTGCTTATATACTAGATTCAGTCTGTAAGGTCTCTGCCTAACAGGTCTTGCCTCAGGTTTGAGGGGTATTTTCATCTCCCCTAGCTCTCCTACTATGCCTTTCATCTCTATAAAGGTCATTGGGAAAAGGTCATTGTATTCACACAATAACTCTGCTATTCTTTCTACTATTTGTTCATCCCAATAGTCTCCAATACTTGCTATTTTAGGATTGCCATTTGTCCCAATATTGACTTTCTTCACTTTGATTGGTGCAACAAATAATTCTGATTCCAAAGATGGACCCTCCACCTCTCTTTCTCCTTCAATTTCTGTAATTTGAATGTTGTGTGGGTCATCTTCATATGGTGCTTCCTCTTCAACATGATAACATGAATGTAGTTCTTTGACTATCTGTCTATTCTGTTGTTGCTATTCTATCATGAGTTCAACCTCTGGTTCATCAATAAATATCACTCCTCGTATCTGCTTCAGTGATGAATCAATGTTGGGGTTCTCATGTTCAAATGAGAAAGTTACTACAAAGTTATGTTGTAAGGTTTTCCATTCTGTAGTGCCTCTGCGCATCTACTAGTCTATATACCAGTTCTCTAGGATTCCTTCCAATGTAGGGATAAAGTGATGAGGCCATTCTTCTAGTGGTGTCATCCTCCATTGTGTTATGCACTTCTCAAAGTGTTCCACTAGTGTTCCTTTCCCATCATACGTCTACATTTTATTGCTCCTCTGTTCTGCGTTGAATATAATGCACAATAATCGTTTACATTGGTACCATTCCTGAATTGTTTCTTTGTGTGTACCCCACCATCTGGCAGGTGTGGCCTTAAGTGCAATATCTAGGGATAAGAGCCTCTAATTTTCTAACACTTCTTCTTCATATTTTTTTAGAAATTCCTTTGAGTCATTTACCCCATGAAAGCTCAGAGGTTCTCTTATCTCTGTACCAACCCATCTTATTGCACGGTCTATTCTTAGACACCTTCTTGTGGAAAATTCATGTAATCATTGTTGCCAATTCTCCAAACCTGTATCTAAGTCAGAAGCACATGATGTGATGATTCTCCAATAGAGTACCCCATATGCAGTTGGGTTGACATAATTTTTCTCGCACGGTGGTTCTATACAACTGGTTTATTTCCTCCAGATCTAAACCAGTGGGTTCTACAAACCTTTCTCCTTCTGAAGGATCTAATGGTGCAATGACTCTATATTCACCTGATTCAAACGTCATTTTCCTTGTCTTCACATTGATTATGGCCTGGTTATCAAATGCCCAATCCAATCCAAGTAATGTTGGATAAAGTGCTGTGCCATCTACTATCTCTATTACTTCAAAGTTTTCCATAGTGTGCAGTCCATCCAAATCTATTGTCACAACTTTAAGCCTTCCAATTGGTAAAACTCTGTGTTGATTTTCTAGTTTCAATTGGACATGTGAATAGCCTAATGTGGGTTATCCAATACACTGCCATGTCTTCTTAGGTAAAACATTTACTTCAAAGCCCAAGTCTAGTATAATATCACCCATATTGAAGTCCCCAGTGTAAGCATTTAGTCTGAATTCCCTGCTTGTCCTTCTTCTTGTATGGATATGATTGACTGCTTTCTACTCTAATTTCCCTTCTGTCTCTGTGTTACATCTTTCTAGCGGATTTTTTAAGATCTTGACAGATGACGTGTCCTTTAATAACTTAAGATAGGATTGCAATTTTTTTTTATGTTACTTAGTTTCTCTAAAGGTTGTGCTTCACTGGTGTGGTCCATTGAGGAGGGAATTTCGTACATTGGTATGTCCCAAGTGTGTTGCGTTGCTAATGTAGATGAAATATTTTGCTTGAGAAATTCATGTCTTGCCTCCTTTAATGTTTCCTTTTATTTTCATGCATCAAACTGCTTCTGTGGTTCAGTATTATTCTTCACCCATTGGTGTTGTGTTGGATCTTGTCTTACTGTGTCAGTTCCTGTATTATCTCCTCCTCGTGTGACTATATTGATTTTTCTTCCATCATCCATGGATTCTGTAGAAATCCATTGTACTTTTTGTTATTTCTGGTTCCTCTTTTCTTGGATCTTTCCCAAGAGTGTTGTATAGTCTTCTATATCATGATCTACTGCGTGACAATACATACATGTCGCTGGTGGAAGTGGGCACTTCAGGCTTGCATAATGTTCTGGATGTTGATAGTTGTAGCACACTAATGGACCTCTTCCTTGTTCAAATATTCCTCTACCTCATCCTCCACCTATGTATCCAACTCGATCTCCTCGCGGTGCATTGTACTGAGGTACCTAGTTGTACTATGTAGGATTATACTGTGGTTGCGCGTTGTTGTATTGCAGTTGCGCATTATTATACTGTTGTTGTGCATTGTTGTATGGAGGTGGTACCTGGTTGAAATGAGGTGCCACTTGCCCTGTCATCATTTCTGCTTGCACCCTATAAGTATCTAAATTTCTTTCTCTCATTAGCTCCATCGTCCTACAATATTTATCATCATGTCCCATTAACTTGCAAAAATTGCAATATGAACTTTTGGGTACTGTCTTATACTTATGCATCATTGTAGAATGGTATAGATCATGCCCATGTGTTTTAAAAATCTTGCAACATGGTCCTCCTGTTGGTTCCACACTGATGTTGATTCAACAGGAGGACCATGTTCCACATTGATGTTGATCTGGATGGGAGTTCTACCTTCTGTTCCTGCCCTTGGACCTCCTGCTTTCCTTCCATATGTTGTGTGCACGATTTCCTCAATATGCTCCATAGCCTAGAGATCCTCTACCTCTTCTTCATCGCTTGCCAAGCCCTCTCTATCAACTATGTCTCTCTTCTTGTTATTCATATTATATTGGTAGGGTACTCCATTGCATGTCTTTCTAGTTGTTGCCATTATATGCTTTATTTGGTCTTCCTCCATCATGATTGGGTCCATGGCATTATTCGTCTTTCCCTTATCCATTTCTTCCTCCACTTCTCCACCTCTTGTCAGTGCTTCCCCCCTTCCCCCATGCACACAGGGAAGTTTAGATGTCTGATTCCATGGTCATCACACCATTGTTATACAATAAAATCTTGATTGAAGTATACAACGATTTGATAAACCTACCTATGGGTCCTCTTAGAAAATATTTCTCTACTATGTTGTAAGACTTCGAGGTATCTACTGCAAATTCGATGATAAACGCTGCAACAATATTGTCTAACCAGAAATCTACTGCACATGTAAATTTGTTATAAACTTGTTATAACTGCACGATCTCCACATGATTCCACTCCAGTCGTCTGATGCGACTTGATGGGTGGTTATATTTTAAACTCAATAACCACTCATGCAACACATGTGGGAAATCACAGAAAAATACCTCATGCAGGTCGCTAAACACATATTTGTCAATATATTTGCGTGGTGTTAACTTAGGGTTTCTATCATCTTTTTGTGCAAACTCAAGTTCCTTTGTTTTCAACCATATTTCAATATCCGCCTTCATTGGATTCCATGGCCTGAACATTCCCTTCTATACTTTAATTCTCTACACGATTCTTCCACGGATCTTGTCCACTCAATCCTCTGCAGTTCCAGTCAGCAACAAAACCATTTGTTGGTTTATTATTCCTCTTTCTCTTCTAGGGTTGACCTAGGTTTGGATCTCAATAGGTTTCCAACAAAACCCTCTAAAACTATTGGCCCTCTTGGTAAACCAGTAGGTAACACAATGCACAGAGTGCACTGCACAGTCTCCCCTGAGATAACTTCATGGGTGACTGCAATGCCCAAGTTCTTGCAGTCTAGGAGTGAGTGGGGATCTGGGGGTTTATTCTATATTCTTCATGTATTAATCTTGTTATTCATTCAAGTATTACTAGGATTCATTCATCTTTAGGTCTATGCATGCATTCTAATACATCTAGCTTAATCATTCATTCATAAACTAATCATTGACAGAAAGTAAACATGCATAAAAATCACATATAACATATGTTTTACCGTGCTTCACCCCCTCTTGGGCTACGTCCAAAAAGATTTGGCTTCTCTGCTCTTTTATTTAGTCTGCTACAAAATCTAGCACTGCGTGCATTACATCTTCCATCTTACAATCATAAAGAGGTTCAAGAACCTCTGTGAGGTAGAATAGATCACATCAGGCTCCTCAGCCTATGACTTAACCCTCAAATCTATCTTACTTGACTCTTTGATCTCACCTTGGACTTACAATTATTCAACAACTATGAACTTACAACTGCTGAACAACAACTGAACCCCACCTAGAATAACTGAACCCCCGACCTAGACCTCCTAGGTTCTTATTTATACTATTTTACATGATTATAACCATTACAATCTTTATCAAAGCCTTAACGCTATCCTGGTTAGGCTAGCCTGCCTTCTCTCCTTACATGCTACTTTTCCTCATGCATGTCGCTTTTCCTCATGTGTGTTGCTTTTCCTCATCTGTGCTGCTTTTCCTGCCAGCTATTCTTCTCCAAAATTAGGCTTGCACTCAAAATAACCTTTCTTATTAAAATAGGCCTGCACCCAACAATCATTTGTGGTCTATACATTTCCTTTTTAGTGCCCCTTATTATCGTCAACTTGGTAACACATGAAAAATAATAAAGGTCTTGGAAAAATATGATTTAAAAACAAAAAAAGTAAAAGGATGTGGTCAACCCTCAACAAAGGAATCCATAAATGAGACAATATGATCCGTTGTATGTCATGAAACCCCATACCTAGAAGTCTGACACAATTCACCTCACATTCACTACATAACCTACATAGGATTGTCCTTGGGAATATCCCCTACTTGAGGAATTGGTTCACCCAATAGGGAATTATGACACCCCTCCCATATCTAAATTTGGAATATCGCATAGGGTCTTTGAGCACTTGTTTATTTTGAAAAGGGTGGATTTTATGCACATGATCGGGTGGTTCTTTTATTAGATATAGCTTACTTGGAATGATATTGTGACTTGTGGAACCTTGGAGGGTGACTCTGTTTGTCTTTGCAGGGCCTTGCTAGATGGAAGGTTTATATATATAACATATATAACATATGTATAATCCGGTTCATAATTAATGTTGAAAGTATTGGCCATATCAACACCATCATCAATGTCGTCATTTCCAATCATATCATCATCTATATCATCATCATAAATATCTTTTGTTATATTCAAGCTAAGAATTTGTGTATATTAAAGCCTTACTCGCTTTGACCATTGAATTTTTTGTTCCTTTGCATTGAGGTAGGACATCCAAAGGATCTTCCCTCTTGCATTGGCCAAGCTTTGAGATTACCTATATAGTAATTTGAAAGGATTCCTAGAGGACTAATCCCCCCAACCACTCTTGAAGGATCCTATTATCCCTAGCCAATGCTTGATAGGCAATCCTTTTGGGTGTCTTTCAACATTGACTCATCTTCAAAACCTAAGCTTCACCTAGAACTTGTGTAGTGCCTAGAAAAGGGATATGGAAATGTTGTGATTAGACCTAATTAGATGCAGGTGATCACTCTTAGTATTGGATTATTTATCTCTTCACTAAATTAAAGAGGGAGGTTTTCCTTGTCGATGCTCAGTTGATATTTTGGGAATTCAAAATAAACTAGGGTTAAGAACATCTGTTTCCTCCTAAGATGTCACAAGTTCAAATCAAACCAACATTGTATCCCTTAGCCTATTAACTTCGCTAGTTCAACACTATTTTTTGTTTCCTATTGCCTATTACCTTAGTGCTTAGGTAGGATTCCCCATTTTTTCCTCTCCTCCTCCCCTTGGTCCTTGGTCACTGGTTTAGATTTATTAGATAATTTGAGGCACTTGTTTAGGGAACTCTCTTACTATGTGGGACCGATTTGTGACTCCCTTCACATTTATGTTGTAATTTTTTCGTTTGGTTGTTGAATTCTTTGTGTGAGTCATATTTGAGTCTCAAAACCCTCCCATACCATTAGAACATGCATCTACTATAACCATGTCAAATTTCAGTGCATACAAGCACAAACTGAAAAAATTTCAACGTTGGCCCCATTCATAGGTCACTTTGTGTGGGGTCAAATTAAAGAATAATTTCCACTAATAGGTAATTAATGGAAAACCTTGAAAATTGTTAAACAAACCAAAGTTAAAATTGGAGATGATGGTATAAACCTGAATGAGCTTCTCTTGGTTTTAGACCTTAATGTGCATGTTAGATTAACTCTTAAAGTATCCCTTAGGCCCTTGAATATTTTTTTTTTATCCAAATACTATGTACAAAACCTTAAGAGTCATCTATAGTTCATAAAACCCTGTAATGGTGCCGACATGACACATATGCCAAATATTTCATTTATAGGGCCTATGTGGTAGTTTTAGACCCTATTCATGGTTTGGGAGTCCTAAAAGCGTATTGTATGCCTTAAGACATTTATGTTTCCTCCTCATACCATGTCCATGACTTGGAGAAGCATAGTTTGAAAAAATTCAATGCTGGCCCCTTTCACTAGTCGTTGTTTTTGGAAAGTTCTGACAAAGATGCTATAGGAATGAAGAACGTGTTCATTGAAACCTCATTGCAATACGATGATAATGATGATGACAAACATGATGATGGATAATTTCATCTCCTTTAGAGTTAGGTTATAATTTTTTCATTTGATTGTTGAATTCTTTGTGTGAGTCGTATTTGAGTCTTGAAACCCTCCCATACCATCAACACATGCATCTACTATAACCATGCCAAATTTTGGTGCATACAAGCACAAACTGAAAATATTTCAATGTTGGCCCCATTCATAGGTTACTCTGCATGAGGTCAAATTAAAGAATAATTTCCACTAATTGGTAATTAATGTACAACCTTGAAAATTGTTAGACGAACCAAAGTTAAAATTGGAGATGATGGTATAAACCTGAATGCGATTCTCTTGGTTTTAGACCTTGTGCATGGTATATGAGCTCTTAAAGCATCCTTTAGGCCCTTGAATACTATTTTTTTTATCCATATACCTTGTACAAAATCTTAAGAGTCATATATAGTTCATAAAACCTTGTAATGGTGCCAATATGACACATAGGCCAAAGATTTCATTTATAGGGCCTATGTGGTGGTTTTAGACCCTTTGAATGGTTTGGGAATCCTAAAACGTATTGTATGCCTTCAAACATTTATAGTTCCTCCTCATATCATGTCCATGACTTGGAGAAGCATAGTTTGGAAAAATTCAATGCTGACACCTTTCACTCGTCGTTGTTTTTGAAGATTTCCAACGAAGATGCTATAGGAACGATGAACATGTTCATTGAAACCTTGTCTCAACACGATGATAATGATGATGACAAATACGATGATGGATAATTTCATCTCCTTCACAGTCGGGTTATAATTTTGTCGTTTGATTGTCGAATTCTTTGTGTGAGTCATATTTCGTCTCGAAACCTGATCTAGATTTATGAGAAGAACGAAATGACTACAGATTATTAACAAGTGATTAACACAAAATAACATAGATACAATAAAACTAGTTTTCTATTCAATAAGGAAATAAGATGAAACTGTAAAATGCAGTGGAAACAAGCTTGCTAGAATGGTGGTGACTTATCTGTGAGAAGAGATGTGACGACTACGCTCGTTCGCAAGAATATGATTACAATAAGGCTCTAAAGGCATTTTAAAAATAAACAGGAATGCCCAAAACCCTAGATATCCAAAAACCTAACCCTAGGAGATGAAGCGCCAAAAATCATGTGGGCCCCGTTTAGGTAAGTTAGTACATCAACTTCCTAGGGTCGTAACTTTTGAATACGATCTCCGTTTCAGGCTTATGATAGCCCATTGGAAAGGTATCGCCGAGAAGATTAATTTTGGGGGAAATGTAAGAGGAAAGTTCATATTGAAACCTTTTTTCCCAAAAAACATCATTTAGGGCCTCAAAATGGATCCAGAAGTGAAAAACTGCTAAAAATAGTAAATTACCAAAATTGCCAAAAAACTATTTTGAGCTAGTTGGAAAGGGTGGGTGGAAACCGATATACACCTGGATCAATCCTATGTCCTTAGGAATCAATGGTATCCATTGCGTTGAGTTCCCCCATCAGATGAGGAAATTTCTACTGAATTTGGTCCCGGGTGAGCCACTTGCCTTGGTGTAGGAGCTGCCCTGCTTTGACGACTCGATAAAGCTGGATCCTTTGCTGTCGAATGACCTTGATCTATGTGTCCACAATATGATCACTGGATGAATGTTGTATGTAGTCGGGGTTGAGCTCTGCTGGTGTCAGTTGTTCTGCTACTTGTGAGGTGTCCAATAATGGTGGGAAATAAGGACGAAGGGGGTCCATGTTGAACACTGGGTGTAGACCAAGGAAAGGAGGAATTATGAGCTCAAAAGAATTATCCCCCATGGCCTTGGTGATGGCGTATGACCCATAATGGAGTGGGCGAAGCTTTCCATGGGGCCCTGTAAGGCGTTCTTTCTACAAGTGCAACCAAACTTTGTCGCCCACTTGAAACTTATGTGGCACCTGATGTTGATCATGGCACTACTTGTACTTTTCATTGGACTTCTGTAGGATATCCTGAACCTATTGGCGGATGTGCTGGATTCGCTCAATGAATCGGGTGGCTTTGTCAGCTTCAGTTGGATCAGGAGATGAGTCGGTCAATGTGACCACAAGGGGAAGTGCAACATTTATGGGACCCAATGGTTGGAATCCCAACCCCACCTGAAAGGGGTTGTGGCCGGTTGAGCTATGTAGAGATCGGTTGTAGCTATGCTGGACATAGGGAAGGATCTTATCCCATTTGCGAGGGTGCTTGGAATTATACATAAGAAGGATATGCACAATCATTCGATTTACGACCTCAGTTTGGCCATCTGTCTAGGGGTGGAAGGCCATGGATTTGGTGAGCTTGGTGTCCAGTAGTGACCAAAGGTTCAACCAGAATGTGCTGAGAAATTGACTGTCCCGATCTGAGACAATGGTTTGTGGGATTCCAAAATGTACCCAAACTCGTTCAAAGAAGAGCTTAGCAGTGGCCTCTACTGTGATGCTCTTCTTGTAGGCAACCAAAATCACCATCTTAGAAAAGTGATCAACAACCACAAAAAAAGAGTCATTTCCATGCTTGGTGGATGAGAGGCCCACCATGTAGTCCATTGAGATGGATTCCCATGGCCTATAAGGAGTAGGAAGAGGGGTGTACATGCCCTGTTTCTTAGTGGTCAGTTTGGAAATAGTGCAGACAATGCACGACTTGATATACTTGTTGACCTCCTTTCGAAGTTTCGACCAGTAGAAATGTTTCAGTAGCATTGCCACTGTCTTTTCAATGCCGAAGTGTCCTGCCACTTGACTGTAGTGGGATTCCTAGATCATCTTCGCTCGCTCGCTTGATGGAACAAAGATATGGCCCAGACGACACAACAACCCATCCTGAAGATGGAAATTATCGACAACTACGTTTGCACCCAACATTTGGTAGGTGGTGGCGAAGTCCGAGTTTGTCTCATAGAGTTGGGGCCATCCAGAGGTCTCATGGCTGCAATAGTATATCACCATGGTGAGTGCCGTGACTGGTGGTCTTCTGAGGAAAACAATGACGCGATTGGTGTTTCCTGTTTTATACTTGATGTTGAAGTGGAATTGCTACAAGTATGTGGACCGCTTTTGACAGTGGTCATTCTGCAATTTTCCTTGTGTCTACATGAATTACAGTGGCTTATGATCAGTGTGGATGATTGTCTCCTTCCCAAGAATGTAATGTCTCCACTGGCGGCAAGCTTTCAAAATGGAGTACATTTCTTTTTCATAAGTAGTGTACTTACGGACAACATCTAATAGTGTCTCACTATGATAGGCCACAGGGTGGCTGTTCTGAGTGAGAACAACACCCACAACATAGTCTAAAGCATTTGTCTCGATCTCCAAGGGTTGCTGCAGGTCTGGTAGTGAAAGTACTGGGGTTGAGCACAAGCGCTACTTCAAATCTTTGAATGCTTTTTGTTGGGACCGACCCCTCACAAATTTCGCCTTACCACCATCCCTGGTTATTTGGTTGAGGGCCCATGCAATATGGGATAATCCCAACATGAACCTATGGTAGTGTTGGCCCTTGACCAAGTTTTGGGGGATTCTTGGTCATATTGACCTATGTTGGGACTTTGACAGCCTATTGAAGGAGGAGCGCAAGATGAAGCGGAGATCAAGGGATATTGGCCCACTTTTGGGTCCTTTTTGGGTTTTTGGGGATATTGTAGCGGGATTGGGATGTCGGCCCATGGGTTTTACCCATGTTTAGGCCTATTTTGTAAAGTATAAATAGAAGGATAGGAAATGTAGAAAGAGAACTAGTAGGCTGGTAAGCTAAGTGCTAAAGGGTAAGTGCCAGTGTGGATTGTAAGGGCTTTATGCATTCTGTGTAAGACTTGCAGAGCTGAGTGCAAGTCCCTGTGCGAGACTATAGAAGGCTTAGTGCTATAACGCAAGGAAGAAGGATCTAGCGAGCTGCACCGATCTTTTCTCCTATGCAGAGTAAGGGTTTTGATGGCTTTGTGCTTGTAACCGATTGACTAAAGACAATAAAGAAGAAGAGTTGGTGGACATAGCCCCAGGATGGGGGTGAACCATGTAAACGCTATGTTGTCTTGATTTGTGCTCATCTTAATGTGTTTTTGTCTTCTTTTGCTAAGTGATTTAAGATGATTCGATAGATTTGCTTATGCTTAGTGCTAATAATATGTGAGAATATTAGATCTGATCCATATGAATGTGCTTAGTGCTTGATCTTCTAGATCTGACCTATCTATTGATGCTAAGTGCTTAAGTACATTATAATAGTGTGAATGTTGTGAAGCCCCGTTTTATCAGCAAAGTGGTTAGTGATTATATATTGAGGAACTAACGGTGTTGAGTGATTTTTTAAGTGTTAGAATCACAGATCTATGTCCGAGCTAAGGTTGCAAACACCTGAGTCTTGCAACCACCCCTGCCTCTACCTCAGGTGAGACTTCATCTGCTTTGCAGGTGTTTTTGAAAGGGTCGGTAGTTAGGGATTTGTTGGTGCGCTATTGTAGCGTTGAACCCTGGGTCTGCTCCTGTGCCAACAAATGGTTCCATTACTGAGAACTGAGGAAGAATAATCTTTGTGCAAAGATTCGACTTGGGATTGTGAAATCTCTATGAGTAGATTTGTGCCCTGGTGCACAGTATTCTACTAGACTTATAAAGCTCTATGCTAAAAGAAAGAAGCCTGATATGAAGAAAAGAGGTCAGATTTGAAGGAAAGAAGCAAGATTTGAAAGATTTGTGCTCTAAGAAAGGTAAAAGTGAGAATTTCTGATTAAAAGAGGTAAGATCTGCAAGCTTTGTGCTCTGTGCTTTGATAAAGGTAAGAATAGTTAAAAGTTTTAGATCTGGAAGCTTGGTGCTCTGTAGAAGTAAGATAAGTGGAAATTTTTGTTTCTAGAGTATGGATCTAGGTATGTTTAATAGAGTTTTTCCTAGTTTGAAAACTAGGGTATTAATGGATGAAAGATGACTTCATGATATGAATAGATCTGATACTAATAGTGAAAGATATGTTATATAGAAAGAATGTTTGGACTAACAAATGGATGCAGGATCCTAGAAAGAATTTATTGCAGGTTAGCTCTTGTAATCCTAGCGTGTAGTATAGGAGAAGCTGGGGATCATTTAAAATAAAGAGAGGATTAACCCTCTGTTACAGTTGCAGAAGACCATGACATTTGGCTAAGGAATGCCCTGGTGGAAGACCTAGTTGCCTTTGTTGTAAGGCTCTAGACCATGAAATATTGGATTGCCCTAGAATGATTGCTAAGCTTGAAAGAATGAATCTAAATCAAGAGAACCCTAAGGCAAATCTAGAAACTGAGATTATGGCAGAATAACAGAAAGGATATGAGAAAGCATTGCTACAGATGAAAGAAACCCTGAGTAACCATCGACATGTCAGATTATCAGATATATTCAAAGGAAAGGAATGCCTTGAAGCAAGAATAGGAGACTTCGACATTGACTGTGTTCTAGATGAAGAAAAACAGGTGAATGTCATGACTGAGAGAACTTGGGAAGCTATAGGGAGGCCTGCTATGACTCCCTCATTAGGAGGAGTAGGGTTATTCAAAGGAAAACTGGTAAACCTATGTGGAAGGCTCTCTCAGATACCTGTGACTGTCAATGGAACTTCGATAGAGGAAGATTTTGAGATTATTCAATTTATTGAAGACAACACACCGTTTACCATGTTAATAGGAAAACCTTGGATTGACAGAGCTCAAGCCAGAAGAAAGAAAGAAGAAGAAGTTTTGGAGCAAAAGAAACAAGAATTAAAAGATTTCATGACCAGAAAGATCGCACAATTGATTGAAGAACAAGAGAACAAATCGAAGCTATTTAACACTAGAAACCCAGATGTCAAAGTTGCAAGAACACTAGGAGACCCACAAAAGACTGAAGTACTTACTCTAGATAAAGAAGAGGTATTACCCCTAAATCCTAGGAAAGAATCTCAACAACGTGCAATGACTATGTTAAAAGAAGATAAGAATTAGAATGGAAAAAGACATACAGAGCCAAAGCTCACTGGAAAGAAGGATAGAAAGCAAAGTAAGAAGAGAGCTAAGTTGAAGAAGTTTCCAGAGGGAACTTCCTCGTCAAATAATTTGCAGAATTGAAGCTTCGCTGGGATATCAAAACAACAACACATGGCACTTCGCCATGGCGAAGAAATATAGCCGTTGGGGATATTATAACCATTCGATCGACGCTCCGAACGGGCAGAAAGGCAATAAAGGCTCAACACTAGACCGTTGGACCACACCATAACG
Source organism: Picea engelmannii (assembly GCA_009831015.1). Taxonomy (NCBI): domain Eukaryota; kingdom Viridiplantae; phylum Streptophyta; class Pinopsida; order Pinales; family Pinaceae; genus Picea; species Picea engelmannii. The sequence goes on from ML793390.1 coordinate 315,511, forward strand.
GACATAACAAGAGTTAATGAGGCTTCATACTCGTTACAAGCAAACTGTTGCCGAGTTGCCTACTTATGCCATTGCGCCATGCACATAGAACACTTTTTCTAACTAAGAGTTTGAGCCCGCAGACTAAGTGAATTGTATACAATGATCATTGTGCTATTACTGTTTGTTCTAGTGCTGTATCTAAGTTCATTGTGACCTCGATAATTTTAATCCCGAGCGTGTATGTCCGATGAGCTCACCACAGTTGAATAATAAGTAACATAAGTTCTCCTCGACTTAATGATTGCAAGAGTCATGTCAGAAAGAGGAGTGTCTACATGTGTACAAGCATGTTTGACGAGAGGACTACCGGCCTCTCCGTCCACTGCTTGAGCTGGTCCATCCCGACCAGTAGATGAAAAGTGAACTAAGCACATAGACGATCTCACGAATTCCAAGTTGATCCCAAGTATTTTACCTTCCTATCTACCACCCCTGACTGGTGCAATCAATTGAGACAGTGTGCCCAGAGAGTTTGAGTACACTTTGGTCACTGCATACCTCCCGAAAGGGATATGCGCAATGCACGCAGACCAAGATAAGATTGCATTGTTGAAGTTTATCTACTTCAACCTCGACGACAGTAAGGTATATAACATGCTTGCTCCACATAAGTATCTAACCAGGACCAAAGGAAAGAACTCGAAGATAATTCCTCAATCATGGACCATGAACCTCGGCGCAGTCCACACTGCTCAATGTCATGAAGATCCCACATTTCGCAAGGCACCAAGAAGTGAACGCATGTGTCAAAATGCTATTGTCCTGCTACCATGGTGGATATTTATGGTTAAACCATCATATTGTTGAAATAATGTAACTGCGAAGAGCATTATTATTATTAGATTAAATCCCCATTGCGGATTAATCATGTCATTATTATTATTATTGTTATTGGATTAATCCCCGTTGTGGATTAATCATGTCGGTAATTGTATAAGGACCAAATCCCCTTTTGTGGATTGGTCATCAGACAATTACAAAGGGCAGAATAAGAAGTCGGCCCCAACAATTATCATGGAAGACCCAGAATTAATTAAAGGTGGGTTTACCCACCTAGAGTGAGAGGTCGGGCCTGCCAGTTGTGACCTTTCACACGTGCCAGTCTTGTATAAATAAGAGGCTAGCGCCTCACTTCAAACACATAACTCACTTGCTCATTATCTTATGAGGCACGCTGCAATTACCAGTTAGAGAGAGGAGAAGAAGAGTGGCGCATCTCTTGGGGAGGACTATCTGTATTGAGTTATCTCTTGAACATTGTATAATCTATTTATGATAAGGAAGTTTGGGTTTTCTTCCCCTAGAGGGTTTCCGAGGATAAATGTTGTGTCTCTTTTGAATGTGTATTTCTCAGTGATCTTGTTCTTATGATGCTCTTATCTATTGAAATGCAAAGAACTATAATAATGGCATAAACATTAACATGGTATCAGAGCCAACCTAAAGGAAGCATATTTCGCAAGAGGAAAAACGTCACTGTTACCGTACCCAAAAATTAGGGTTTTGAAAAAGTATCTCTTTTCAGCTCCCTAACCTCCTAGAAAGCTGCGCCCTCCCCCAAGGATCATTTTGGCACTTAGAGCACACCTTTTCAGTGGCTAGATCTCCCGAAAAGTGAAACCCTAGTTTCACAAAGTACCAGAAAACCAGAAAACTAGAGTAGTAGAAGTACCAGAGTACCAGAAATACCAGAAAACCAGAAGCACCAGTCCAGAAATTCGTAGATCAGATTTGAAGGGGTAAAAGTTGGATTTTCAAAATTTCGACTGCACTAACCAACTCGCCTCAGCCCAGCACATCTATCCCCTGGATCATAATTTCAAAATTCAAAGTTTGAAAAATTAGGGTTTCCTCATAAAACCCTAAGTTGCAGTCTCAGAACCAGCTACAGTTGCAGTTGCAGCCGTAGAACTAGTTGCAATCACCCTTGAAATTTTCTCAAGAGTTGGTAATGATTACCGCTGCTACCAGATGGAGCCACTACCTACAAATGTCATCAGAGGTATGTACTCACATATGTTTAATGGTTAAACCCTAAAGAGTATTTGTAGGAGAAGGGATCTCTTTCCATAGATCCAGAAGGATCTCAAGATCCAACACATTCAGAGGAATGATGCAACCCATGTGTGATTATTCTGATATACATCTATTTTTCATGACATTATCTTAATCAGTGTTGCATGTTGAAGCTATGATCAAATTATTAGAAGGATTAAAAGTTGATCATAGAGCTTATCCTCTAACCTAACCTTTTATCAAGATAACATATTGTCTTAGTACAACAGACAGGTTGAAGAAAGCACTCGTCACTTGAGTGAAGGAGACCTAGAAGAAAAGCAAGCACTCATTCTTGAGGACAAGGCTCCAGGTTTGATTAATCAAGATTAATAAGATTCAAAGGTACACATGATAAACTGATGACTATAATTGAG
>ML793390.1:318992-360635 GCA_009831015.1 Picea engelmannii
GTAAAAGACCTGGATATATTTGAAGTATTCAACAAGATCAAGGAATTCAAAGCCTTGATAAGAGAACCCTTCTGTAAGGAAGATTAAGATACTCAGGTTAGATAATGGAGGATAATATACCTCAGAAGAGCTCGTGAACTTTTGCAAAGATGTTGGGATCAAGATCCCCAACAAAATGGTGTAGTTGAATAGAAGAATAGAACCATGCTGGAAGTTGTGAAGATCAAGATCTTCCTATGTGCTTATAGGCAGAAGAAACAATGACAGCTGTTTATGTGCAGAACCGATTGCCCCATAGTGCACTTGGGCTCAAGACACCAGAAGAGATGTTCACCGGAAAGAAGCCAGAGGTAAGCCATCTCAAAAATATTTGGCTATCCATTACTTATTCATATACCTAAAGAAAAGAAACAAGCTGGAACCCTTCGGAAAGAAGGGAATATTTGTGGGATACTGTGAGGTATCCAAGGTCTTCAGAATATACATACCTGGTCACCGCCATATTGAGATCAGCAAGGACGTGACCTTTGATGAAGAAGAAACACTTAAGAAATCAAGAAGATTCCAGCTTGAAGAAGTATATGAAGAGGAACCTGTAAATCCCAGGATTGCAGAATCAATGAGGGAGGTTCCCAGAACTGCAGAACCAGTAAGGGAAGTCGTAACTTCCCCTGATGAGGAACTTCTAGAAGGCCATGATATAGTAGAAGTTCAAGAACCTCCTCAAATGACCTTCTCCCATAAAAGAAAGCCTACTTGAGCAAGAGAGCTTATTCAATATGGAAAGAAGTATGGTGTTCCAAAGGGAACCTCGAGACAAGTGAAAAGACCAAATCCATTCTCCAGTTACACGACTTTGATATGTGATCTCCCAGATGAAGAGCCTACCTGCTCTGAAGAATCCATTCAAAGAAAAGAATGGGCAGATGCCATGATAGAGGAATACCAATCCATAATGAAGAACAAAGTATGGGAAATAGTTCCCAGATCGAAGAATAAAGATGGGGTATCCTACAGATGACTCTTCAAAATAAAACATGTTGTTGATGGAAGTTTTGAGAAGTATAAAGCAAGATTTGTCGCTCGTGGCTTTTTCCCAGAAGGAAGGCATTGACTATGAAGAGACATTCACTCATGTGGCCAGATACACTTCGATCAGGTCCATTATAGCTCTTGCAACTAGGATGAAATGGAAACTGCACCAGATGGATGTGAAGACAACTTTCCTGAATGGTGTTATCGAAGAGGAAGTGTATATAGAGCAACCCCAATGATTTGAGGTTGAAGACATGAAGTCTCATGTCTGTCGATTGAAGAAAGCCTTATATGGATTGAAGCAAGCTCCTAGAGCTTGGTATGGCCGTATAGACAGTTTCTTGACAAGCTTGGGCTTTACCAAGAGTAAAGCAGACTCAAATCTCTACTTCAAGATTATGGTTAATGAACCAACAATATTACTACTATATGTGGATGACTTATTCTTAACTGGAGAAGAAAAGCTCATCGTTGAATGTAAACAAAGACTTGCTGCAGAATTTGAAATGAAATACCTTGGTCTAATGCATTACTTCTTAGGCCTTGAGGTATGGCAGAGTCTAGAGAGAATCTTCCTTAACCAAGGGAAGTACATGGTCGAAATCTTAAAGAGATTCGACATGCTAAAATGCAAGTCCATGAATACTCCCATGGAAGTGAAGCTGAAGCTGCTGGTCGATACTTCGTCAGATTTGATAGATGCCACTCTGTACAGACATATTATTGGATCGCTGATGTACCTGACGAACACTAGACCAGACATCTGTTTTGCAGTGAACACCTTGAGTCAATTTCTGGTAGAGCCCAGACGTGTTCACCTAGTGGCTGCAAAACATGTGATGAGGTACCTTAAAGGTACAATGGATTATGGTCTCAGCTATGATGGAGATCATGACTTCACACTGAGTGGATATACTGATGCAGATTGGGCAGGAAGCGTTGTTGACAGAAAAAGAACTTCCGGATGCTGTTTCAGTTTGGGATCAGCTATGATCTTGTGGTAGAGTAGGAAGCAATCCAGTATTGCTCTTAGCACAGCGGAAGTAGAGTACATTGCCGCATGTTCTGCTAGCTGTGAAGCTATATGGCTTCGAAAGTTGCTGACAGGCCTATTTGATTTGGAGCAACCACGATTCTATGTGACAATCAAAGCTGCATTAAAATGATAGAGAATCATGTGTTCCATGACAGGTCGAAGCACATAGAGATCCGCTATCATTTCATCCGTGACATGGTACAGAGAGGAGTCTTGAAGCTCTAGTACCTTAGCATGGATGAACAGGTTGCTGACGTGTTGACTAAGCCTCTATCTCGTGTAAAGTTTGAACACTTTCGAGATAAGCTTGGTATAGTCCGAAAGGACCCTCCCTGAAAGGGGGAGTAGATGTATTCCTTGCTTCTGACCTCGTTGTTAGACATAAAGCAAGATGGTCATGCTTCTGACCTCGCTGTTAGACGTAAAGCATGACGCCGTGTGATCCATGCTTCTGACCTCGCTGTTAGACGTAAAGCAAGATGATTCATGCTTATGACCTCGCTGTTAGACGTAAAGCATGACGCTGTGTGATCCTTGCTTCTGACCTCGGTGTTAGATGTAAAGCAAGATGAGTCATGCTTCTGACCTAGTTGTTAGACGTAAAGCATGACGCCACTGATTCCTTGCTTCTGACCTAGTTGTTAGACGTAAAGTAAGATGATTCCTTGCTTCTGACCTCGTTGTTAGATGTAAAGCGAGATGTTGATGTATTCCTTGCTTCTGACCTAGTTGTTAGATGTAAAGCAAGATGAGTCATGCTTCTGACCTCGTTGTTAGACGTAAAGCATGATGCTGTGATTCCTCGCTTTTGACCTAGTTGTTAGACGTAAAGCAAGATGATGATATTACTTGCTTTTGACCTAGTTGTTAGACGTAAAGCAAGATATGACTGACACTGAGCTACCAACTTATCAGCTGTGACATTGAGCCAGTGTAGTACTGTGATGTGCCAACCTAGTGCTATGATGAGGTATCATTTTTACTGATACATATTTGATGCAAATGATGATAGAATTCTTTTGAGAATGATGATGCTGCTGAAGAAGAAAACTTCCGATGACTCGTAAATGTGCTAGACAATGTTTCAAGATGATATTGATGATACTTTCCTCCAGATTCCACTGATGATGAAGACCTCTCTTGCCTGATTCTGATGAAGAATACCCTTCTTGTTAAGGGGGAGTGTTGAAATAATGTAACTGCGAAGAGCATTCTTATTATTATTGGATGAAATCCCCATTCCAGATTAATCATGTTATTATTGTTATTGGATTAATCCCCATTGTGGATAAATCATGTCAGTAATTGTATAAGGAACAAATCTCCTTTTGTGGATTGGTCACCAGACAATTACAAAGGGCAGAATAAGAAGTCGACCCTAACAATTATCATGAAAGACCCAAAATTAATTAAAGGTGGGTTTACCCACCCAGAGTGAGAGGTCAGCCCTGCCAGTTGTGACCTTTCACACGTGCCAGTCTTGTATAAATAAGAGGCTAGCACCTCACTTCAAACACACAACTCGCTTTCTCATTATCTTACGAGGCAAGCTGCAATTACCAGTTAGAGAGAGGAGAAAAAGAGTGGCACATCTCTTGGGGAGGACTATCTGTATTGGTTTGAGTTATCTCTTGAACATTGTATAAGCTATTTATGATAAGAAAGTTTTTGCTGGGTTTTCTTCCCCTAGAGGGTTTCCCAGGATAAATGTTGTGTCTCTTGTGAATGTGTATTTCTCAGTGATCTTGTTCTTATGATGCTCTTATCTATTGAAATGCAAAGAACTATAATAATGGCATAAACATTAACACATATCATAGTGGATCCGACATTGATCAATCGGATCATAGGGCTAAGCATGCAAGACCCTCACCCACAGGATTTCTACCCTGGAAAAGCCATGGATCACACTCTTGTGTAGAAGATTAAAGACACCTATGGAGATGTTGAGAAGGGAACATGAGGTTGTAAGGTAGCCTCTATCCAGAGCGGCGCAATACGCCTTGCTATCAATTAATCGTAGGAAAGTTAGTTCGCAAGAACCGACCCACCCAAGTGACTGGATTTGTAGTGGACCTTGCAGGGAAGTGTGCAGAGGGCCTACAAATAAATTGGGTGAAGTACCTCGTGAACTAGTTGGAACTGGACTGCAAGAAAGCACAAGATCAGGGATATGAATTCCACTTCAGTTGGCTATTGATCTTGATCACTTTCATTGCATGGGAGATGTTGGAAGGCGCGGCCTTCCTAGACATTAAGCCGTTTGAACCTCTGGCTGCGAAGTTCAGTACACTGTGGTACTTGAACAACATGAATAAACAGTGGCAGTCAAATGTTGTGTTCCATCAACTAGTTGAAGGTAGCCATCCGGTCCGAGCCTCGTATGACCCCGAATACCCTCCACAAGTTTCGACCCTTAATAAAATTCAGCGTGGACTGCCATTTCATCTATATCACAATGTGAGCTGACGAACACAAGGAGCAACTACAGTCTTACTACAAGCTTATGGAGGAGGACTTGGAGGAGATCACCAAGGACTGGTCAACCGACCTCCTCATTCCAACAGACCCTGTGGAGATGTCCAACTTAGATAGTCTAGAAGCAACGCATGATACACCTGGACCTAGCAAGATAATGAAGACCAAAGAGGTCCATGATTTAGACAGTGCATCCATGAAGACCGCTTCCATCTCAATAGAGCAAGGAGGAGATGGCAAAGAGATTGATGGTGCTGATGTTTAACATAAGAAAGGTGAGGTTACACTGCCTAGAGACGAGGAGGAACCCTCAAAGAAAAGGAAGGTTTCCCCATCGAAACCCTCATCTCGGAAGAGAGTGAAAGCAACCAAGAGCAAATTTGAGACCACCCTCACCTCAGACGACTTCGACTTCATCATCATAGCACTGAACGATGCTTTGCTGGAGATAACAGAGAAGCAAGAAGCTAAGCAGGAGGAGATTTTCAGTCGGATTAAGGACAAGCTCCAAGGGGTGCAATAGGCATTACAGTCCAGCCGCACAGTTTCTACTGCACATTTGTCAGCAGGAACAACAGAACTAGGTGATGAGCCAACTCAACTACACCGCATCACTGATACAGTCAAAGCTTGCCTTGGACAAGCACAATAGGAGACAATGAAAGCCACCTAGGATTTAGTGAAAGTACAGAAAGACGTTGAGGAGCAACGCAGTGTTACAGAATGGGAAAAGATTGCTCTGCAAGCAAAGTGGGATGAAGAAAAAGCACAGTTACAACAAAACAAGGAACAATTGCTCACCGAGCAACTCGAATAAAGGAAATGGTTCACATAGCACTTCGCTTTTTGACAGTTGTCGAAGTAAAGGCTGGAGAACAAGTTCTACAGTAGGTGGCACAACTTGAAGAGGTAATCCAGTAGCTACAAAAACACATACCAGATTTGGAGCTCCGCACTGTGCCCGAGACCCCTCAAGATGTAAGAGACCCAAGGGAAGCAAAAGCCCACAACGTAGTGACAGATTAAAATCTCTTGCCTTGGAGTGAAAGCAACGGAGTAACCACAACGCCCAAACATACAAAAACCTCACTGAGAACCTAGAGTTATAGGCACTGGAGTCACAAATCCAAGAAGCAAAGCAACGTGCAGACACACTACAGGCATAGTTGAAAGCTCTGCCAATTGTAGACAGAATTAAGAGGTCTCAGGAGTAACACACCACCTAGTAGCAGATCCATATGATTCAAAGCAGAGTGATGGAAGTTACTCAATGGTTTCAACCAGTACAAGATAAGGCATTCCAGTTATTCACAGAGGTTGAAAGCCGAGGAATAGAGCTAGAACAGGTTGTCATTGCAACAGAACAACACCTAGAAGGGCCCGTGAACGACACACTGATCCAGTAATTCACCAAGCAAGAGGTCGTAGCACAACAACAGGTCGAAGTAGCTCGAGCCAAGCTCAAGGTCTTTGAAGCAGAACTGGTCAGACCAGAGTGACTCAGGATGAGTCACAGGTGAGTGTTGGGGGCCTGTTGGCCCTTGACCAAGTTTTGGGAGATTCTTGGTCATATTGACCTATGTTGGGACTTCGAAGGCCATTCAAAGGAGGAGTGCAAGACGAAGTGGATATCAAGGGATCTCAGCCCACTTTTGGGTCCTTTTTGGGATTTTGGGGATAATGTAACGAGATTGAGATGTCGGCCCATGGGTTTTACCCATGTTTAGGCCTATTTTGTAAAGTATAAATAGAAGCTAGGCAATGTAGAAAGAGAACTAGTAGGTCAGTAAGCTAAGTGTTAAAAGCTAAGTGCCAGTGTGTATTGTAAGGGTTTTGTGCATTCTGTGTAAGACTTGCATAGCTAAGTGCAAGTCCCTATGCAAGACTGTAGAAGGCTTAGTGTTGTAACGCAAGGAAGAAGGATCTAGCGAGTTGAATAGATCTTCTGTCCTATGTGGAGTAAGAGTTTTGATGGATTTATGCTCATAACCGATTGACTGAAGACAATAAAGAAGAAGAGTTCGTGGACGTAGCCCCAGGGTGGGGGTGAACCACGTAAACACTGTGTTGTCTTGCTGTGTGCTTGTCTTAATGTGTTTATGTATTCTTTTGCTAAGTGCTTTTAGATGATTAGATATATCTGCTTATGCTCAGTGCTAATGATATGTGAGAATATTAGATCTGATCCATATGAATGTGCTTAGTGCTTGATCTACTAGATTTGACCTATCTATTGATGCTAAGTTCTTAAGTACGTTATAACAGTGTGAATGCTCCGAAGCTCTATTTTATCAGCTAAGTGATTACTGATTATATATTGAGGAACTGACGATGCTGAGTGCTTTATTAAGTGTTAGAATCACAGATCTGTGTCCCAGCTAAGGTTGCAAACACCTGAGTCTTGAAACCACCCCTGCCTCTACCTCGGGTGAGACTTCATCTGCTTCACAGGTGTTTCCAAAAGGGCCAGTATTTAGGGATTTGTTGGCGCACTGTTGTATCTTTGAACCCTGGGTCTGCCCTTGTGCCAACATGTAGAAATTGGCAAGGCCCAAGAAGCTCTGAATCTCAGTGAGCATGGTTGGGGTTGGCTAGTTGCAAATTACTTGGATCTTGGCTGGATCCACATGTATGCCATGTTGATCAATGATGTATCCCATGGAATGGACCATGTCCATGCCGAAGGAGCATTTTTCCAAGTTGGTGTATAGCTTGTGCTGCCGTAGGGTGTGTAGAACCTCCCGAATATGATGCAAGTGTTCGACCCAAGTATTGTTGTAAATGAGAATGTCATCCAGATACACCACTACAAAAGTATTAGTGAATGGTCGCAGGATATTGTCCATCATCCTCATGAAAGTGGCTGGAGCATTTTTCAAACAAAAGGGCATGACCAACCATTCAAAAAGGCCTTCCTTTGACTTGAAGGCGATCTTCCATACATCTGTCTGTTCTATTAGGACCTGGTGGTAGCCAGACTTCAGATCAATCTTACTGATCCGGATTATTTTCGGCACGAAATGAGAGCGGAGATATAATAAGGAAATGCACAGAGATATTGCAGATATTCAATAATATAACAGAAATGTATCAGAGATGAAACCATAAACACAGATATACAGTAATACACGATTTCTATTAATTAGAGAAATGTACAGAGACTGTAAAAATACAGAGTGAAAGACTCGCTAGAATGGTGGAAGCTTATCTCTGAGAAGAGATGTGACGACTACTCGCATTCGCAAGAAGATGATTACAATGAGGCTCGGAAGGCCTTTTTACAATAGACGGGAATGCCAAAAGTCCTAGACATCCAAAAACCTAACCCTAGGAGATGAAGCGCCAAAAGTCATGTGGGCCCCGTTTGGGTAAGTTAGTACATCAACTTCTCGGGGTCGTAACTTTTGCATACGATCTCCGTTTTAGGCGTGTGATAGCTCGTTGGAAAGGTATCGTTGAGGAGGTTCATTTTGGGGGCTCAATCATGCCTTCAACTATCATTGAGAACCTCGATCTCAAAAAACCTTCATTTAGGCCCTCAAAATGGCCCCGAAAGTTAAAACCTGCTAAAAATAGTAAATTGCCAAAATTGCCAGAAAGCCATTTTGAGCCATTTGGAAAAGGTGGGTGGCCACCAATATCCACCTGGATCACTTACTGAAGTATTTGGCCCCCGTGAGTTGATCATGGAGGTCATCGATTCAGGGAATCAGGTACCAGTTTCTGACTGTGATTTTATTCAAAGCCAGGTAATCAATGCAGAGTTGCCAGGTTCCATCTTTCTTCTATACTAGTACAATTGGGTTCGCACAAGGTGATGAGTTGGGACAGATGTGCCCCTTGTGGAGCAGTTCTTGGATTTGTCGCTTGATCTCTTCATTCTTTAACAGAGAGCGGCGATAGATTGACCCATTAGGTAGCGGTGCACTAGGGGTCAGATCGATGTGGTGCTTGACCTGGTAGTGCAGAGGTACCCCGATAGGTGAGGAGAAGATATACGAGTATTCTTCCATGACCTTATCTACTTTCTTCTGTTGTGTGGAGAGGTCGGCCATAGAGACCCTTGATGTGGTTGTAATCTTTTGCTTATTCTGAGAGAGAATCACGAAGAAGACAAACTTACCTGTCTGAGAGATGACCTTCCTACATTTATTAGCAGAGATCAAGGAAATAGCACTAGGTGGGACTAACTCGGGTATCCTGTACAATTTCCTGTTCAAAGTAATAATACTACTACGAGGCCTAGACTCATCTACAACATGACGTTTCCACAAATAAGGTTGGCCCAAAAGAACATCGCAAACTTCGAGAGGAGAAACATCACACAATACCTCGTATTTGAAGGGCTTGATGCTATACGACAGTCGACACTGTTGGCTGACGCAGAGATTGCTTCCTTGGTGAAGCCATCCAATGGTGTAGGGTTGTGGGTGCGACATTATTGGCAGGGCCAACCGCTTGATGACCTTTGCTGAGATGACGTTCTTTTGGCTAGCACTATCAATGATGAAGTGTAGTGGGGTGCCTTTTACCCACATCTATGAATGGAAGAGGCACTCTCCTTCTTCTGGCTCGTTCAGTTCACTAGGTTGGAGCTTGGTGGTAGCAACGGTGGCAGTGGGTTCCGCATCAATGATCCATCTTCCGCTTTCTGGTTCTGGCTCATAGTCAGAACCCGCATCTGATTCAAAGGCTTTCACTTCGACCACCAGTGACTACTTTGAGTGGCAATCAACAGTGTTATGCCAAGGGCTCTTATAGAAGTCGCACCACTTCCTGGTATCTTTCTTTTTCTTTCCGGTGTCCTTCTTTGCTTGTGTCTTGGACTGGTTGTATTGACTGTCCATATTTTCTCTGACTTTTTTTATATGGGTTGGGGTTTCCCTTTCCTGGCTTTTGTTGTGAGGGGTTCCCAGGCCCAAATTTCCGCATCTTTTGTTTGAGCTTTTGCTTGATTTTGACGTCATATCGATAGGATGCGCCCAAGGATGAGATGTCTAGAAATTCCATTTCGGTCTGGATGTATATATGTAGAGCACCATGATAATTGAGCACCAGATGTCACTTCGAATCTTTGATACCCATCTTGGTGCGCAAGGTATGAAAGATATTTGTGAAATCTGGCACTGCTTGGTCTCTTTCTTGCTGCAGTGTGGTCCATTTGGTATACAAGTTGTCATAACTTCTGAAAGGCTAGTATTGTTCCTTAATAGAACCCCTGAAGGATTCCTATGTGGTCGTGACTATAAATAATGAGGGTTCCTCCGTTTTCTTTTTCTCACAGAAAGTTTCCCACCAATCTTTGACATGAGGAATGGCTTTGAGGAGCACAAAAGTAATATTTTCTCTATTCGAAAAGTTATGGACAAAAAAATACCCTTCTAGTAGATTCAACCACTTGTCTACAACATCTGTGTCTATCTGACCTTCAAATATAAAAATATCAAATTTTATTTGTACCTTGAAGGGGGCAGCGCCTCCGCTCGAAGAAGATGCGTCGCCTGTTGGTAGCCACCTAAGGATTTGCGTGAAACTATCCATCATCTCGTTCCTCTGTTGCATGAGGGATTCCTCAATCAACAGTTTGAAATGATATCCTGTCCTGTCATCTTTCTTTTCTCCAGCCATGAGAGGTTGTTGTGAGAGCTTTTTTCCTCAAGAGAAACAAGCTCGAGACCCAACTCTTTGTACTCTGACCTCGTTGGGGACATGCATTAAGACAACAAGGAGAAAACCGCTCTGATACCACTGATTCAGATTTATGAGCAAAACGAAATGACTACAGATTATTAATAGGTGCTTAACACAAAATAACATAGATATAGTAAAACTGGTTTTCTATTCAATAAGGAAATTAGCTAAAACTGTAAAATGTAGCAGAAATAAGCTTGCTGGAATGGTGACGACTTATCTCTGAGAAGAGATGTGAGGATTGCGCTCATTCACAAGAAGATGATTACAATGAGGCTCTGAAGGCCTTTTTACAATAAACGAATTCCAAAAACCCTATATATCCAAAAACCTAACCCTAGGAGATGAAGCGCCAAAAGTCATGTGGGCCCCATTTAGTTAAGTTAGTACATCAACTTCTCGGGGTCGTAACTTTTGCATACGATCTCCATTTTAGGCATATGATAGCCCGTTGAAAAGGTATCGTCGAGGAGATTCATTTTGGGGGAAATAACATAGGTAACTTCATATTGCAACCCGTTTTCCCAAAAAACATCGTTTAGGGCCTCAAAACGGCTCCGGAAGTGAAAACTGCTCAAAATAGTAAATTACCAAAATTTTCAGAAAACTGTTTGAGCTAGTTGGAAAAGGTGGGTGGCCACTGATATCCACTTGGATCAAAACCCTCCCACACATTCAACATATGCATCTACTATAACTGTGTCAAATTTGAGTGCATATAAGCAAAAACTGAAAAAATTTAAACATTGGCCCCATTCACAGGTCACTCTGCGTGGGTTCAGATTAAAGAATAATTTCCACTAATTGGTAATTAATGGAAAACCGTTTAAATTATTAGATGAACCAAAGTTAAAATTGGAGATGATGGTATAAACTTGAATGAGCTTCTCTTGGTTTCACGAATAATATATTCTCTAATGAACAAGGCCAATCACGTGAAGATGGAAGCTCATATGGCCCCTTCCCCCCCCTCACATCACTCTCAATTTCCCAATACCCAATTTATCTACTATAAAATATTTGAAAGCAACATAGTAAGAATCAAGCATAGAAACTAAGAAAACAAAAATTTAAGGTAAATGAAAGAGAATAAATCAACATAAAACATATAAATACATACTTCGTACATTTCAACATTTCGATATCATTAATTGTATTCTTCATCCAAGTCAACATCTGTATCATCCGGTTCAAAATTGATGTTAAAATGATTGGCCATATCAAAATTATCATCTATTTCGTCATTTCCAATCATATCATCATCTATATAATCATCAATAACATTGTCTCCTACATTTGGTTTGACTTATTCAAGTTCTTCATCTAACATATCGTCGATATCATCTTCATCTAGAACATTGTCTAGAACATCTCCTTGAACTTATACGATGTCTTCACCTAACACATGAACTAATTTCTCCTCTACGTCATCTTCTTCGTCAATATCATCTACTTCCACTACATTATACTTTACCAACCTTCCTCTTGGATCATATCTAACAAAATATGACCAAACCCCTCTACTTGGAACGTTTGAGTAAAATACTTGTTCGTATTGGCTTGGAAGAACATAGGGCTACGATCCTGGCTCAAAATTCCTTGTATTAACCATGGTAAATAAGTTACCATGCTGATTAACAGTTCTATTAGGATCACGTTCATTCATTTGTAGCATGTACCATTTGACGTCGAGCATAACTAATTTGAAGGATTTAAAGTCACACTCAAGTATATCATCCAAAAACCCATAATATATATTTTCAGAGACGTTTGGATGTCTGTCACTTCTAGAGGAAACATTAGTAAATTTAAATACTGTAGTTATCCCACTATCATAAGTTTTCATCTTTTCACCCAACTTTTTGATGCGAAATTTGCAGCCATTGCACCACATATCCTTGTGGTGTTTCAATTGAAATATGCTAGACACGTAAAAAAATGCATTATCAATTGATAAACATATTTATACTTGGAAATTATGCAAATTAAGGAAAAAAACACGCCATATATACATCAATATAATATTCAAAAAAACAAAATAGTGTGGGTGAATATGCTTGCCTGTTTATCTTTTAAACCATACGCTAAATCAATTTCCCTCTGTGTAAGATTGCTATCTCCTTTACGTTCATCTTCTTTGACCAATCTAGCCACACCATACCATAATAACCTACCATTATTATATTGTATAGATCGTTCAATCCATAACTTCATCCATTCAATATTATTTTCAATGTATAAATGTAATGCATCCCACTCTCGACCAGTTGTATTAAAATAAAACAATTCACATATAATCAATTACCATGGTATACCATCATAATAATGGATTATGCAAGAAGAATAACAATTAAATAAGTACGATATACATAAAAAAAAGAGTCAAATGTATTATAAATCCCCACCATCTACCTACATGTCACTTTCCTCATTCTACCTTTCCCCAATAGGTGCTCCCCTTCAAAACTGTTGATGGAGTTGACATCCGAAATGCGATCCACATTAATACTTGCAAACTATTTTAGGAATATATTGAGTAATATAAACCATGGTTTTATATAACATATATCCCTCTACCATAGAACCCTTAGGATGTGCTCTTTGTCTAATCAAAGCCTTCAATGATTTCAAGTGCCTCTCAACCATCCACATTGACCTTGTGTGTACAGGTTCACACTTTTCAATCTCCTCAACTTGGTGTATGAGGTATTGTTCTTGTGCATTGAATTTTTTTGGAGGTAGATGCTTTTGCATTTCACACATTAGATGAGGAATTTGTCTCCTCCAATACTTTATATCTTCTATATAGATTTATTTAGATGAAAACTATCTACAAATGATGCAAGCAAATCATAAGTTTCAACAAAAAAGTATATAGTACTACATTACAAGTAAAACACATGTAGTCAAATACAAGTTGTACAATGAATTGAACAATTTACACTTTGCATATAAATCACCACTTACCTCATGTATTTGCCAAGATCATATATAACTTGTTTGACATCGTTTTCAAAGTTGTTTGGGAGAGATAGAGGTAGTGTTAGCACTCAAAATGTGCTCTTAAAATTTTTAAGCGCCTTCATCATTTAATGCTTGACTTGTCAATTTCCTTTGGTCTTTGCCCGTTGTTATAATCCTCAAATATTCCATTGAGCCTTGACATTCTTGATTTGATCACCTTTTCTCGTGAACCCTATGGTATTTGTCTTTTGCTGCCACCTATATTCCGAAAAAAAAACACAAATAAATGTTATTTATTCTAAAAAACCCTAGTTCTATGCCTTTTTATATTTTCAAATAAAAAATTATTTTTATTTGTAAATATTACCAAAAATTTGTGTGTGCTCAAGTGTTCTAAGTCTAATCCTAATCACATACCAAAGCCTTGCATAAGCACCAAACCTCTTCACTCCACATGTCTCAGTTATGTAATAATGTAAGCACTGACACATATAAAGACAATATTTCCTCGATCCCGATGCATGTGGGATTTATGCTTTTGAGTAAATATACAAAATACAAAACTCCCCATGCCAACTATCAAGATTCGATGAGCCCACATGTGTTCAAAGTTTTGTGCGCCGAACAGATAGATGAAGTTCGAAGTAAAGTTATAGGTGTTTTGATTGCTGAGTTATCAGATGTCAAGCTGAAGGGTATCTATGTTTGCAGGGTGGGAATGTGAGGTGGACTGGCTTGAATGGTCACCCACATTTTGGAATGGAAGCATCGGTGGGAAACTGGTAGGTGCATATGATATCACCATGCCAATCAAAAGTTTCGGGAGGACATGGTGGTGTAATGCAATTTTTTTTTGTTTCCTGAAATGACAGGCTTAGTACTACCATTTATATTACTGATCTTCATGTCATTAAAATCATCATGCCGAGGCCAAAATGCAGAATGTGCAGAAGAAGATCGAGCTACGTTATTATATTTCAAAGCTGGCATCATTGAAGATCCCACTGGTGTTCTTGAATCATGGACGGGAAAAGATTGTTGCCGATGGAATAGTGTGCTGTGTGACACCCACAACGATTGAGTGGTAAACTTCATTCTCCATGCAGATCCACGTAACAACAATGAGTACATGAGTGGAACTATATCAGAGTCCATTGGTAATCTCTCTTATCTCAAGAGGTTCACTGTTTTCAGCTAAAAAAAGATTGGCGGATCAATCCCATCTTCTATTTCCAGCCTCTTGGCCTTAACCCATCTTTCTCTAGACAATAACATTCTCACAGGTTCTATTCCTTCAACCATAGGCAATCTGCAGGGGTTACAATCTTTGTCTCTCTTGGAAAACTTGCTTACCGGTTCTATTCCAAAATCCATCGGGAATATGCAGAATTTAACTGCTTTGTATTTGGATTCCCATGGGCTCACTGGGTCCATTCCTCCGAGCATCGGAAATATGAGTCACTTGTCCATCTTTATGCTCAAAAGAAACCTTCTATCGTGTCCCATTCCTGATTCGATGGGAGATCTGACAAGCTTAAGCACTGTCGATAAATAACAATGCAACCAGATCCCTGCAAATCGATAACATGGGAGCAACTAAGTAGCAACCTAGTTTTGATATTTGGGAAACGACTAAGGGGACTGAAGTTGTTTCATGTCCCGTTGATAGAAACTGCAAATTATTTGGTTTTCGTTTGATTGACAATTCAATTGGGGGTGAGCTAAACCCATCTTAAATCAGAGGTTCTGTGAACGAGGAAGACTTACAAGTCGCTGCTCATACTTCGACATAAATTCATTCATAACATTTAGAGCCTGACCAACAGTTAGAACACACAAAAAAAACCAAGTTTGATGTACCCACTGTAAGCTATGAACAAGAGAAAACATCCCCAAGAAACACAATGCAGAGCTTCAGCTCAGAGTAATCCTACTAGGAGCTATACCAAGGTACATAAGTAGGGTAGTGCTCTTGAGAGAGCTATGGATCTTACAAAATTGGAAGGCTAATCAGAGCTTATTCATGAAATTGAGAGCTTATTCATGAAATTGAGGTGATGTTCAATTTTGAAGAGCAACTATAGGATTCTAGCAAAGGTTGGCAGGTTGTCTACACAGATATTGAAAGAGTACTGATGCTTAACTTTTCGTATGGAGGCATTGAATGAAATAGAGTTGGAACACTTGCTAAGGATGGAAGGGCAGAACCATAAAAACTCTAGCAACAGAGTGAATCTAAAGAGTGAATCTAAATAAACTTGATGCAAAGGATGGGATTACACAGTCATCAACAGTCAAAATCAATCAAAGTAACCTATAGGAGCTCGACCACACCCATTTTTCCTATACTCTGTTTTTATTTTTGCCTAAGGGTATGAAAGCATGCATCTGAAGATTCAGGGTATCAGATCCTCCCCATTAGTAGAATGATATCAAATTCCTGTACATATCACTAGTATAAATGTCTATATTTGTTTCCCAAAGAACTTTGAATTGTATGTACACAGTGACATGGAAGGCTAAGCAAAGAAGCAATGATATGAATCCTGAGTAATATCATTGTAATCAGTTAAAAGCAACATTATTGGTTCAGAAGCAACAAAGATATTAAACTCCCAGTCAAAATTCAAACAAATCTTCTAGTATTTTGGCCCAAGATACCTTTTATAGAAGTTTGTAGCGCTTGTCAACTGTTTTTCACATATTGCGCTGCAAACCAATGTATCTTCCACGAGATAGAAGACAAGTCTAAATTGAATTATGTTTTGGTAAAAGAAGAAGAGGGTTCGATGCCCAACTGTGATTGAAGTTTCCAGAAGGTGTAGTCATCCTCCAACAAGCAGAAGGAGTTGTCGAAGACTCAGATTATGATAAGGTTTGACTCCCTAAAAATAAGATCTTGATCCTATAATTTTGTAATAGATCAGATTATAGACTATGTTTAGCTATTCGATCCCTTTTTCAAGGATGTTAGTTAATCATTGTAAGGTTATAAAACCAATCATTTCTACAGTGAAAGGGGGGTTTCGAAATTGAAGATCCATATGTAATCCTTTGTGATTAAGACATTTGAATATATTATGGAATGATAAGCTTCTGTCATGTGATACTGTTCAGACCTTCATTTTCCTTTCTTATTTTGTACTTGTGAGTTTGACATAATGTTCATTTCATTGTTTATCTTAAGATTGATAATTGTCTTCTTATCTCTACATAAATAAACAAAGAGTCACAAGCAATTTGCTAGTTATATTCAACTTTTCACATATATTTTTAATAGATGTGATGCTGTTGGCATAGTTAGCATTCTTCAACCACTTCATTTTTACAAATTATCTGATCAGCACCCTTTGATAACCTTGTTTTGTCTTGATGTGTTCAAATTTGTCTTGAGTAGAAGAGTGAGTGTGTGAGGTGTTCATCTTTGATCCATTCTTTTTATACCTTTATTTAAACATTTGATTAAGTTACCAAGCTCGTTCCCTTTACAGTCAGGGAAAGACTCTTGGAGTGATAACATGTAGAACATACTGTAACAAAAAAATGAATCATTATTTATTCCCAAATTAGTAGAAAAAAAACACTAACAAGATGTTTCACCAATATAGAAATATATACACCAAAATAATTACCTTAATCAAGGTATGCCAATCATGAGTTTTTACCCCACCTAATTCACCTTTCTTTGTGAGGATATTCTTTATGTTTGAAGAAAATCCAGTGGGAAATTTAATTTTTTCAATAACCTCTTTTACATCCTTGCTTTGTTGCTCTGTCAATAGCCATGGAAGGACACTTATATTTTGGTCTCCATCGCTATTTGAATGAATCACACTTTGCATTGCATGACTGGCCTCTTTAAACTCATTACAAATCTTGACATTTTTTTCTTTGTCACTCCTTCCATCTTAGATTCACCATAATGTTTCTGTTACATTCTTCCCAATGTGCATTGTATCAAATAAATGAAAAATTTCTAGGTGCTCATAGTAGGGGAGCCTACTGAATTGTACGGGATAAATTTTAATTCCTTGTGGAAGCACCCCATTATTAATTACTTCATGACAACCTTCAAGTTGAAGCATATAAATTAAAGATATTACAACAATACTTGTCGATTAGTACAATGAAAAAAATGCAATAAAATAATAAAATATTCCAAACATTTCATGTATGATACATAGAGAATTTGATCCATACCTTGATGATTTCTATTATATTGCAACTGCCATAGACAAGGTGACATTCTTCATGGATTTAATCTAGACTCTTCTTTCCCATTGAAAAGATGTTTTTTGGTACTTCGATACCTATGGTTCTTAGAGAGGAAGTACCTATACTCATCAAACACTTCCTTTCCTAAACTTCTTGAACAATGAGATTTCATCTTAGGACCACAAAATAGACATGCAAATTTACCCTTTATTTGAAGACCTGCAAGAGATGGATTAAATTTTATATCAATTATTTGAAGTATGTTTAATGAAGGGATTATATAAAGAACATGAATGATATGAAATTCATAAAATTAAACACTTTTAAAGTGCATATGTAACATTATAACATACCACATAAATGTGTTAGCCCCGGGGCATCATGAATTGTCCATACAAGCATTGCATCAAATTGAAATTCCCTTTTGCACCTACTCATCTAGAGATATCATACACAGTGATGCCCTTCCAGAACTCTAGTAACTCATCGATAAGAGGCTCGATATATACATTCATATCTTGGACTTGGTACTTACCTAATTGATTGAACATACAATACATAATTACTACATATATGAATAATGTTGGCCCTCAACCAAGTTTTGGAGAACCTTGGTCATGTTTAACCATTTTTGGGACTTCGACAGGCTGGTCGAAGACGGAGCGCCTAGGCGAAGCAGAGATCATGGGATCTCACTCCCTTTCATGGGATTTTTGGTTTTAGGGCTTATGTAACAGGTATGGGATGTCGGCCCATGGATTTACCAATGCTTAGGTCCCATTTGTAAATGTATAAATAAGTAGCCAGGAATTGTAAGAAGCATAAGATAAGAAGACCTAAGTTGGCCTTATGAAAGATATGTAAAGGTTGCCTAGTGCGATTAGTTGTGAAGGCTCTATGCATACTATGTATTGAGAACTTGTAGAGCTAAGTGCAAGTGATTGTAAGAAGGCTTTGTGCTGTGCTGAACTCGGGGAAGGAGGATCTAGCGAAGTGCGCGCAGATCTCCTGTCCTATGCGGAGTTGGTTTTGTGGCTCTGTGCATGTAATAAGATTGAAAGAAGATAATAAAGAAGACGAAGGGTTGGTGGATGTAGCCCCACACTGGGGGTGAACCATGTATATCCTGTGTTGTGATTACTTTGTGTTATTGATGTGATTTATGCTTAGTGCTGAATCTTTATGTATGTTAGATGCATCTGATGTAGTAGCTTAGTGCTTAATAAACATGAATGAATGTTAGATCTGTTTGATGCTAGGTGCTAAATGGTTAAATATTCTTAGATCTTGATGAATACTGCGTCGTTATGTAATTAGGGTTTTTACCTGCAATGTGAATAAGGGCCAAAGACTAATGAACATTAATTGATAAGTGCTCTGTTAAGTATTGTGATCACATACCTGTGTCCCAAGTAGGTTGTAGACACTTGAGTCCTACAACCCCCTGCCTCTACCTCGGGTGAGACTTCATCTGCTTCACAAGTGTTGTTGAAAGCACTGATAGTGAGGGTTTTGTTGGTGCGCTGTTGAAGTGTTGAACCCCGGGTCTGCCCTTGTGCCAAAAAATGGTTTTGTTGCCGGATCCTCGAAAGAATTTTTTGTAGGTCCATCACTGTGATCCCATTGCACAGTACATGAAAGGTTGGGGATCGTTTAAGAGAAAGAGAGGATTGACTCTTTGTTATAGTTGCAGAAGACTGGGACATCTTGCAAAGGAATGCCCTAGTAGAGGTCCTATTTACCTTTGTTGTAAAGCTACTGGACAAGAAGTTTTAGATTGCCCTATAATGATTGCTAAAGTTGAGAAGATGAACATGATACAAGAAAACCATGAGGAAGGTCAAGAGACTAAGAATATACTAGAGAGCTAGAAAGAATCTGAGGCTATATTATTGCAGATAAAAGAAACACTGAATGATCACAGAGACATCGGTTTATCAGAGATATTAAAAGAGAAAGAGTGCATAGAAACAAGAATATGATACTTCGACATAGACTGTGTATTGGACACAGAAACATAAGTTAATATCATGACAAAAAGTACTTGAAAATTTTGGGAAAGCCTGCTATGATTCCTTCATTGGGAGGAATAGGACTGTTTAAAAGAAAGATGATAACACTATGTGGAAGACATAATCATGTTCCTATTAGTGCTCATGGAACATTGACAGAAGAAGAATTCAAGGTCATTAAGTTTGTTGAGAACAACACTCCTTTTGCACTTTTGTTAGGAAAGACTTGGATTGAGAGAGATCCGATCCGAAAGAAAGAAGAAGAGGAAGCTATAGAAAAAAAAAAAAGAATTAAGAGATTTCATAGCTAGAAGAATAGCGCGCTTAATAGAAGAACAAGAGGACAAGTCAAAGATACTAAGGACCAGAGACCTGGCTATCAAAGTTGAAAGAACACAAGAAGTCTTAAAGAACTTATCCATGCAGAAGAGAAGAGCACCTACTCCAGATGCGGTAAGAGAAAAAGTATTACCCTCAAACCCTATGAAAGACCCTCAGAAGTGTGAAGTTACTATGGTAAGAGAAGATAAAAACAATAATGGAAAGAGGAATCCAGAGACACAGATCACATGAAAGAAAGCAAGAAAGCTCAATAAGAAGAAAGCATAACTAGAAAAATTGCAGGAGGTTCTAGAGAGGACTTCACAGAAGGAAAGCTTGCAGAACTCGAACCTCGCCAGAATAGCAGAATAAAACAGACTGACACTTTGCCACAGCGAAGCAATATGACTGTTGGAGGCATCCCGATCGTTAGAACGATGCTCCAAAATGAATAGAAACACAATTATTGTAGGAAAGATCTCCATTGGACCATTGGGACCACGCCATAACGGATGAAATTGTATTGATTGAGGCATTCCTGCCCATTGGAGGAGTCCGTTAAGATGTTGTCTATTTAACCCGTAGAATGTTGCACCGGGGACACTTTTGAAAATTGTGATTATCCGAGCCCACAGAGAACTAATTTCTTTCATGCAATGCTTATTGAGACCTTGCCACCTATTCTGCTTACCTTGAGAGTTTGACCACCTATCTAAAACATTTGATCACGAGTGTGCATGTCCAACGACCTTAGCGCAGTAGAGAAATCCGTCGAAGAGATTTTGATTGACCTCATGGCCGAGAAGGTCATGTCCGCAGGAGAAAATGCCTCATCAACGAGAGGATTGAAAGCCTCCCCATCGAGTGCACATCCATCTGGTCCATCCCGAACTGTGGCAGAGAAACAAAGCAAGCATCATGACGACTTGGAAAACACGAAGCTCATCCCATCAGTCCTGCCTAACTATATCCCACCTCTAGCTGACACGGTTAGTTGTGACAACATCTCGAGGGACTTCGACTATACACTAATCACTGCGTACCTCCTGAAGGGGATACGCGCAGTGGGACTACGATTGGGACAAATTATGATGCTAAAGATCAGTGATTTCAACTTGGGAGATTGCAAGAATTATGGAATGCTCGCACCACATAATTACTTGAAAAACACAACGGGGAAGAAGTCGAAGATATGGAGGGAATTTTTATCCCCACTTTTAGGGATAACTAGGAGATTATGTCTCCAGGCCCGCAGGTCCTAGACATGGAGTACTGAGAGCCAGATCGACTTAGGCATGGCCCTGGAGGGCCCACCTTTTCTCCCTTTCAACGCCTCTACTTTGCGAGAAGCAACAATATCCATCACCATCGACTTGGTCTTGTGTCAGAGATGGTTCTTGCTCCATGAGGTAATGGGTCTGGGTATCATGGTATGTGTCACTCTGATCCTCAAAACCTTTGAATATGTGCATTTAATTCCGTTTATTTCTAATGAATGATTGGATCTTATACTTGTCCACTTGACCATGTTTGGGGGGAATGATAAGATGCCCTAGCAAGCCTGTGCCCATAGGTTTTGGTTTACCACTGGGGGGATTTCTGAAAAGCCATCGTCCACTCCTTTCATATTACCACTTTTTCATCCTACTTTCTGCTCATCTACCCCATTTCATTTGTCCAAGCATTAGGTTAGACAATCATTTGAGGGTTGCACCTTACCTTGTGGGAAGAGGGGGCTAAAGGCCCATAAGGTAAAAGAAGCTGGCAAAAGATAAAAGACTAAAAATAAAACCTCGAGATGCTTTGCCTAGGGATCCCCGAGAAAGAAGTAAAGGGATTCTCAGCAAGAAACAAAGGAGACCCATAAAAATAATAAACAAGACTTAGTCAGAGGATAGGTGGTCTCATCATGAGCTAACCTATTAGGTCCATGGGTACCTAGCAATATGACACTACTGGTAGCTGGTTACCATGCCAGGGTAGTGACTTGTGGTTGCATGGCCAAGAGAAAGGGGGTCTCATCACGAGCCAATCTTCTCATTTATGTGAAAGTACTTGTGGGTAACGCTGTCACCACTGGTCACCATGCAAGGGCAGTGTCCCTTGATTAGCTTCTTGAAGAAAAAACAATAAGAATAAAGAATAAAAGGCATGAATGGGCTTGGAAACAATTGCATCCAGGATAGGTGCAGTTCGCCTTCTACAAAGGCACCCACAAGTAAATCTTTGCTTTCCCCTACTTTCACTGTGCCCATTGTTAGGAAATCTCTTATCCACATCACCCACTTACATGGCTTAGATTTAGTCTTTTCTGGGAACTTTCCTTTTCCAGTGGACACTGACCAAATAAGATGCCCTGTCACTTTCCCCAGAATTGTATTGCAGGCTTGTATAATGTCTTTGATCTTTTAACTGGGGTAATAGGGGTTTTATGCACATGTTTAATAATATTGATGATGAGATGTGATTGACATTGCTATGATCCCTGTGACTTATGAGCCCATGGAGGGCGTAGCTGTTGATGTGCAGGATCATGCTCGATGGACAGGTACCATGTTAGACATGTACACATGGGGAGATAATCAGTTCATACCTCCATGGGGTTGAAGAGCCCACCAGATGGATGTTGAGACCCCAACAGGGGGCACATACAAGACAAAGGGGTTTGCACAAGAGAGAATATGAACTTACTACAGAGGCACCCCGATAGAGTTTGACCTAGGGGGATTGTGCCCTTTTCAGTGAAACGTTGGCCTTGGACGTCACCCAGGAGGTTCATGACGTCATCCTTTCTTGATGAGAATTTTGGTAGATGGACGAGGAAATTTGGTACATGTGGCAGCTTGGAGAAGCCCAAGGAGGGCTAAGGTTTTGCTTTAGGAGGCTGCATTTTCCCTCAAAGGGGATACCATCACCCTAGAAAGGGGATGACATCCTTCTATTGCTTGATTATGGTTTTAATTTAAACATTTAATGTAAAACAATATGATTTTAGTATTTTGGCCTTGTCGACCTTTTTATGACCTAAAAAGTAAAATTAGGTCATTGTACTGTATAAATTGAGGGTTTTTACCTTCATTTTTTGGATAATATTTTACTCACTCATTAGTGAGGTCTGAAATTTGCGCTATCTTTGGAGCTATTGGATGAAATTGTGAGGCACACTTGTTGAAGGAAGACATTTTTGGACTTTTATTGGCATTTTGGCATTTCTCTTGGTGGAAGGTCTTACAACTAGGCCCTAGGGTTTGCTATATGATTTCTTGGTTAAATGTAAGTGAATTTATGCAAAACATCTTAATTGAATGGTTGTAGTATTGTTTTTCTTGCATTTATGGTTATAATTTGCTGAATTAAACCCTAGGTGTCAAGCACACATTGAAGGTCCTTGTCTCATGTCCCTACCAAGGTTTTAAGCCATTTTATTTGCTGAAGTGAGATAGAGCCTTGCCTTAGCAACACTCTATTCTTTCTTTCTAGTCCTTGTTGAAGAGGATTGGGCCTTGCCATAGAAACACTCCATCCATCTTCTTCCATGCTAGCCTTTTTTCTTATTTTTTGAGCTAAGAAGGAGAAAACGCATCAAGGCCTAGTTCCCCTACACCTTGGTGAGCTGATTTTCCCTAGGGTTTGCCCGATAAAGCCTTGCCATATCAAAGTGTTACTTGCAAACCTTCTTGTCTTAGTTTTATGCAATATTTTGAGCTAGCCGTTTTGCAATTGAGCTAAGGAAGGAGGAGAGAGCACTGGGGCCTAGTTCCCCTACACCAAAGTGAGCCTCTCTCCCCTAGGGTTTCATCCTTGAGGCCTTTCCATAGCAACACCTCAAGGTTTAACTCTCGTGTCCTTAGTATTTACCATTATCATTTTATCCTTCAGCTTTTGCATCCTCCTTTTGACTCCATATACCTTAGGAACACACTGATCTAAGGCCACATGTGTTGAGTAACTTGATCATACAACTTCCAATACCTTTGAACAAACCCTAACTGTACTAACCCTAGCCTACATATCCCTACTAACCCTAGTGCTGTCATCACCTTTCTTGTGCTATAAACACCTTTGTGCAGCTATTGTTTCACTTTTAAAGCAATTGAATGGTTGGTTAAGGCATTATCTATGAAATGTTATTTTGTTACATTGAATGCCAAGTTTCTTTAACATTTATTGAGAAGTGATATTGTAATCGTTTCTATTGTACAAACATTGACTTCGTCAATATTTATTGCTCAATTTCTTATTTATCAGAAAAAGTCATTGATTATATGAAGTACTAACCAACAAGTAAGCTTGCACATGTAGTTTTATTGTTGCTTTGTTCTCAGGTAGGGATACTTTTTTGGTTACTACTTATGCTTATCTTTATTGGCTATAAGCCAGACTTTCTGATTAGGTGGTGACTTGTGAGGGGTATTATTATCATTTAGCCTTTCTGATCCCTTTGCCTTCTCAAAACCCCAAGTCACCGGGGATGTCTCTCTTGGGACTTACCTCCCTAAATAGAAAGAACCTTCCCATCGAGGTGATAGTGGGTGGGATTGGTTCAGTTATACCAGTTTGATCTCTTTTCATCCATATTTCATCCTAACTACAAATTGTGCAATAACGTATTGGCACTATTGTCGGGGAACACTGAGTCAATTCTCCTCAAGACACACTTTTCGGTAAGCCTTGCCTCTAGAGTCTCTATTTTACAAGCTTACTTGGCGACTCCACTTAGGGTGTTTTCCTTGATCTTTTGATAGTTTCAAGAAAATTGTCTGGCGACTCCACTGATGACGAAGCCAACTATGACTTCACAATGGGATCCAAGAAACTACAAGCCTTTAGACATGAGTAAAATCCTGGGGTACCCTAGACAAATGCCCCCGAAGTATGAAAAATGGCTCCCTAGATTCACTGGGGTTGATGGAGAAAGACTTGACTATCACATGAGCAATTTTTGGGATTTCTTTCAGCTCCACCCTGTCAGTGATGATGCTGAAGACTTGGTAATGAAACTCTTCTCTTCCACTCTGCATGGAAATGCTATAAGATGGTATGATAATATTCCAGCCACTAGCATCACATCTATGGACCAATTAGAAGAAACCTTTCTCATGAGTTGGGGCATGAACTTGTAAGATATCCAATTATTAATTAAAGGAATCAAATACATAAGACAAAATGAGAATGATACTATCATGACTTTTTGGGTTAGGTTTCAGATGTTTCTATACCAGATTCCTAAAAGCCATTATCCTGAATAAAAGTACCTTGTGTATCTCTATACAAATGCACTCCTAGGGCATTTGAGCTTCCTCCTAAATAAAAAGGTTCAAAAAAGACTCACGGAAGCCCATAACATGACCATGCGAATCGAGGTAAATATTTCCTTTTCCAAAGGTAAACACTTTTCCTCTCTATGGACTAAAATCAATGATGATACCTCAGACACTCTCAGTTTAAAAAAACTAATTTCCCTTGAAGCCTTTACTGCTAATTCAAAAGAAAGAAGGGGACAAGTTTTCAACCAATAGAATGAAGACATGGTTGAGGAGCTGGAACCTGAGAAAATTGACAAAGTATCAACCTATGCTCCTCCCTCTGATAAGGCCATCCACGAACCTTTCCTCCCTGCACACCAACAAGACAATGAGGTTAGTTTCTTTCCTTTTTAGGATGTTGATGATACCTTGTTCCATGATTCAGAGAGTGAAGGAGGAATGTAATCCTTTAAAGAAGTAGATCTTCCCTATTGTACAATTGAAGATGAAGAGGCAGTTCATGAGAATGAAACAATAACACATGTTGAAGGCACCCAAGTCCTCAAATCTCCTGCACAAGAAGAAACAGTAAGTTACCCTCCTCCCCAAGATTTTGATGATTCTCTACTTTATGATGAGGGAGATAAGGAGGAGATAAATGAGTCCTTGAACATTTCAAATCCTACATGTTATGATACAGATAGTGACATGGTTGATAACATTGATGAGTTCATAATGTTGGGAGACATAGGTGGGATGTAGTTGGTTATGATATGGATCCCATCTATGACATTGAGAACCATTTCCAAGTATTTCCCTTACAATTATTAGATCAGGTTACTCTTGACCAGTGGCAATAAGGAGATGAGATTTTTGCCCATACTTTTCAAAAACCCAAGGATGACCTAGTACCTTGTTTTCTTGATGATTTTCAGTCTTACCTTGAGGGTTTTGATGAGTACTCCCCTGATCATTTGATTTCTTTCCATGAGGATGTTTATCAACCACCGTTGTGCTCAAGTCTTGATAGGAGTACGGAACTTCTTTTCTAAAAGAGGGATCCTTGTGACAACTTTCCCCAACCACCTCCGATTACTTTGCCTTGTTGTGTCTCTAGAGGTGTAGTTGGGGAGTATGTTTTTGATTTTGAGTTTCCTCTGGGGAAAACCCTAGAGTCCAAGGGTTGGTTGAATATTACAAGTTTGAGTTTATCATCTCAGTTTTTCAACTTTCCCTTGAGAATTGACCAGTCGTCTGATACATCCTTGTCAATCCCTTCCCAGACTTCAGAGTGTGAGAACGTCCTAGGTAGCCAGTTTCCAGACCTTTCGAGTCAATGTTTTGAACCTTCGACTTTTCGTGACCCCTTCTTCAAGTGGATTGAGTATTTTCCTTAGAAATGAACTTGGCAGGATTTTATCCCTCCCACCCGCCTCCATGAGTTATACTTTGTTATTTCCAATGATATGATATATATTCTAACCCATGTTATTTTTGTGCTTAACTTATCATTGTTTTGGTTTATGATAAAGCACAAAGGCAGGTATTGTGGGACATTGCTGGATCGGTTTCACTGGTCATTTGACTACACTTGACATCCAGCCAACAGATAAGTATAGGTAAGTAGGTAGGCATTTTTGCATTCATTGTACTATACCATTTTCATTGCATGTTAGAGTAGTTTGCTTTTACAATTCACACTTATGATTGCTCTCTCTCTCTCTCTCTCTCTCTCTCTCTATATATATATATATATATATATGTTGGGGTGGTATAACCACCCCAATCAGTTACTAATAGTTACTATTTAGATCAAGCAGGTAAATAGGTTATGCCATATATGTTTATGTTCTCATGCACTCTACAGTGAGCACATTTCCTCGAGTTGGAGCCATATGTTATACCCACTTTTAGGGATAACTAGGAGATTATGTCTCAAGGCTTGCAGGTCCTAGACATGGAGTACTGAGAGCAAGATCGACTTAGGCATGGCCCTGGAGGGACCACCTTTTCTCCCTTTCAACGCCTCTACTTTTCCAGTAGTAGCATCATCGATCACCATCGACTTGGTATTGTGTCAGAGATGGTTCTTTCTCTATGAGGTAATGAGTCCGGGTATCATGGTATGTGTCAGTCTAATCCTCAAAACCTTTGAATATGTGCATTTAATTCCTTTTATTTCTAACGAATGCTTGGATCTTATACTTGTCCACTTGGCCATGTCTGGGGGGAATGACATGATTCCCTAGCAAGCCTGTGTCCGTAGGTTTTGGTTTGCCATTGGGGGGATTTCTAAAACTCCATCGTCAACTCCTTTCATATTACCACTTTTTCATCCTACTTCCTGCTCATCTACTCCATTTCATTTGTCCAGGAATTGGGTTGGAAAATAATTTGAGGCTTGCACCTTACCTTGTGGGAAGAAGGGGCTAAAGGACCAGAAGGTAAAAGCAAGCTGGAAAAATATAAAAGCCTAAAAATAAAACCTGGAGATGCTTCACTTAGGGATCCCCAAGAATGCAGTAAAGGGATTCTCAACAAGAAACAAGGGGGACCCATAAAAATAATAAAACAAGACTTAGTCAGAGGATAGGGGGTCTCATCACAAGCCAACCTATTAAGTCCATGGGTACCTAGCAGTATGACAATACTAGCAACTGGTTACCACGCCAAGTTAGTGACTCTTGGTTGCATGGCCAAGAGAAAGGGGGTCTCATCACGAGCCAACCTTCTCATTTCTGTGAAAGTACTTGTGGGTAATGTTGTCACCACTGGTCACCATGCCAGGGCAGTGCCCCTTGATTAGCTTCTTGAAGAAAAAGAAATAAGAATAAAGAATAAAAGGCATGAATGGGCTTGGAAACAATTGCATCCAGGATAAGTGCGGCTTGCCTTCTACAAAGACACCCACAACTAAAGCTTTACATTCCCCTGCTTTCACTGCGCTCATTGTCAGGACATCCCTTATCCACATCACCCACTTACATGACTTAGATTTAGTCTTTTTCGAGAACTTTCCTTTTCTAGTGGACATTAGCCCAATAGGATACCTTGTCACTTTCCCCATACTTGTATTGTAGGCTTGTATAATGTCTTTGAGATTTTAACTGGGGTAATAGGGGTTTTATACACATGTTTAATAATATTGATGGTGAGATGTGATTGGCATTGCTATGATCCCTGTGACTTATGAGCCCAAGGAGGGAGTAACTATTGATGTGCAGGATCATGTCTGA
Source organism: Picea engelmannii (assembly GCA_009831015.1). Classification (NCBI taxonomy): domain Eukaryota; kingdom Viridiplantae; phylum Streptophyta; class Pinopsida; order Pinales; family Pinaceae; genus Picea; species Picea engelmannii. The sequence goes on from ML793390.1 coordinate 347,227, forward strand.
CGGACAGGTACCATGTTGGACATGTACACATGGGGAGATAATTAGTTCGGACATCCATGGGGCTGAAGAGCCCACCAGATGAATGGTGAGACCCTAGAAGGGGGAACAAACATGAGAGAGGGGTTTGCACCAGAGGGAAGAAGGACTTCTTGCAGAGGCACCCTAGCAGAGCTTGACCTAGGGGGATTGTGCCCTTTTCAATGGAACGTTGGCCTTGTAAAGCCTAGGACGTCACCGAGGAGGTTCATGAAGTCATCCTTTTGTCATGAGCATTTTGGTAGATGGACATGGTAGTTTAGCACATGTGGCAGACTAGAGAAGCCCAAGGAGGGCTAATATTTTGTTTCAGGAGGCTGCATTTTCCCTCAAATGGGCTAACGTCACCCTATAAAGGGGATGACATCCTTCTATTTCTTGATTAGGGTTTTAATTTAAACATTTAATGTAAAACAATATGATTTTAGTATTTTGGCATTGTCAGCCTTTTTATGACCTAAAAGGTAAAATTGGGTCATTGTATTGTATAAATTGAGGGTTTTTACCTTCATTTTTTGGATCATCTTTCACTCACTCATTAGTGAGGTCTGAAATTTGCGCTATCTTTGGAGCTATTGGCTGAAATTGTTAGGTGCAATTGTTGAAGGAAGAAATTTTTGGACTTGGATTAGCATTTTGGCATTTCTCTTGGTGGAAGGTATTACAACTAGGGTTTGCTATATGATTTCTTGGTTAAATGTAAGTAAATTTCTGCAAATTTTTTTAATTGAATGGTTTTAGTATTATTTTTCTTGCATTTATGGTTATGATTTGCTGAATTAAATCCTAGGTGACAAGCACACATTGAAGGTCCTTGTCTCATGTCCCTACCAAGGTTTTAAGCCATTTTATTTGCTGAAGTGAGATAGAGCCTTGCCTTAGAAACACTCTATTCTTTCTTTCTAGCCCTTGTTGAAGAGGATCGCGCCTTTCCATAGAAACACTCCATCCATCTTCTTCCATGCTAGCCGTTTTTCTTATTTGTTGAGCTAAGAAGGAGAAAACACATCAAGGCCTAGTTCCCCTACATCTTGGTGAGCCGATTTTCCCTAGGGTTTGCCTGATAAAGCCTTGCCATAAAAACATGTTACTTGCAAACCTTCTTGTCTTAGTTTTATGCAATCTTTTGATCTATCCATTTTCCCATTGAGCTAAGGAAGGAGGAGAGAGCATTGAGGCCTAGTTACCCTACACCAAAGTGAGCCTCTCTCTCCTAGGGTTTCATCCTTGAGGCCTTGCCATAGCAACACCTCAAGGTTTAACTCTCTTTTCCTTAGTATTTACCATTATCATTTGATCCTTCAACTTTTGCGTCCTTATTTTGACTCCATATACCCTAGGAACACACTGATCTAAGGTCACATGTGTTGAGTAACTTGATCATACTACTTCGAATACCTTTGAATAAACCCTAACTATACTTACCCTAGCCTACATAGCCCTACTAACCCTAGTGCTGTCGTCACCTTTCTTGTGCTATAAACACCTTTGTGCAACTATCGTTTTACTTTTAAAGCAATTGAATGGTTGGTTAAGGCATTATGTATGAAGTGCTAATTTGTTACATTGAATGCCAAGTTTCTTTAGCATTTATTGAGAAGTGATATTGTAATCGTTGCTATTGTACAAACATTGACTTTGTCAGTATTTATTGCTCAATTTCTTATTTATTAGAAAAGTCATTGATTATATGAAGTATTAATCAACAAGTAAGCTTGCACATGTAGTTTTATTGTTGCTTTGTTCTCGGGCTTGGATACTTTTTTTGTTACTACTTTCAGTTATCTTTATTGGATATAAGCCAAACTTTCTGATCAGGTGGTGACTTTTGAGGGGGATTATTATCATTTAGCCTTTCCGAGCCTTTTGCCTTCTCAAAACCCCAAGTCACTGGGGACATCTCCCATGGGCCTTACCTCCCTAAATAGAAAGAACCTTCCCATCGAGGTGATAGTGGGTGGGATTGGTTCAGTTACACCAATTTGATCTCTTTTCATCCATCTTTTATCCTAACTACAAACTATGCGATAACATGAATAACTAAGGAATGGCCTGCAAAATTCTTTGTACCAGTCGAACAGACAAAACTCTCTGACCTCGATCTCATCGGAAGTCCTGTAGTCACCCGCGAAGAGTATGATGGACCAAGTAGCAGCAAGATGAAGAATTAGGAAGAAGTACATGAAATGCACAATGCATTAGAGGAGACTACACCAGATTCACCTGAAGGGGGAGGATGTGATGAAGTAGACAAAGAAGAGGATGAAGGGAAAGAAGACAAGAAAGAATAGGGAAAAGTAACACCACCTAAAGATCCCCTTACAGAGTTAGATACATCCAATAAAAGAAATGTTTCTCCAAAGAAGCCCCCAACGCAGAAGAAGTCACGTGCTAATAATCCCCACTTACAGACTATACTTACAGTGGATGATATTGACGTCTTCATCACAACTATATGAGATACTTCCGAGGAAATTTTGTAGTGAAGCGAAGCCAAACATGAGACAATGTATGACAGGATCAAGGCAAAGCTCAAAGGGGTACACCATGCTCTTTATTCGAGCTGCACAATGTCTACTGCGTCATTGTCATCAGGGGGCATCAAAGTAGGAGATGAACCTACCCAGCTACGTAGAATAGAATATGCGACAGAGGCTTGCCTTCGTCGGGTCCAGGAAGAAAAAGAGAAGGCCACAGAGGCATTGAAGCAAGCAAAGGAGGAAGCTCTTGAGAAACATTAGGTTGCGCGGCAAGAAAAAGATGACCTCTAGGCGAAGTTTGCAGAGGACAGAGAGCAAATATAGAAAGAAAAAGAACAACTGCTCGCAGAGTAGATTGAAGTTAAAGAAAAAGTCACTAGAGCACTTCTCTTTGTGTCGGGCCTGACACATATGGAAGAGGAAACAACTGAAATCCAAGTGGGGAATCTCGTTGAATCCATTCAACAACTCCAAGCAAGAGTAGCAGAACTAGAATTACAAGCAGTATCGAGAACTCCGCAGGAAGTGCTAGATCAGAGGGAAGAAAATGCCCGGAGCGCAGTCGAAAGAATCAAGGCATTGGCCTTAGAATGCAAGAAGCTCAACAATCGAAGTGCACAAATCTATGAGCACCTTGCAGAGAGCCCAGAACTAAGGACATTAGAGTCACAGCTCTAGGAAGAAAAGAAACAAGCAACGACAATACAGGCACAGTTGAAGCTACTGTCAGCGGTCGAGAAGATGAAAAGGTCACAAGAACATCACGCGGTTCAACAACAGGTCCATGCCATCCAGAGTAAATTCATGGAAGTGACCCAGATACTTCAGTTGGTACAGGACGAAGCCTGAACACTTTTTGAGGAGATTGAAGGACAAGGTGCACAGCTAGAAGAAGTGGTCACCACAGTGGAACAACGCTTGGAAGGACCTGTCACTGAGAAAATCATTCAGGAGCTCGCTGAGAAGGAGGCCCTGGCGAAACAACAATTTGAGGTAGTCTGAGCCAAGATCGAGGCCTTCAAAGTAGAGTTTCCTAGGTCAGAGTGACTCGGGTTGAGTCACCAGTGAGTGTTGGGGGCCTATTGGCCCTCAACCAAACTTTGGAGAACCTTGGTCGTGTTTGGCCATTTTTTGCACTTCGATAGGCTGGTCAAAGACAGAGTGCCCACGCGAAGAAAATATCACGGGATCTCGCTCCCTTTCACAGGATTTTTGGGTTTAGGGCTTATGTAACATGTATGGGATGTCAGCCCATGGGTTTACCCATGCTTAAGCCCCAATTGTAAATGTATAAATAAGTAGCTAGGCATTGTAAGAAGAATAAGACAAGAAGACCTAAGTTGGATTTGTGCAAGATATGTAAATGTTGCTAAGTGTGATTAGTTGTAAAGGCTCTGTGCATATTATTTGTTGAGAACTTGCAGATCTAAGTGCAAGTGATTGTAAGAAGGCTCTATGCTATGACAAACTCAAGGAAGGAGGATCTGGCGAAGTATGCGCATATCTCTTGTCCTAAGCAGAGTTGGTTTTGTGGCTCTGTGCATGTAAGAAGATTGAAATAAGATAATAAAGAAGACGAAGAGTTGGTGGATGTAGCCCCATGTTGGGGGTGAACCACATATATCCTGTGTTGTGATTGCTTTGTGTTATTGATGTGATTTATGCTTAGTGCTGAATCTTTATGTATGTTAGATGCATCTGATGTAGTAGCTTAGTGCTTAATAAACATGAATGAATGCTAGATCTGTTTGATGCTAGGTGATAAATGGTTAAATATGCTTAGATCTTGTTGAATACTGTGTTGTTATGTAATTAGTGTTTTTACCTGTGATGTGAATAAGGGCCAAAGACTAATGAACGTTAATTGCTAAGTGCTATATTAAGTATTCTGATCATAGATCTATGTCCCAGCTAGGTTGTAGACACTTGAGTCCTACAACCCCCCCTGCCTCTACCTCGGGTGAGACTTCATCTGCTTCGCAGGTGTTGCTGAAAGGGCCGATAGTTAGGGTTTTGTTGGTTCATTGTTGAAGCGTTGAACCCCGGGTCTTCCCTTGTGCCAACAAGTAAATAAAAAAATATCAAACATAATTATAAGATATAATTGAACATATATGAGTAAACAAAAAAATATAAGACATAATTATGAAACAAACAAGACAAATGAGATGTTACCTTGTTAAAAAAAAATATTCTAAACAAATACTCAGAACAATCATTGCCAACACCATGTGCTCCCTCTTTATTGACATCCATGGAGGAATTTTATTGTTGATAAAAAAACATGCCACACCGAGTAAGTAGATCTGAGCTCTCCAAATGGATTGAAACTGTTAGCTGCCAATGAAAGCCTGAGATTACGAGGTTCAACTTTAAAATGTGGCCATATTTCCTCTATATTCTTAAATACAGATCCATCTGTAGGCATTCGAAAAACACCATCTTTACTTATGTTCTTTGCATGATAATCCATAAACCGTGCTATGATTTTGCACTTGAACAATCGTCACAAATGTGGAATTATGGGAATATAAAGAAGAACCTTGCAAGGAAACTTTTTTGTTACTCGATCGATTCAATATCTACTAATTTGACATTTCATGCATTCTTATTTTGACACATTTTCTCCATAATATAGAATGTGATCATCAGGATATGCATGAATAACTTGATACTCCATTCCAATATCTTTCATAATGACATGTAAATATTGGTATGTGCGACATAAAACATTTGATGATGGTAACATAAATTTACCTAACAATCTACAACACAAAAAATCAATACTAGTTAATGTAAAGAATATTAATCGTACATATTGCATCCAAATTTTACAGATGATCAACTAATAATAAAAATAGAGGAAAAAAGAAAACCTTTATCATCATGTACTAAATGTGACAAAATATATTACATACCTTAGGAGCTATGTGACACAAGTGTTTGAGAAACCATTCATAACCTTTAAGTTCACTAGCAACAATACAATAGAGAGAAGACTTGTTTTGGAGCCTTCATAAAGAGGTTGTGTTGCCTTCTCAAGTATAGGTATATCAAAAGCACCATCAAGCTGGTCATAATCATCATCCATTCCATCATTATTAAATGTCTCATTGATCAATATATTTGTCCCTTCTTGTTCAATTGTGTTATTAGAATCATCATCTTCTTCCATAAGATCATGATCTTCAATATTCACTCCATGTTCCTAAACAGACGCTTGTACAACCATGTCTTCCTCCACGGGAAGTGCCCTAGGGCGTTGTTCCTTTATAATTACAAGAAATCAAGTAATATTATTGTATATAACAAATATTAAAATGATACAAACATTTACAAATATGATATAGGAAAACAAAGACAACAAAGAAAAAGACAAAGACAACTTAGGTGAGAGCGAGAAACAAAGACAACAAATCAATGATGAATCTTGTGCAATTTATCAATATGTTTACGAATATGTTGAAAAAATATAGGAAAATTGTTACTTTTCTTGACATGTTGTAGAAAGAGAAACACTTTGTGAGATATATAGTCACAACCAACAAAAACAACATATTCTTATTTCGCTTCATCATTATGTCATATTCTTTCTTGATTTCACTTGGAGACCACAAGTTTTATGTGGATGGCAACTTCCCCAGCCCAACTTGGAGACCACCATTTAATTTATAAGGGGTTGAGAGCTGAGAGATTAGGGATTAATGCATTAATGGTCCAAGGGTTAGGGGTTAAGGGGTTAGGGTTTAAGCTGCGGTAATTAGGGGTGAGTGATAGGGATACTTAATGATTTAGGGGTTTATAAGGGATCAAGGGCTAAGGGCTTAGGGTTTAACATGTTATTAGCCGTCCAAGGGTTAGGGGTACTTAGGAGTTGATATTCTATATGGATAAATCAACTTAGACGATGAGATAGAGAAACAGAGACAACAAATCAGTGATGATGCTTGTGCAATTTATCAAGATGTTTATGAATATGTTGAAAAAATATAGGAAAAATGTTACTTTTCTTGAAATGTAGAAAGAATGACACTTTGTGAGATATATAGTCACAACCAACAAAAAAAACATATTCTTATTTCGCCTTCATCATTATGTCATATTCTTTCTTGATTTCACTTGGAGACCACAAGTGTTAAGTGGATGGAAACTTTCCCTGGCCCAACTTGGTGACCACAATTTAATTTATAAGGGGTTGAGAGATGAGGGATTAGGGGTTAACACATTAGTGGTCCAAGGGTTAGGGGTTAGGGTTTAATATGGGGTAATTAGGGGTCAGGGATAGGGGTACTTAATGGTTTAGGGGTTTATAAGGGGTCAAGGGCTAAGGGCTTGGGAGTTAATAGGTTATTGGTCTTCCAAGGGCCAGAGGTACTTAGGATTTGGTATTCTATATGGAGCAGTCAACTTAGCTAGTGAGAGTGAGAAAAAAATAAAACAAATCAGTGATGAAGCTTGTGCAATTTATCAAGATGTTTATGAATATGTTGAAAAAATATATGAAAAATGTTACTTTTCTTGACATGTAGAAAGAGAGACACTTTGTGAGATATATAGTCACAACCAATAAAAACAACATATTCTTATTTCGCCTTCACCATTATGTCATATTATTTCTTGATTTCACTTGGAGACCAAAAGTGTTAAGTAGATAAAAACTTCCCCCGACCCAACTTGGAGACCGCAGTTTAATTTATAAGCGTTTGAGAGCTAAGGGATTAGGGGTTAACACATTAGTGGTCCAAGGGTCAAGGGTTAGGCGTTAAGGTTTAAGCTAGGGTAATTAGGGGTCAGGGATAGGGGTACTTAATGTTTTAGGGGTTTATAAGGGGTCAAGGGCTACGGTCTTAGGGGTTAACAAGTTATTGGTTGTCCAAGGGTTAGGGGTACTTAGGAGTTGGTATTTTATATGGAGAAACCAACTTAGCTGGTGAGAGTGAGAAATGAAGACAACAAATCAATGATGTTGCTTTTGCAATTTATCAATATGTTTATGAATATGTTGAAAAAATATAGGAAAAATGTTACTTTAATTGACATGTAGAAAGAGAGACAACCAACAAAAATAACATATTCTTATTTTTCCTTCATCATTATGTTATATTATTTCTTGATTTCACTTGGATACCACAAGTGTTAAGTGAATGGAAACTTCCCTCGACCCAACTTGGAGACCACAATTTAATTTATAAGGGTTGAGAGTCGAGGGATTAGGGGTTAACGCATTAGTGATGCAAGGGTTAGGGGTTAAAGGGTTAGAGTTTAAGGGGTAATTAGGGGTCAAGGATAGGGGAACTTAATGGTTAAGGGGTTTATAATGGGTCAAGGGATAAGGGCATTGGGGTTAACAGGTTATTGGCCATCCAAGGGTTAGGGGTACTTAGGAGTTGGTATTCTATATGGAGTGATCAACTTAGGTGGGAACAAGAAACAAAGACAACAAATCAATGATGAAGCTTGTAAAATTTATCAAGATGTTTATGAATATGTTGAAAAAATATAGGAAAAATGTTACTTTTCTTGACATGTAGAAAGAGAGACACTTTGTGAGATATATAGTCACAACCAACAAAACAACCTATTATTATTTCTCCTTCAACATTATGTCATATTCTTCCTTGATTTAAATTAGTGACCACGCCTTTTAAGTCGACGACAACTTTACCGCAACTTGGAGACCACTGTTTATAAAGGGGTTGAGATCTTATTTAGCCCTCTAATCCCTAACCCTTAACCCACCCCTAACCTCTAAACCATTAACCCATAACCCTTTAATCCCTATCCCTTAATCCCTGAGACCCTATCCCCCTAATCCTTAACACCTTAACCCCAATCCTCCTAAGCCCTTAAACCCTTAACCCCTAACCCCTAAACCCTACCCTAAACCCTAATTAAAATCTACATCTAATGTCTACTTCTTCTCTTCTTAAATTACTCTCAATTTGTTGTGTAAATAGAATATATCCATAAAGAAAAAACAATACATTATTTTTCTTCTACATTTAACATATACACATTTACAAAAACAATCTGCAATATAAAGACATAATGAATAACTTACCAAGGGACGATATTCATACCCACCTTCAAGGTGTCCATACTCTCTACAATGTCTTTTAGTTATTTTTCTTAAAAGTCTCCTTCTATTATAGCCCCTGAATATTTTACAAGGGAAATAACATTTTTGATCACCGAAAGCCTACAATGCAGATCTCACTTCTCCTTGTCCTCCTGGAGGAATGCTATGTGACATTTTTCCTTACCAAACTTTCAGTATGATTATCTTCAAAATCAACATCAATGGTTTAACTATTTGTAATGAAATTAACAAAATAACAAATTTCTATGTTTTGACCAAAAAATATCCCCTATTACTTCTGCAAACTATCGCTAGTATAACAACAATGCCGTACCTTTTTAATTATACATCACTTTTTCGTCGAACTTCCAACAACTTTTGACCAGAGAGACGTTGTGTAATGGGAACAAATATTGAATTCGTTAAATGCTGATATGTGTTGACACATATATCATTGACCTAGTCAACTGTTGGATATTCGCAGGAATCTAACGATAAAGTGCCTTGCGTCGGATATTCGACGAACATCATGGATTTTTTAAAAAAAATAAAAAAAATGCAAGTAAAATCCGACAATACAACCGATTTTATCAGTACTGTTAGAGTACAACATCAGTTTTTCCACCCATATGTAGTAGTGAGGTCAAAGGTCGTAGGGGAAGATAAGGAAGGAATCACAACTCCCTCCTAAGTTTGATGGTGCTAAAAAAAAAGGTTTATGTGTGATGCACATGGAGCCATGGAAGAAGAAAGGGCGCATGAGGAGCTGCAACACATGAATCAAATGTCACTTGAGGAGGATAATATCTGAGAAGAAGTGCAGTAGGTGACACAAAGGTCAATTGAGGAAGACAAAATATGTGAAGAGGTACAAAGGGTGACATAGAGGTCTTTGGAAGAGGCACGAACTCGTGAAGAATTACAATGCATGATGCAAAGATATTTGGAGGAAGCTCATGTGCGTGAAGAAATACAATGTGCGATGTAGAGGTCATTAGAAGAAGCATGCAGATAGGATGAGTTGTGATGTGCTGAGTAAAGAGAAAGTGAGGAACAACGACTTGAAGAATTGCAATTCCTAGCATGCACCGAAGCATTATGTGACTTGAGTCACGAAACATGATTGAAGACCAAGTAAGTACAAGTCACAAAACATGATTGAATACCAAGTAAGTAATTTCTTGTGTTTCTATTTGCGATTGATTAATGATATGTATGCTATGAGAAAGTTGACACAGATGTTAGCAACCTACATGGGGGAACAAGGGATAGAGAAGACAACATCATCCCCCCTACCAAAGAGGGATTTGTGTCAAGTCAGTAAGCATAAGCACACTAGCAGAGAGTTCAAAATGACCACTAAACTTGGTGGCTACGACATTTATGGAGTCATTTTGGATTTAGGTTTCAAAATGAACATTTTGCTAAAGAAATCTTGGAGTTGATGGGGAATCCGAGTCTAGTCTGGTCACCCATCCAATTGCAGTTTGAAAATCGGTACAAGATTTACCCTATAGGACTATTGGAGTAAGTGGAGGTGAATATAGAGGGCGTGAAGACGAAGGATGATTTTGAAGTCATAAAGATTATGGACAACTCCGATCCATACCTTTCATTACTTTGCATTGATTGGGCCTTCGACAACAATGCCATGCTAAAATTGAAAAAGAGGAAAATGCCATTTGAGACCGATATCCTGCACATGGTCGCACCTCTATATCCTTATGAAGGGGATAGATACAATGAGCTGGTGGATGAGGATGCGTGAAGCTTTTTTATTGAGAATATATATAATATCACTGGGCACATGGAAGACTACATCAACCCTAACACAGATGGAGAGTTGAGTTGGAGAAGTGTGAATTATTATGATACTAAATTTGAAGATGACATTGAAAGGTGGTGGAAAAATATGTATGATATTTCCACCCATAGATGTGTGTGGATCAGTAAAGAAATACATCAGATTGGTTTCAAAATATGTGATGCACTGCTCTTTGATGGGATAGGGCCGGTGGAGGTCTTCCTACTACAAATGGAGAAGACTGTTCCAAAATATTGGTGGGTGTAGGCCATGGATGCTGTGGTGTGAGGAACACCTACGCACTAGTGGGAAACTCACCATGAAAACATAGAGGAATGTGCATAGGTGGCTGAGTTAATGACAGTTGGATTCTATCCCATCTCTGAATTCAAATTGGCCAATCGGTATAAAGGAACTCAGGATGCCCTAGAGAACATCCACTACTACGAGAGGCGATGGACAACCAATAATATTTCTCACACCCAATGGATCCATTGGTACATTCATATGATGGACATGGTCCGTAGGAGCTGGTATATTTAGGAGGATATATGAAGGTAAACAACCAACTAGGTCTAGGTTAGCACTCAATTTTCCTCAATGTTCTACTTTACTGTAGAGGATATGGCTCAAAGAGAGGCACTCTTCTGAATTAAGAACTTTATATTTCATCGTCATCCCAAGGAATCCACCTCAAAGGTAGTATGCTCATATCACCAACCAATGGAAAAATTGAAAGAGACCACCCATTGTTGGAAAGTTGACAGATGATGATGAATCTCGAGGAATACCAATCAAAGAATCAAAAGGGGAGCATGTCGTGGAAGGGAAAGATTGAGATATGACACTACTAGACTATGGTGGCCCGATTAAGACACAAAAACATAATATTGGCCTTGAGGAAGTGCAAAAAATGGCTATCATTGGGGATTATTTGGACAAGGAGACAATTACCCAGGTAGTCTACCTACTCAAGGAATACGAGGACATGTTTCCCCTCAATTTCTAAAAAATGAAGGGAATCACAGGATCATTGGGGACATTGAATATTCAACTCAATCCAGAACCAAACCAGTCAAAAGGAGGCCTTATTGATTAAATCCCAAATATAACGAAAAATGTGTGCAAGGAGTTGGATCAGATGTTAAATGCTGGAATTATTGTCCTAGTGGAGGAGTTGGATTGGATTAGTCCCATGGTGGTACAACCCAAGAAAATGGGGTATATTCAAATTTGTGTGGATCTGGATAGTCTTAATGCAACATGTGTCCACGACCATTTCCCTACCCCTTTCATCGATGAGGTGCTAGAAAATGTTGGAGGACATGAATGCTACTCTTTTACAGATGGAGTTTTGGGATATCATCAGGTTCGGATCACAGAGGAGGATCAAGATAAAACTACCTTTGAAACATATTGGGGATCTTTTTCTTATATGATAATGTCGTTTGGCTTAAAGAATTCCCCCAAAGTTTTTTCCAGGATTGTGGTCATAACTTTCAAGGAATTTGTCCACAAGTTCCCTGAAGTATATTTGGATGAGTAGAAAGTGTTTAACTTATTAAAAGAGCATATGTAGGTCCTTCACTTGGAGTTGGATTGATGCTGCTAGCTCCAGATTTCGTTAAAACTAAAAAAGTACATATTTTGTATGCCCTTTGGAACATTGTCGGGGCATGTACTCTGTAAAGATGGACTGTTGGTTGACTAGGCTAAAATTGATGTCATATTGGATATGGTAGCCTCCACCTTCATTCGAGAAATGCATGCCACATTGGGTCATACAAGATATTACCGAAGGAATATTCAGAATTATGCCAAAATTGCTACCCCACTGGAGAAGTTTCCATGCAAAGATACTAAGTATATTTGGACACAGGAATGCCAAGAAGTCTTGGACATGATAAAAGATAAACTAGTCATTGCACCAATATTGGTTTTTCCCGATTGGTATAAGATCTTTCATGTTCATGTAGATGCCTCTTCTATTGCACTAGGAATAGGTCTTGAACAACCAAGTGAAGGAAACATTGACCACCCCGTATATTTTTCCTATCACAAGTTGTCCGATTCTGAAAAGAATTATACAACCACCAAGTGTGAGGGCCTTGCCATGGTATATGATTTACAAAATTTTCACCATTACTTGTTGGGGACCCCTTTTAAATTCTTTATTGACTACTCTCCACTATGTTAATTGGTCAATATGCCAGTGTTGGGGGGGGAGAATATTGTTGGATTACTGAGAGGGGGGCTGAATCAATAATAGAGCAATTTAATCCCTTTTTAACCATATAATCCAAGTGTTATATCAATGAAGCATTATCATCCAATAACTGCAGAGTAAATAAGCAATGAACAAATGAACAATCATACACATACACAGTACACCAGTGTTTTATGTCGAAACCCAAATCGGGAGAAAACCACATAATGCTTTTTCTTATATGTCTTGAAGAATTACATTCATTGGAAGCACCAACTTCCTTTGTTTTCCAGATGCAACTGGAAGGAGGCTCCAACCCCTAGTTTCTCAGGCTACAACCTGAGGAAAGCTCCAACTCCCCAATTCTCTAGCTATAACCAGAAGGAGGCTACAACCCCCTATCTTCTCCGACTACAACCAGAAGGTGGATACAACCACCTATCCTTGCCCCATCTTGCCACCCTGAAGTAGAATTAGAATGATGGAACCACTGTCACACTATCACTATGAGATATACCACTGTAAACCTGTACCAATAAATCTGAACCATGCATCAACCATGTATCGACCTATAATCAACCTGTACCATAAAAAAATGCATCAAACATGCACCAACTTATAATCCACCTGTAACATAAACAAGTGCATCCAACCATGTACCAAGTATGTACCAATCATGTGTCAACTACTCATCAACTATGACTCATCAATATGTACCAACATCATCAACTATACACCTCATGTATGTGCACCAACTCATCAACTAGTTGTCTCAACCATGTACTCAACATGTACCACAACCAA